>JAAGEH010000015.1:9600638-9617704 GCA_011751065.1 Lasiurus cinereus | reverse complement strand
AAACCAGTATTGTATGAAATGCTGAAAGGTACTCTTTAAGAAGAGGAAGAAGTAAATGTTTATGTCTGATTCACAAGCCACAAATGTTACCCCACCTCTAGCTTAAGAATTACAGGTGGCTACGGGCTTTTTGTCATTTTAAATTCTAATGTTGGAATTTTAAGAAATATTTAGTTACTTAATTTTGCCCTTCTTAGAGACTACTTTAGGCAGGGGAATCAGCACACCTAAGGGTTCTTACCTATGAAGGGTCAGGAATATAAGTCAAAAATACTTCCCCAGGTGCCCAGGTAATATTACCGTACAGCTGATAACTGTTGGTATTGCAAGAAATACGTTCTTAGGCATCTGTACCATCCTCTTTACCATGCTCCCGGTGACATAGGACCCCAAATTCCTGTAGGAATAGCTTGCAGAGCAATATCGGGAGTCAAAGTGACCACTAAAGTGCTGTTAAGATCCAGGCCTGCACTTCCTGGAGTTGCTCGAATGAGGGAATCCACTGTGGGCCTTCCAGGGCAGGTTTCACCTATTAATAATGGGGCTGGGGGGCACCCCTCTGGCCGTTTCCCGGTGGTTGACCATACCCTGTGTCTTGATTTAGAGGCTGCCCATTTCTATGAAATTTTGATTTACACACAAAGTATTAACAAAAATTTCTATTGGTAGTTCATTGCATGGTAAAATTACAACATGCAATAAACATAAAGCAGTCATATTTGCATTATAAAAATTTTCCAAAAGCCTCATAATTAAATCAAAAAAGGGGGGATGGTACCATAATAGTATGTAAGAAAAAGTATCCTGTAAGCAAATTACATCTAGAAAAATTTTTTTTTACTTAACAGCAAGACACCCATGAAAAACATACATAGTATTAAAATAAGCCAAAGGAAAATCATTTGGGCAAAAATAAAAAGGATCCAAAGTCAAATTTATAGAAAAAATTCCTTTACTAACTTTTGGTCAAGAATGTTTATATATTTTCAGAAAAACAGCTCCAAGACCATGTGAATTCCAACAACAGAGAATGCTCCAGCTATGAAGACGAGAGGAGAAACAGTCCAGAGATGGAAGATGCTGACCACACCTTGCCATCCTAACAGTCAGCAGCTGTGCATAGATGCAGGTTGCCCAGGACTAAACCAGAGAGGGTCAGACCTGCATTGCCACCAATTGTCCACCATCCAGAACTGAAATATCATTGCTAACATGTACACTCAAAAAACTGTTGGACATTGAAACTGGGACTCAAAGAACTGTTGGTCCAGAAAGAAAGATACTATAGACTTATCATTTACCTCTTAGCATAGCCATTGTTGCTTCTCTTATTTTTTGTTCTTAATATTTATTTCTAGTCTGCAGATGCAAGATTTTTTAGAGGAAAGAAAACGGGGGAGATGTCGGAAACCAAACATTGTTCGTACTAAATGGATATAAACAGGAGGCCAGAAGGCTGGTCAACCTTAACTGCTCTGGAAGGTCAGAGCTAATCACTCACTGTTTAGTTGAAACATTGTTGGCTGAAGCAACCTCTACCTGTTTGTTTCATGTTAATTTCTGTTTTGTTATTTCCTGCCTAAAGGCTAGGGGTGTGTCCCAAAGCCTTAATAAAAGGGAGAAAAAGGCCAGAGCAAGTGGCAGTCCTTTCCACTAGAGGAAGGCTCCTGCCTGCCCCCCCAATATTGCCAAAAAAAGAGGAAGAAGAAGAAAAATGTAAAGATAAAAATTATGAACAACAAATACATATCTATCAACAAGTGAATCTAAAAATCAAGTGAATAAAAAATCTGATGAACAGAATAAACTGGTGAATATAATAGAATCAGGGGCATAGAAAGGGAATGGACTACCAATTCTCAGGGGAAAGGGGGTGTGGGTGATGTGAGAAGAGATTGGAGAAAAATCATACAGCTATAGATGAGGACAATGGGGAGGATTTAAGGGCAGAGGATGGCAGTGGGAACTGGGTGGAGGGGAGCTATAAGGGGAAAAAAGGAACAATTGTAATAATCGGAACAATAAAGATTTATTTAAATTTTTTTTAAAAAGAAGACTCAAATAAAGAAGATTAAAATTTGCCAACTGGTGTGGCTCAGTGGTTGAGTATTGACCTATGAACCAGGGGTTCACAGTTTGATTCCTGGTCAGGGCACATGCCAGATTTGTGGGCTTGATTCCCAGTAGGAGACATGTAGGAGGCAGCTGATCAATGATTCTCTCTCATTATTGATGTTTCTCTCTCTCCCTCTCTGAAATCAATCAAAATGCATATGAAAAAGAAAATTAAAATTTATCTACTATGGTCATGGGTTGGAAAACTAAATATTTAAATATAATAATTATATTCTAATTGATTTATAGATTCAGTGCAATTAAATAATGACAACAGGTTTTTCTTTGGAGTATTCCCTTAGCTTTAATTAAATGTAATATATATATAAAAATAGAGAAATATGATCAAAAGCTGCCACAGGGGCAACAGATCAGTCCTTGCTTCTCTCTTCAGGCCTCTCTCTGGCTCTGATTTGCAGCCCCTTCAGCAATCAGTGCTGGGGCACCACACCTGCAGCAGAAGAAAGGTTGACTACAAGGCTGACTTCCAGGTGGGTCGAACCTTGGTCATTACGAGTTGTTATGACCCAGGGTTTTTATATATTAGGACCAGAGGCCTGGTGCATGAATTTGTGCCTGAGTGGGGTTCCTCAGCCTTGCCTGTGGGATAGGGCTGAAACTAGCTCTCTGACATCCCCCGAGGGGTCCTGTATTGCAGGAGGGTGCAGGCCAGGCTGATGGACCCCACTGGTACACAATCGGGGCCAGAAAGACATATGAAAGGTTGGCCAGCCAGGGAGGGACTGTGGGAGAGCTCCAGGCCATGTCCAGCACATCTCCTTCAGTCCCAATTGACTGGATCCCAGCAGCAAGCTAACCTATTGGTTGGATCATCTGTCCCGCAGTGGTCAGTGCACATCATAGCAAGCAGTTGAGCAGCTTTAGCATATCATTAGCATATTACACTTTGATTGTTTGAACGGCCAACCCATTGACCAGACACTTAACATATTAGGTTTTTATTATATAGGCTGGGAGCTGGATTTTGGCAAATGCTTTTTCTGTATGTATTGATACAATCATATTATTTTATCCTTTATTTCATTTTTGTGGTATATCAATAATTGACTTGCAGATACTGTACCAACTTTGCATCTCATGAATAAATCTTACTTGATCATGGTGTATGATCATTTTACTGTATTGTTGGATTCTGTTTGCTAACATTTTGTTAAGGATTTTTGCATTTATATTCATTGGGAATATTGGCCTATAACTTTCTTTTTTTCGTAGTATCTTTATCTGGCTTTGAAATTAGGATAATGCTAGCCTGATAAAATGAGCTTCAAAGTCTTCCCTCCTCTTACATTTTTTGGAATATTTTGTGGAAGATGTTAGTTCTTCTTTGAATCTTTGGCAAAACTCACTTGTGAAGCCATTGGGACCAGGACTTTTGTTTTCTGGAAGTTTTATTTACTTACTAGATGGCTGATGCACAAAATTTGTGCATGGGGGAGTCCCTCAACCTGACCTTTGCCCTTGAGGGAAGTCTGACTGCTGGTTTAGGGGATCAAGCCTAAACCTGGAGTCAGACATCCCTCTCACAATCCAGGATGCTGATGCACCAGTGACTATACTTTTCATACAGGTGAAAGGCATTTGCTGTTGTATGAGCAGCTACATTTTTTTTGCCCTGCTTATAAAAAGTAGTATATAGCATGATCCTTCTGAGGCAGTAGTGCAATTTACCCCATATTATGGGTGGAAAGACTGAAGCAGAGAGAAGATAATTGGCTTTATAATACAGTTAAAAGTGTCAGAATCGGGGCTGACCAGAAAATGTGCAAGCCAGAGTCCATGCATGTCAGCACTGCATCATCCTGTTTTTTCAGTGTTAGAGTAGCCTTGCCAGGTTTTAATTTTAAATCTAGGATACTGTTCCCAATATATAGGGTAGGGTCCCTAGGCCTGGTTGGTAATCTGGACCAATCTGTGGGGGCAACTAGCAGGTGGAGTGATTGGGGGCCCCCCACTGGCACCTGCCTTGGCTAAAAGCCTGGCACCACTTGCTGGTTGGCCCCATCCCACCGGTCACCTCCCTCTTGGTCAGTGCACATCATAGCAGCTGGTTGTTCTGCAGTTCCATCAATTTGCATATTAGGGTTTTATTATATAGGATTACTGCTTCAATTTCATTAGTTAAAATTGGTGTGTTCAGATTTTTTGTTTCTTCTTGATTTAGTTTTTGGAGATTTTATGTTTCTAGAAATGTACCCATTTCTTCTAAATTGTCCAATTTGTTGGCATATAGTTGTTCTTGATACTTTCTAATAATCCTTATTATTTTTGTAATGTCAGTTATTACTTTTCTTTCATTTCTGATTTTATTTCGGCCCTCTTTTTTTTTCCTTTGTGAATCTGGTTAATTACTTAACAATCTTGTTTATGTTTTCAAATTATCAGCTCTTTTTATGTTTTTATTTTATTATTATTATTTTAATTTAATAAATCTTTATTGTTCAGATTATTACAATTGTTCCTCTTTTTCCCCCCTATAGCTCCCCTCCTCCCGGTTCCCATCCCATTCTCTGCCCTTACCTCCCCCTCATTTTCCTCATTCATAAGTGTATGATTTTTATCCAGTCTCTCCACTTTACCTCTTTCCCCATGAGAACTGGTAGTCCATTCCCTTTCTATGCCCCTGATTCTATTATATTCACCAGTTTATTCTGTTCATCAGATTTTTTATTCACTTGATTTTTAGATTCACTTGTTGATACATACTTATTTGCTATTCATAATTCTTACCTTTATCTTTTTATTCTTCTTCCTCTTCTTAAAGAGTACCTTTCAGCATTTCATATAATACTGGTTTGGTGCTGATGAACTCCTTCAGCATTTTCTTATCTGTGAAGCTCTTTATCTGCCCTTCAATTCTGAATGATAGCTTTGCTGGATAGAGTAATCTTGGTTGTAGATTCTTGCTATTAATCACTTTGAATATTTCTTGCCACTCCCTTCTGGCCTGCATAGTTTCTGTTGACATATCAGCTGACAATCCTATCAGTGCTTCCTTTTAGGGAATTAACTGTTTTTCTCTTGCTGCTTTTAATATTCTCTCTTTGTCTTTTGCCCTTGGCATTTTAATTATGATGTGTCTTGGTGTGGTCCTCTTTGGATTCCTCTTGTTTGGGGTTCTCTGCACTTCCTGGACTTGTAAGTCTATTTCTTTCACCAGGTGGGGAAAGTTTTCTGTCATTTTTTCAAATAAGTTTTCAGTATCTTGCTTTCTCTCTTCTTCTGGCACCCCCATAATTAGGATGTTGGTACTCTTGAAGTTGTCCCAGAGGATCCTTACACTATCTTCACATTTTTGGATTCTTTTTTTTTTCTTTTCCAGTTGAGTATTTTCTGCTTCTTTGTATTTCAAATCTTTGACTTGATTCTTGCATTCCTCTAGTCTGCTCTTAGGTCTCTGTATAATATTTTTTTATTTCAGTCAGTGTATGTTTAATTTCTAGTTGGTCCTTTTTCATATCCTTGGGGGTCTCAATAAATTTATTGACCTTTTCTATGAAATTCTTGAAAAACTTTAAAACCATGGTTTTGAACTATATATCCAGTCATTTGTTTTCCTCCATTTCTTTCATTTGTGATCTGTTTCTTTGTCTCTGCATTTTTACTGCTTCCCTGAGTTGGTAGAGTAGCTTTGTGTGCCAGTTATCCTATATGGTCCAGTAGTTCTGCCTCCCCAGTTACCTGAGGTAGACACTCTTGGTGCAGCCCTTTGTGGACTATGTGCATAACCTTGTTGTAGTTAAGTCTTGATTGTTGTTGAGACAAGACTTGCAAAATTGCAAAAACCTCTGTTCTTGACTTGGATGGGGTGGAGTCTCAGGGGTGAGAAGACAGCCTTGGCTTCCTATCATCCCCTAGGTTTCAGTGTCCCTTGGTAATTGCTGCAACCCTCTCTGCTCGCACTTGCACACATGCCTCCAGATCTCTGACTTTTACAGCTTCCCTGAGTTTATGTGCACTCCAGGGACCCATATGAGTCTGGGTCCCCAGGGTCTCTCCTGCAACTGGGGTTCAGTCCAGTCGGAATTGGAGTTCAGTGCAGTCAGGAGGTTCCATCTTTCTCCCGCTAGAGAAAGCCAGCAGCACAATAAGCAGTCAGTCCTCTCTGCATGAATGCGTACACATGGATTCCTCCAAACCTCTGCCTTTTGTGGCTCCCCTGAGTTTCCATGCATTTCTCCCTTTTTCCAGCAGTCCTGACTCCTCCCAGAATGAGTCACGCCCGGAACTGGGGTTTAATGCAGTCAGGAGTTTCTGTTTCTTTCTTGCTAGAGGAAGCCAGGCAGGTACCCACCACCTGTCCTCTCCACATGCGTGTCTCCATACCTCAGCTTTTTGCAGCTCCTCTGAGTCTCCATGAGCCCCTCTCTTTCCTTCTAGTTGTAGAATTTCCACTCAGTCAGCTTTCCTGTGGTTCTGGATGATGTCCATTCTGTCTTTTATCTGTAGTTTTGAAATCGTTGTGTGAGGCAGCAGTTTAGGAGTTCACCTATGATGCCATCTTGGTTGCTCTCTTCAAATTATCAGCTCTTGCTTTCATTGATCTTTGTACTTTTATAGACTCTAATTTGTTTATTTTTCTCTGATCTTTATTTTTTTTCTTGTACTCACTGTGGACTTTGCTATTTTCTATTTTCTTTAGGTGTAAACTAGATTGTTCATCTGAGATTTTCCTTGTTTCTTGAGGTAGGCCTGTGTTGCTATTACTTACTTTCTTAGGTCTTCTTTCACTGTGTCTCATAGGTTTTGTGTTGTTGTGTTTTTATATTTATTTCCTTCAAGGTATCTTTTGAATGCTTCCTTAAACTTATTATTAACCCAATCTTTGTTTAGAAAGATGCTATTTAGCCTCCATGTATTTGTGTCCTTAGCAATTTGTCTAATAAGTGTTTTCCACTGTAGAACAGTTTGAATCATTAGAGAATATCCCAATTTAAAGCTGAAATACATTTCTTTAACACTTGGTCCTATTTTGTATCCAAGGAAATGAAAATTTCCCCTTCATGATAACTCTTAAGATATTTGAAAACAGCTCTCCTAGCCCTATTAAGTATCCTCTTTTCTCCACTTCTCAAAGCAATATTGTTACATGTTGTTATTGCTCTTCTCTAAATGTTCTCTTGTTTTACAATGCCCTTTTTATGGTAGTGAAATTCAGTAATGAATTGAGTACTCCAGGTCTTACTGATTAAAAGGAATAAAGTGGGACTATAATCCTTTATGATTTGAATGCTAGACATTAAAAGCAGCATCATTTATTTTTAGGAGCACTTCATTGACATCCCCTTACTATTCTACTTTCTTAATAGAATCTAAGAATATCAAATGCCAGAGCAAGATGGTAGGGCTTTCAGTAGGTTTCTGAGTGAGCTAAATGGCCACATTCTCATCATGATATCCATCACTGGTATCAGCAATAGCAACAGTCTCCATACTAGGTTTTTCATGTGATTTTTGGATATGGCTGTAGGTGTTGTCAAGCCCTCCTTTCCCATACATTTCCCTAGTAGCAAATGATGTTGAACATCTTTTCATGTGTTTATTTGCTGTTGATATATCATCTTTCATAAAATGTCTCATGTCTTTTGTTGTTCTCTATCAAATTGAAATTGCCTTTCTCTTCTCAGAAGCAGAGACACAGGTGGGGATTTTGTAGGTATGATGAGATTCAAATGCAATATCTAAAATATACTGGCAACACATTACACTGTAGAATTACTGGTTGTTTACACTCATGATCACACGCCTGATTGGGATTTGTGGTTCACTGCTGCTTCCCAGCATCATGAAACAGTATTGTACTCATATATAGCCAGTCCAGAAAAAGGTCAAAATTCAAAATTTGAATTATTGTTTCTACTGAATGCATACCAACCCCACATCATCATATAGTCAAAAAAAATCTAAAGTTGAACTACTATAAGTTGGGGAACAATACAGAATTAGATTATCTGTTTGGTTTAAAACAAACAAACAAATATTTATTAATTTATTTATTTTTGGTCAGTATCTTTTCTTATGTTTAATTTAATTTAATTTTTTATGTTTTATTTTATTTATTTTTCCCATTGCCATTTATCTCCTCTATGTCCTCTTCCACCTCCACCCACCCTCTCCCCCTGTAATCACCACATTGTAAACTCCATTTCCATGAGTTCTCTTTCTTTTCCTGTTTTGCTCAAACCCTCCACCCCACTCCCACAACAAACTCCTCCCCCTGAGATGTCTGTCTACTCTCTATTATATTTTTATTTTTATTATTATTTTTTTAAATATATATTTTATTGATTTTTCACAGAGAGGAAGGGAGAGGGACAGAAAGTCAGAAACATCGATGAGAGAGAGACATCGATCAGCCGCCTCCTGCACACACCACAGTGGAGATGTGCCCACAAGCAAGGTACATGCCCCCGACCGGAATCGAACCCGGGACCTTTCAGTCCGCAGGCTGATGCTCTATCCACTGAGCCAAACTGGTCTTGGCTTTATTATATTTTTAATTAAAATTATTGGGGTGACATTGGTTAATAAAATTATATAGGTTTAAAGTCTATAATTCTATGGTACATCATCTGTATGTTGCATTGTGTGTTTATCACCCAAAATTTGGTTTTTATTAACTACTGAATTTTTAGAGTTCTTTATATATTCTAGTTCTTTGTTCAGTGAATGGTTTGCAATATTTTCTCCTACCACATATCTTGTCTTTTTGTCTTCTCATGGGCTTCCACTGAAAAAAAGTTTTTAATTTAGATAAAATTATTTTGGCTTTTATGAATTATCTTTTTGATGTGAAATATAAGAACCCTTTGCCTAGCCCTAGAGCCCACATATTTTTCTCCCAATTCTTTTCTCTAAGACATTTGTAGTTTTACATTTTTCATTTAAGTCTGTGACCCATTTTGAATTAATTATTGTATAAAGTATATGGTTTAGGTTTGTTTGTTTATTTATTTACTTGTGGATGTTCATTTGATTTAGCACTATTTATTGAATAGACTATTCTTCCTGTTATATATTTCTCAAAAACCAGTTGAACATATATATATGCATCTGTTTCTGAGTTCTTCTGTTACAATGATAAATATCATACTTTATTGATTTACATTTGCCCTTAGTATCAGTTTGACTGATTCTTCCTTTGTGATTTTTTTATTATTCAAGATTAATTTAACTAGTCTTAGGCCTGTGCTTTCCCACATAAGCTTTAGAATAAGTTTGTCTATATCTGAAAAGAAATTTCCTGTAATATTTATGCTATTGTATTAAACCTATATATTAATTTGACAACTGATATATTTAGTATGCTGAGTCTTCCAAGTCATGAAGAAGGTATGTCTCTCTTTTTATTTATCTATTTAACAACACAAATGTGTTGTTTGTCTTTTATGTTTGAGATATGTGTTTACTATATATTATTGATACACCCCCTTGGTCATGTATATGCATTGAAAATATTTTCTTCTAGGCAGAAGATATACATTTTTAAAATATATATATATATATATATATTTTATTGATTTAGGAGAGGAAGGGAAGGGAGAGAGAATTAGAAACATCAATGAAGAGACAGAGCCATTAATTGGCTGCCCCCTGCGTGCCCCCTATTGGGGATCCATCCTGCAACCCAGGAATATACTCTTGACTGGAATCAACCCCAGGACCCTTGAGTTCGCAGAATGATGCTTGATCCACTGACCCAAACCAGCAAGGGCAAAATACACATTTTTACAATATCCATTTTATTGTATTTTTGTTTATAATTTGTGCTTCATATGACCTATGTAAACAATCTTTGCCTACAAAATTGCAAAAATTTTTCACCTGTTTTTTAAAGAAGCTTTATAATTTGAACTTTTATATTAAGTTCTATAGTCCACTTTTAATTAGTTTTTATGTGGATATTAAGGTTGGAATTTATAGTTTTTATATGGATATCAAGCTTTTTTAGCACCATTTGCTGAATAGGCTATACTCTTCACATTGAATGCTTTGGATCTTTACTGAAATCAGTTGAATACATATGCATGGCTCTATTTATGGACCCTCTATTCTGTTGTCTTGACCTACTTGTTGATCCTCAAGCCACACTATTTTGATTACCATCGTTTTAATAGTAAGTCTTGATATCAGGTAGTTTAAGTCTTCCAGCATTATTCATCCACCCCCAACAAAATTGTTTTGACTATTCTAAGCTCATATTTCTGTATAAATTTTATGATTAATTTGTCAATTTATATGGAAAAGTGAATGAAGATTTCATTGAATCTATAGATCAATTTGAGTAAAATTGACATCATAACAATATATAATCTTCCAATTCTTGACTATGGTATGTATACCTCTCTACATATTTAAATCTTTATTCATTTATATTAGTCTTCACAATTTTCAGTGTAGAGATATTGCACATCTAGAAACAACCCAGATGTCCTTCACTGAGTGAATGGTTAAACAAACTGTTTTTGCCATTGGATACTACTGGCCAATAATAAATGAGTAACTACTAATATATTCAACAACCTGGATGGAGCTCCCTGGAATTATGCTAGTTTGGGGCTAGTGTGAATAAAGCTGCTGTGAGTACTTGATTAAGGGTTTTTGTGTGAGTATAAATTTTTTCATCTCTGTGTTAAACTGCCAGGAGTGCAATTGATGAGTTTTATGGTTATGGCATCTTTAGCTTTGTAAAGAAGTGCCATACTCGTTTCCAATGTGACTGTATCACTTTATATTTCCACAAGCAATGTATGAATGATCTAGTTTCTCTGAATTGTTGACAGATTTGGTGGTGTCAATATTTTTTATTTCAGCTATTCTGATAAGTGTGTGGTGGTATCTTTTTTTAACACACACACACACACACACACACATATATATATATATATATATATATATATATATATATATATGTTATTGATTTATTACAGAGAGGAATGAGAGGGACAGAGTCAGAAACATTGATGAGAGAGAGACATCAATCAGCCACCTCCTGCACACCCCCCACTGGGGATGTGCCTGCAACCAAGTACATGCCCTTGACCATAATCCAACCCAGGACCCTTCAGTCCACAGGCCAGTGCTCTATCCACTGAGCCAAACTGGTTTCAGCATGTGTGGTGATATCTTATTGTGATGTTAATTTGTGTTTCCTTAATGGCTAACAATGTTGAACATCTTTTCTTCACTTTTCATCTTTGGTTAAATGCACATTTATATCTTTTGCCTATTTTGTAATTAGGTTGTCTTTTTGTTTTGTTTTACTTCACTGTTGAGTTTTGAAAATTCTAAGTGTATTGTCGGAAACCAAACATTGTTCTCACTAAATGGATGTAAACAGGAAACCAGAAGGCTGGTCAACCTTAATTGCTCTGAAAGGTCAGAGCTAATTACTCACTGTTTAGTTGAAAACATTGTTAGTTGAAGCAGCCTCTACCTGTTTGTTTTATGTTAATTTCTGTTTTGTTATTTCCTGCCTAAAGGCTAGGGGTGTGTCCCAAAGCCTTAATAAAAGGGAGAAAAAGGCCAGAGAAAGTGGTAGTCCTTTCCACTAGAGGAAGGCTCCCACCTGGCCCCCCAATATGGCCAAATCAATATTTTATAGTCTCTCATTTCATTTGCATGCGGCCTCCTTCTGAACCCGAACCCTGAACCAGGAACCCTGAACCACACAGGACCTGGAAAGGGGCCCCCACAGTGTATTTTAATTTTAATATTTCATTTTTTATTGTGTTACATGTATACAGATCTCCCCATTGCTCCCCCTCCCAGGCATACCCCAACCCCCCAGTGTCTTGTGTTCATTGGTTATGCTTATATGCATGCATACAAGTCCTTTGGTTGATCTCTTATCTACCCCATCTCTCCATCTTCCTGCTGTAATTTGACAGTCTGTTTGATGCTTTACTGCCTCTGTATCTATCCTTTTGTTCATCAGTTTATAATGTTCTTTATTATCCACAAATGTGTGATATCATGTGGTGTTTCTCCTTCAATGACTGGCTTATTTCACTTAGCATAAGGCTTTCCAGTTCCATCCAGGTTGCTGCAAATGGTAAGAATTCCTTCTTTTTAATGGCAGCATAGAATTCCATTGTGTAGAAGGACAATAGTTTTCTGATCCACTCATCTGCTGATGGGCACCTAGGCTGTTTCCAAATTGTAGCTATTGTAAATTGTGCTGCTATGAACATAGGGGTGCATAAATCCTTTCTGATTGGTGTTTCCACTTTCTTAGGATATATTCCTAAGAGTGGAATTGCTGGGTCAAATGGGAGATCCATTTTTAGTTTTTTGAGGAAAATCCATACTGTTCTCCACAGTGGCTGCACCAGTCTGCATTCCCACCAGCAGTGCACAAGGGTTCCTTTTTCTCCACATCCTCGCCAACACTTGTCGTTTGTTGATTTGTTGCTGATTGCCATTCTGACAGGTGTGAGATGGTACTGCATTGTCGTTTTGATTTGCATCTCTTGGGTAATTAGTGACTTTGAACATGTTTTCATGTGTCTCTTGGCCTTCCTTCTGTCGTCTTTTGAAAAGGTTCTTTTTAGGTCAGTTGCCCATTTTTTTAATTGGATCATTTATCTTCCTTTTATTAAGTTGTATAAGTTGACTATAGATGTTGGAGATTAAGCCTTTATCAGTGATAACATTTGCAAATATGTTCTCCCATACAGTGGGCTTTTTTGTTGTTTTGTTGATGGTTTCCTTTGCTGTGCAAAAGCTTTTTATTTTGATGTAGTCCCATTTGTTTATTTTTTCTTTAGCTTCCATTGCCCTTGGAGCAGTATCAGTGAAGTTCTTCCGGCATATGTCAGAGATTGTGCTGCCTGTGGATTCCTCTCTTATTTTTATGGTTTCCCATCTAATGTTTAAGTCCTGTATCCATTTGAGTTTATTTTTGTATTTGGTGTAAATTGGTGGTCCAGTTTCATATTTTTGCATGTATCTGTCCAATTTTCCCAACACCATTTATCTTGGCTCCATTGTATGTTCATGCTTCCTTTGTCAAATATTAATTGAGCATAGTGGTTTGGGTGGATATCTGGATTCTCTATTCTATTCCATTGGTCTATATATCTGTTCTTGTGCCAGTACCAGGCTGTTTTGAGAACAGTTGCTTTGTAATATAGCTTGAAATCTGGTATTGAGATTCCACCCACTTTATTCTTAAATATATTTTTATTGATTTCAAGGAGGAGGGAGGAGGAGAGACAGAAACATCAATGATGAGAGAGAATTACTGATCAGCTGCCTCCTGTACACCCCCTACTGGGGATGGAGCCCCCAGCCAGGGCATGTGCCCTGACAGGGAGTCAAACCATGACTGCCTGGTTCATAGGTTGACATTGAGCCACGCTGCTGGCTTGGCCTAACTATATTTTTATACAAGTCTTTGCTGGATGTGTGGTTTGCAAATTTTTTCCAGTAGGTAATTTGTGATCTTCTCAGGATCTTTTGAAGTATGATTTTAAATTTTGATGAAGTCAAATCTATTAATCTTTCCTTTTGTTGATTATACTTTTGATGTCAAATCTAAGAACTATTTTGTCTAGCTCTAGGCACCAAAGCTTTTCTCCTATATATTTATCTAAAACTTTTATAATTTTCCATTTTACATTTAAGAGCACGATCCATTTTATTTTTTTTATTTCTATATATTTTTATTGTTTAAAATATTACAAATAGGAATACATATGTCTCCTTTTCCCCCCCTGTTGACCTCCCCTTGGCCTTCCCCACACCCCAGTACATGCCCTCATGCCCTCACCTGCCCCCTCTCCAATGTCCTGTATCCATTGGCCATGCCCACATACATGCACACAAGTCCTTTGGTTAATCTCTTATAGGCCCCCCACCACAACCTCACCTACCCTCCCACTGTAGCACTACAGTCTGTTCATTGCTTCTTTGCCTCTGTATTCAACCTCCCGTTACCCCCCAATTCTTGTCTTTAAAAACATCTTGTCTCTGTAGGCTAGCAATAAACTTATAAGAACAAAAAATGTTTGAGCCCCAATTTCAATGTCCAATAGTTATGAGTCCCAGTTACAATGTAAAACAGTTCCTTATGTGCACACGTCATCAATGGTATCTGGATAGTGGACAAATGGTGGCAATGTAGGTCCCACCCTCTCTAGTTTGGTCCTAGGCATCCTGCAGTGACGCACAGCTGCTAACAGCTCGCATGGCAAGGCGTCATCAGTGTCTTCCATCTCTGGACTGTTTCTCCTCTTGCCTTCATGGTTGGTGCAGACCTGTCAGTTCCTCTCTATTTCAGGAGTCCACTTGGTCTTGGAGTTGTTTTCTGAAAGTATATAAACATATTCTCAACCAAAAGTTAATAAAGGAATCTTTTCTATAAAATCGACTTGGGATCCTTTTTATTTTTGCTCACCCAATTCTCCTTTGATTTATTTTGACACCATGTGTATTTTTCATGGGTGTTCTGCTCTTAGTATTAAAAATGAAAATTAATTTTCTAAAGTAAGAGCATGATCCATTTTAAATTAATGTTACATAATATGTAAACTTTAAGTATACATTTTTGTTTTCCCTATGAAAAAAAAACCTTTTTATAAGAGTTTCTAAATGAGGGATTTATTTTATTTGATAGATTATAGAAGTATTCAGAATGTCTATTTTATCTTGGTTGAGTTTTCAAAATAATTTTTCTAGTTGCTGAATTTCTGTTAATAAAGTAATTTATAGTCCCTTATTATCCTTTTTCTGGATGCAGGAGATATAATGATATATTCTGTTTTATTCCTGACATTGGTGATTTGTATCTTCTCATTTTTTATCCGTGTTATTAGAGCTAGATCAATTTGAATTATTTCATAAATAACTTGTTTTTCATTAATTTTCTCTATTCCCTCTTTTTAAATTGATTTCCCCAATCATCTTTGTTTTCTGTTTGTTGTGAGTTTATTTTGCTTTACTTTTTTTTCTAATTTCATGGGGTAGGAACTTAAATTATTGATTTGAGATCTTTACTTGTGTCTACTATAAAAATTTAGTTCTGTAAGTTTCTGTCTCAGTACAACTTCAGCTGCATCCCACAAGTTTTGATCTGTTGTATTTTGATTTCCATTTACTTTTATAGGCAACTAATAACAAAACCAGATGAAGATAATAAACAACAACAACAAAATACTACAGACCAATACCTCAAATGACCCTAGACAAAAAAACCATCCACAAAATTGTAGCTACCAATGTATAAAAATAATTATATTCCATGACCAAGTTGGATTTACTCTAGATACACAAAGCTTCTTCAACATTAAAAAAGCAATTCATATTATCTACTTATCAACAGGCTAAAGAAAAAAAATTATTTCAGAATCTCAATAGAAAAAAGACAGTCTCCCATATTTACCCATTCTGCTGTTCTTTTCTTTCTAAAGTTCTAAACCTTCTTCTGTCACAATTTCTTTCTGTCTAGACATCTTCCTAAAAACCATTCTTTAATGATAATTTGGGGAAACAGGTTCTTAGTTTTCTTTTGTTTGAGACTGTCTTTATTTCACCTTCATTCCTAAAGAATATTTCATGGATCATTGAGTTTGTGATTGACTAGCCCCACCTGGCACTTTTGGGTGGGGGTGGAGGCTCATATCACTGCCAAACCCCACTAGGGAAATCTGATCCTTGCTTCTGCTGGGCAAGATATGAAAGAATAGCTTCCTGTTTGGACTCCACTGAGGTGCAGTTTTTCCACTATGAAGATTAGTGGGATTGTTATATCATGGTAAGTTTATGTTTAACTTTATAAGAAACTGCCAAAGTATTTTTGCAAAGTAGCTGTACACTTTTGCATTTCCACCTGTAATGTATGAGAGTTTTCATTTCTCCACATCCTCACCAACACTTGTAATATCATTTGTATTTCTGTATGCTATAATTTTTAAAGTTCTATTATTATTTTAAAAAATTATAATGGCCTCAGTAAGTTACAAGAGCTACAAAATTTGATCTACTTAGCAGATTCTAGTGTCTTTAGTAACAGTATACTTTCAGAGAAAAACAATGAGAAGGAACTGAAAGAAATTGGCTAGACCTACTCTCATTAACCCTGCTCCCCTTCTTAAAAATAATCAGACCTAGAAAGAGGACCCAAGGACATGATTTCCTGAGTAAATCCGTTTCCAAGCTGGGATGAGCAGCTAGGTATACCTGGTATTTTATGTCCCTGGTTCTCATTTTCTCTTTTAGTCCACCTCTTTATATGAATCTATCTCTCTTCCTTTCTTTGTCATTGTCTTTGTGTGAAGTGATTTTTAGCTATGTCTTTTTCAAGTTTTATTGATAATAATTAACATATTGACATGATATAAGGTGTACAATGTAAAGATTTGATATACATATATGTTGCAAGATGATTACCATAGTCAGGTTAGTGAACACTTCTACCACCTCAGATAGTTATCATTTGTGTGTGTGTGTGTGTGTGTGTGTGTGTGTGTGTGTGGTGAGAAATTTTAGATCTACTCTCTTAGCAACTTACAAGTATATAGTACATTATTTTTAATTACTAGAAGCCTGATGCACAAAATTAGTGCAAGGGGCTTAGCCCCGGGTGCCTCAGCTGACCCTCACAGCCCCTTGAAACCCCGGCTTCATCCAGAAGGTCATTCAGAATGATGTCTTGAAGGTCACTTGGCTGTTTGGTCTAATTAACGTATTAGCTCTTTATTATATAGAATAGTCACCATGTTATAGCTTAGATCTCCCAAATCTATTCATCTTGTAACTGGAAATTTGTAATCATTGACCACCTTCACAAATCCTCCCAATGCCCCCGGTAACCACCAATCTATTATCAATTTGTATGAGTTTGATTTTATTATTATTATACATATAAGTGAGAACATGCAGTATTTCTTCTTCTTCTTCTTCTTCTTCTTCTTCTTCTTCTTCTTCTTCTT
>JAAGEH010000015.1:9579748-9600628 GCA_011751065.1 Lasiurus cinereus | reverse complement strand
TCTTCTTCTTCTTCTTCTTCTTCTTCTTCTTCTTCTTCTTCTTCTTCCTCCTCTTCCTTTTTGCCTGACATTTCACTTAGTAGAATACCCTCAAAGTTCATTCATATTGTCATAAAGGGCAGAATTTATTTCCTTTTTGTAACTGAATAATATTTCATTACATATACTACTGTTTCTTTATCCCTTCATCCCTCAATGGACACTTACATTATTTCTATATCTTGGCTATAAATATTGTTGCAATGAACAGGAGAGTTCAGATACCTCTTTGAGATTATTTGATTTCATTTGGATATATTACAAGAAGTGGAATTTCTGGATCATCTGATAGTTTTATTTTTATTTTTTTAGGAACCTCCAAATTGTTTTCCATGGTGTCTGTACCAATTTACAGTTCCATCAACAATGCAGATGGGTTCCCTTTTCTCCACATCCTTACCAGCACTTGTAATTTTTTTTCTATAATAGTCATTCCAACAAGTGTGAGGTGATATATCATTGTGATTCACACCCGTTCTTCTTAGCAACTTACCCTATACTCTAAACTCTGTGGGAGAACACTAAAATTTGCCCTTATATTATGTAACACTTTGACCTTTGAAAAATATTTTCATTTACATAAACTCCTCTGATTCCTAAATCAGAATTGATAGTTATCCCAATTTTGAAATGAGGAAAAAGTTTGCTGACATATTAAAATAGTTACTCAAGATAACCTAAGTAGAAAGTGAGAGAGCCCACATTTTTTGCTTGGAAGTTCAGAGTTCCCCATTCTGAGAAGGACCTTTCTTCATTCCCATAGTCAATCAATCTCCAGATCCCAGCATTTCTTCTTCTGCTGTAACTCTTGAATTTATTCCTTCCTATTCATTTCTCATGCCCACTTTTTTCCAGATCTTTGTTAGTTCACCTGTTCAATGGCCTCTTAGGAATAGCAATGGCAATTGAGTAACTACCATCCTTCTCTAAAATCTGACTTTTGTATACATCTGGAATATATTACATCACCTATTTAGAAGTATACATGCCTAAAAGTCTGGTTGCCTTTTTTCTCCCTCTGGCATTGCTGACACTGAAAAAAAATCTGTCTCTCTCTGTCTCTCTCTATCTCTCTCTGTCTCTTTGTCTCTCTGTCTATCTCTGTTTCTCTCTGACTCTGTGTAATATGCTGTGAGGGTAGCCCAGGTTCTGGGAGCCTGCTGGCGGCCAGTGGGAAGCTTGGGTCCCAGGTGCCAGAGGAAAGCCAGTGCTGGCAGCCAGGGGAAAAAAGGGGTACTTTTACACTAGAGGCCCAGTGCACTTGGGGGTGTCTCTAAGCCTGGCTTGTGCCCTCTTGTAGTCCGAGAGCCCTTGGGGGATATTCAACTGATGGTTTAGGCCCACTCTGTTAGCACTGCCAGGAAAGTGAGAGAGGTTCCCCCCACCGCTGCTGCACTTGCCAGCTGTGAGCACGGCTTGTAGCTGAGCAACGTTCCCCCTGCGAGAGCACACTGACTACTAGGGGGCAGCTCCTGCTTGAGTGTCTGCCCCCTGGTGGTCAGTATACATGATAGCAACCAGTTGTTACACCATTTGGTCCATTTGCATATTAGCCTTTTAATATATAGGATAGGTATAGGTATAGGTATAGATATAGATATGGACATATGGATATGATATATGGATATGTAGAATGTCTCTACAGAGATTCTGTGATTGTAGAAATGAAAAGGCCTGAATGACTAAATGATGATCACAAAGGTACAGCAGAGTGCTTTTTAACTTGAGTTGAGACATTCTGAACCTTTGGCCTCTGTTCAGTCAGTGAGCTCTTTTATTGTCTCTTTCCTTATGCTCAGTTATTCCCATTTCAATTTTGAATTTTCTTAGTATCACTTAACTGTCTTCTCTTTAAAAGCTTTTTTTTGTAATAATATGTCATTTATATGTAAACTTATGACCTTTTCTTGTTTGCCATAAAAGAATGCTAATTTGTATGCATCAGCTGAAATATGTTTTTTGTCATTCTACTAGGAAGTAAAGAGTCACTAATATGGTCTCTAAGTCCTAAAAGACTTTAATACTTCTTTGCTTATCTTTGATCAACTTGGTTTTAGAACTCTAATTATATAAAAAAATGTAACTATCGTAATGTCAACCACATTTAACCTTCTTGATATCCCATGATTCTTTGCACTAAGGGCGCAAGGCCAGGTCTTTGCTGACTGCTTGATAACTGAATGAGTGATTATTCTCCTTGTTAATGGACAATGATATAGAAAACTCTTCCATATGTACAGAATATTAATGAGAAGCTGCAAAAGCTGAGATAAGACTATAAGATGCTGCAAGCAATCACTTATAAGAACATTATAAAAAATATTACTCTTCAAGGATGTAGTCAGACTGGAGGAGGGGGGTTTCTGTGTGACGAATGAGGAGAAAAAGGGGAAGACACATTCTTGCCCACATGAATAACTGAGTAATTTGCAAGCATCATTTCTTCAAGGTTTCTATTATTTAGCATTTCATTTAAATTTAACAAAAATAAACTTTGTGAGATAGCATTGCATATGTTGACATTGGAAAGGAAAGCATCTTGCTTCCTTCTCAACCTCTTTAATGCTTTCTGTGCCAGGTACAGTGTGTCAAGCATTTGTCCTTAATGAAAAATACCACAGAAATGATTGCTAAAGAAATTTCAACCAACCCCTGCAAACTGGCCAGTCCATAGCAAAGTTATTTTCCTTAATACTGGTTTTTTAATTTGGGGTATTGTCTTTAATTGGAATATTTAGGCAAGTCATTCTTGGGTGACATACTAAAAAGGAAGAATGCTCATTAGATATTGTTTAATTCCCCAATATAATTCACTTGGGCTCTATAAATAAGATCTCTGAATCACTTATAATAGATACATAGGATGTCACAGCCACAGGGACTAAGAAATCATTTAAGCCTGTTTTTCTCAATTGAGTACCGTAGAAACCATTTTTAAAGGGGAAAATATTCTTACCAATTCCATTGTGGCCTTAAATTATTTGTAGAATGCTAATAGAACAAGAATGTAATAATATAAATAGTGTAACATGTAACATATATATATATATATATATAGTAATACATATAAACTAAGTATAACTTGTTCAACATAGAACACTTGAGATGATTCCCTTCTCCCACTTCTTTCTACTGGTCCGAAAAGGACAACTGTATCATATACTGGGCCTTTGTTTGGTAGGAAGACACCTTCTGTCTAACATGTATACCTTTGTAGGTTTTTTGGTCTAGTTTTTAACAATTACAACAACACTCTACTTAGCTTTCATTAAACTGATAACATAAAAACATTAGTGGGTAGAAAAATAACATAGCAGTCCTTGATTATAAGAATACACCTTGGACACTTAAAAATAAATTATCATAGAAATGAAAACACACAATTAGAATATTCTAATAAGCATAGACAAACCATCTTCCCTAATAAATCTGCAAAGTCTAATTTGAAAAACATCGATCTAGACCAATCCTCTTTTTTCTTTTCACAAAAGGAGAACTGTTAAAGTCATAAATAAGCCAGAAGTTGAGCTGAATCAGGAATCCAGAAATGAATCAGTTTCTTGATTCTTAGTAGAGCAAATTTTCTGCAAAGCAATACAATTTTTATTTGTATAATTTAAATTTATCCCATCCAAGACTAAAATCAGAATATTACCACTTTGTGTTATTTCCCATAATGCTTGGAGTTTTAAATCACTTAGGGATCCATGAATATTCATCTGTTCATTGTCATTAACTGTTTTGACAGTAGAATGATGTCTTATTTTTATGTGGGTGCTGATAGTGTTTGAAGTATGAGGAATAGGTGATAATGAGAAAGTTCCTGAAAAACTCAGGTTAGGAAAAAGAATTAAGGCTCAAGGCTCCGGGATGCAATGCATTTGGCCACAGCATGATGAGTTTAGATAGTTGGAGCAATGACAAGTATTAAGATTTGTAGATAGCTATTATTTTTAGCTTCTAAACCCCACCTTTGTGTACAAAATGTAAAGGTCAATAGATGAAGAGTTAACCACATTTCCATTTTTGACCTCAGTTTCCCAGTATGTAAAATGAGGCAGTAGGCAAAATATAAATCAGCAGTTTCAGCTGCCCTGCCATTTTCACTTTATTTCCTCCATATAATTTGAGTACAGGTTTTGACTGAAATATTACATAACCAAACAATTCAGTTTGTTCTGAGTCTTTTTTTTTTTGATGTACTTAAAATTAGAGACATATGAAGTGTGTTATGCTATATTATTAGGCAACTTGGTAACAACTACACTTCATTCCATTTTACTTAATATCCTTTCTGTTTTGTTTTTATAACTTAAAGTTTTATAACTTAAAGTGTTGTACATGAATAAAGGGAGAGATTATAGGAATCATGTGTTGCTGACACCATCAAATGACACATGCAATGATATTTATGTGATACCTTGTAGGGTAGATGGGATTTTGAAAGCCAATAGATAAAAACAGAGGGCTTTCAAGGTTGGGGGAAAAGCTGACCAGGTGAGCCTGGCATGTTCAGGGAACATTAATGAGCAAGAAAATGATGAGAGTAGGAGAACTTCAGCAAGATTTTAAGAAAGAAGCCAGACTACAAAGGACCTTGGATGGCAAGCAATGGAGTTTGGTCTTGATAAGCAGACAAAAGACTCCATTGGGGCTTTCTGTGTATGATATTCTCAGATGAGCATTAACTAATGGATCTGGATCCAGTGCTTGTCCATGCAGTTGGTTTTGTCCATCCTTTGGTGATGATGTGCCCTTTCCCTCCTATAAAACTCACTCAGTACATTTTTTGTTTTTAGGGACTGCTTTGGGTGACCTGTATTTTCTTATCTATAAAATGAAAGCATGGAAGCAGATCTGATGATCATGATTCATTTTCAGTCTCCTCCCTCCTCTTTCCCTCTCATCAGTGAAGTATCTCACTACAGCAGCTATTATGTACTTGTGTGGAGGTGAGAAAATGTGTATAGTTTGGGAAAACAAGTCCCATCGATGATTCTCCCATCAACATTAAAATCCATAAATTTTAAAACCCTCAAGCTCTGACATTTTGATTTATAGTCCTTATTTGTGAAAAATTCAATTTGGTGACTCTGGAGAATATACAGGAAAAGTCAGTCATGTTTTTAACATTTATGATCTTTTTGGCTAAATTAACAGAATACAGAACTAAAAGTGGCTGAAACGATGAGGATAATATATTATCTCAGAACCAGATGAGGTTGGTTTTAGGATTATTTAGTTCAGTGATTCAGTGTTCTCATCAAAACTATGACTTTCTTCTGTATTTCTGCTCTGTCATCCTCAGCATCCTCAGTATTATAATATCTCCCCCTCTTGTTTGCAAGATGGCTGCAGCAGCTCCAGATAGCATTTGCAGAAAAAAAAAATGTGAGAGTAGGAGGAAGAAGGGGAATTTATTCTCATTTTTCTTTTAATTATGAAGAAAAACCTCCCTTAACCAAATTCCCTCATGTTCCACTGGTGAGAGAAGCAATAGAGACATACTCATTTCTTAAGTGCAAGAGAATATTTGGATGTTGGTATCTGGCATATCCAGCTTCTGTAGTGAGAGGTAGTTCTGTCTGAATAGGAGAAAGGGAGAGGGAAATGGATGTTGGGAAAGCAACTAATAGTGCCTGTCACATTGTCCTTTTCCCAACACTCATCTTAAGACTCACTCCTCCTTTATGTAGCCACTGGCTAATTAAAGCTAAGTATTTAGCATAAATCAGGGCTTTTGTGGATTATCTGAATAATTAGAGAGATTGTATTCCCAGGGCCCTTATTTTATTTTATCTAAAAGTTTAATGATAAATGGGCTTCCATTGCCCAAAAGGAGCTTCCCTGGTGCTGAAACCAGATATAATTTTTTTTTTATTGAATTGAGCTTTAGGAAAATAACTTAAAATGTACAAGGATTGTGATAAAGAACATCTTAAATTCTCAATTTTTTTGGCTTTACAAATTTTCATCAACTACCAAAAATAAGACCAGATTAAAGAGGTATGTGAATATTTAATGTAAAATTAGGAATATGTTGCTAAAAATTAAGAGTTTAGAGCTATGACCATGAGTAAATTGTGAAATATCAGCTTACTTCTCTGCTACAGCACTGACCTAAAGAAGCTTTTCTGTTTCCCCAGCAACCTCACACAGCATTAGCTTGCTTCCCTCAGAGTAAATTAAATGTGATTTTCAAGTACTTCACTTCATTATTTCAGAAATCACAATACCTCGCTGAAATAAGAACATTTCATAAATCATATTGGAGTTTATTTTTAAACCAGAGCAGAGAAAGTATTTATTTGGAAAAATATTTTTCTTTTAAATCTACTAAATTTTCAAGGACTTATAAATTATTTCCATGAGGAAATGATAAATAGGGCATTGTATGTATAATTTATTTATAATTCATTAATGATTACCCAATCATATTTTTTTTAAAAAGTTTAGTTACCAAGGATATGAGAAAGATAAAAGCCATATCTCAAAAGAACCATCTAATATCAAGCAAGATCAAAAGGTCCACAGGATGAAAATTGTGTTAGTGCTAAGAAACATTCTCTAAAGTCAAATGTTAGCTACTTTTACCATATGTTAAAATTGTAAATATGTAAGCTATTGGTTATTGGATATCAATACTTTTGTATAAATGAGTTTGAGATCATTTTCCTTTATTGTGGTAAAATACAAATAACAGAAAATTTACTATTTTAACCATTTTAAAATGAAAAATTCAGTGATATTGTTATGGTCTGAATGTATCCCTCAAAATATTGAAATCCAAATCTCCAAAGAGGATGGTTTGGGGGTGAGGCCTTTGGGAGCTGATAAGGTCATGAGGATTGAGTTCTCATGAATTGAAATAGTACCTTATCAAAAAAAAGCTCTGGAGAGGTCCCTAGGCCCTTCTACTATGTGAAGACACAGTGAGAAGATACAAACTATGAACCAAGAAGAGGGCCCTTCAGAGAACACAACCATGCTGATGCCTTGATCTTGAACTTCCAGCTTCTAGAATTTGTGATGTTTTGTTATAACCACCAGAAGAGACAAAGACAAGCATTTAGTATATTCACAATGTTAAACAACCATCACCACTACCTATTTCCAGAACTATTTTATCACCACAGATGGAAACCCCATGCTAATTAAGCAGTCACCTCCTAATGTATTCTCCTCCAATCCCTACCAACCACTAATCTGGTTTGTGTCTCAATCTTTTTGGCTATTCTGGATATTTCACATAAATGGAATCATACAATATATGGTCTTTTGTGTCTGGCTTCTTTCACTTAGCATGTTTTCAAGTTGAATTCATGATGTAGCATGCATCAGCACTTTATTCCTTTTAATGGCTGAATAATATTCCATTATATTGCTATCCCACATTTTGTTTATCTAACCATGAGTTGTTGGACATTTGCATGTTGTTTCAACTTTTTGGTTATTATGAAGAGTGCTGCTATGAATATTCATGTATACATTTTTGTGTGGACATATGTTTTCAATTATAGTGTGTAATTTACCTAGAACTAGAATTATTGGGTCATAATAGTTGAAGTTTGAACATGCAAGCCAGGGTCTACATATGAAGGACATGAAGATCCTCATGTAAGTGGTAGAGTTTGGATAAGAGTGCAAAGAAAAGAGGAGTAGTGCTCCCCTCCCTGCCATATTCTCACTCAGCACTCCCAGGAATTTGAGAATTCTATATTTGAAACTGGTTTTCTGCAAAGTTGCAGGTGTTACTGTTTCATTTTACCAGAATTTTGAGGACATATATTTTTGTCCAGGGTGCACCTAAAAGGAATCTAAGTGGTCCAGCCAGCGTGGCTCAGTGGTGGAGTGTCGACCTATGAACCAGGAGGACATAATTCGATTCCTGGTCAGAGCACATGCCTAGGTGGCGGCCTTGATCCCCAGTGTGGGGCATGCAGGAGGAAGCCAATCAATGGTTATCTCTCATTGTTGATGTTTCTCTCCTTCTGGCTTCCTTTCTGAAATCAATAAAAATATACAGTAAAATAAAAGGAATCTAAGTGTTTTTCTTATAAAAGATCATATCTCACAAACTCCTCTTGACCTAGGGCAGAAGTTATCAATTTTCATATTGTTACTAGAGGAAGGAACATGGTCATATTGTCAAGATGGATAGGACAATGGGTGGCAAAGCCAGAAAGTGATTCAGGTCTCTGGCCTCCTGGTTCAGTGAGTTGGCCATTAGGTAGCATATATCATTCTTCCTGTACAAGCACATTGGCCTTGAATAAGAAGTCCCCATGAATAATAGCCCCAGAACTGGTTTTTATTTTTTTTTTCAGAGACAGGTAGATAAGTTGAACAAAAACAACAACAACAATATATTTTTCTTGTTTGAGTAAAACTGAAAGCCCCATTCTAGCTATCACAAAATTAAAACTCTTCCCTGATAACTTTAAGCTGATATTTAGCTGAAAATAGAGCCAGAATAATTTGTTCTTCAATGTTCTTCTAGTCTCTTTTCTGCTATCTTTACTCCCACTTAGGGATATTGAAGACACAGATAATTTTTCTTTGGTCATTTTTAGATAATTTTCTATTTCACAGCCTATGCAAACCCATGGATTTCCGAATTTGTCAATTTTAAATGGGATTTCCTTGGTCTACTCAGGACTTTCATAGAAAGCTTCCTGTTCTGCTGTGACCTTGAGGAATAAAAGGATTCCTTGATTAGAGTGAGATGACACAATTACAAATTAGCTGAGTCTGTGTGAGTCCTTCATAAGGGCTGAAATGCACTAATCTAAGCTGGCCTTGAATGAATCCCTTGTCCCTGACATGTTCATAAAGAAAGATTGTGTTGATCGGTTATTAAGCCAAAGACACATGTCTCTTAAAGCAAAATAAGGTACAAAAACAAAACAAAACGAATCACTTCATTTATCTATTCATCATACATGTTTTTGGACCCAGCCCTTCACTAGGATATGGGAATCTAGAAGATGAACAACAGAAGTCTCTGGCATTTCCTCTGTCCAAACGAGGAAAACCCTTCAAGATCATGTCACTCAACAGATGAGGGAACTAATACTGATGTACTGAGCCAGAGAGTCCAGGCTAGAACTAACTGGTTCTTTAACGCTCCTTCTACCATATGACCACTCTGATGCCTAGGTTTAACTCAGAGAATTAAGATAGTTCAATCACAGGATACCATAGGCTATCTGCATATGATTTTGGAAGCTGGGAAGCACATGCCCAAGTATGTGAGCAAGGCACATGTTCTAAACATATAGAATTCAGTGGCATTATTACTCATCAAACAATCTATAAATTTGGTGAGTTATGTGTACTCTCTGTCTCACTGAATCTTAACCAGAGTGCCTAGGCATCCTAGAGTATCACAAGTCTTTTACAGCTACATGACTATATTTTGATCAACATATGATTTCTTTTTTTCTATGGCTAAGATTCAACACTGTTGGGAGAGGTCTGCCAGATGAGGAATGAACTGCATAAGTGAGGAGTTGGGAGTACCATTTGGTCATGTGTATAAGAAGTAGAACATAATTTCAGCACCAAGGAAAGATAGTGTGATACCTAGTAAATGTAAGAATTTGGCTTAGAGAGTATTTGAGAGAGCATAAATATCAGGGTGGTAAACAGTTCCAAACAAAGAGCCACATAAGTGTGCAATAATTGTGTATGCATTCCTAAATACAGAGAAATAGTCATTTGAGGCCATTGCCATCCACATGCATTGGGCTATTTTGAATTGTTTAATCACTTTAAGTATACTGTCTAAAATACAATATTTGTCAATGTGACTTGTTCACAGAACAGCTGAGAAATGCTATTCTTGTGAAACCTGCTTCTGCTTGCTGAACTATTGTTGAAGCCTCATAGAAAGTGTCAAGAGTGAATTCAGAGGAGAGAGAAATCTTTTCTGACTGCGATAATTAGGGAAGACTTTGTAGACAGGGTGGTATCTGAGGTAGATTTTGAAATCAATTGCACAAGTATAGGATGGAAGAGATGGACTTGGCAACCTATGTGAACAGGGATCAGGGTTTTATCCCATAGTAAGCTCATGAATAATGTATTCCATAAAATGTTACTCTACCTATATTGGGGGAACTGTGCTACGTGTTAGAGTTAGAGAGCTTAGTTGTGCTCTGTACATTTTTGCAGTTTAGTTGGGGGAAGATATGGTAATAGATAGCTGTTATATAAGTGAAACTACCTGCTCATTTGGCATCTGAATGCAAATTAGAAGGCTTGGAGCACAGGGTAGGGCTCAAGACAGTAAGCATGTGGTGAGAATTCTGACTGGGGCCATGGACAGAGGCAAAATCACAGATGGTTTTGTCCAACATTTTAAAGAGTTCATACTTCACTATATAGCAGACAAGAGTGTAAGATAGGATTGTGCATTTCCCATATTTTCACCATTTCAAGAGACCATTCATTGCTGACAACTTGCATCCTTGACCCAAAATGATCACTGTTGATAAGATAAAATGATTCACATTAAAAATAGGATGTTCTCCTAAAATGTATACATACACTTTGAATAATTATAAAGGCAGTGTTTAATAAAATTTCATTTTCAAAACCATAAAGTTGATTTTTAAAGCTGAAGATTTGCTTCCAGAAACAGCTTCCTTCTCTAAGAACATGGACTTCAGTAAAGAAGAAGCACCCACAGTGAGAACACTTAAATCACAGTCATCTTTAAGTGGGAAGCCTAAGGAACAGTGCCCACTGAACCTGGCTCCACACTATACATCTTATCCTACGTAATAAAAGCCTAATATGCTAAGTGTCCAGTTGGCCATTCAATCAATCAAAGCATAATATGCTAATGAATACTAAGGCTGCTCAATTGCTTGCTATGATGTGCACTGACCACCAGGGGGCAGACACTCGGACCAGTAAGTTAGCTTGCTGCTGGAGTGAGTCTGGCTGGAGATGCCCTGGAGCCCTCCTGTGGTCCCTTCTCAGCTGGCCAACCTCCTGCATCCCTCCCTGACCCTGATCATGCACTGGTGGCTTGGCTTGGCCTGCACCCTCTTGGAATTCAGGACCCCTCAAGGGATGTTGCAGAGCTGATTTCAGTCTGATAGTAGAATGACCAGTCATTATGATGTGCACTGGTGTTAATGGGGAAATTCACATCCCAGGGGAAGATGCAGAAATCTGTCTTCCAGTGGACCAAGTGACACCAGATCAGTTAGGCATTATCAGTCTTCAGCATTACCTTTCCAATCTTTCAGTTGGTTCTGATCATAAAGCTGCTATTCATTCCAAATCCTCTTCTGAGATTATTCTGAGATTTGAAAGTGGGCATGGTGCTATAATACACTCTGTTTGCGGGGGGGAAAAAAGTATTTCTGCAATTCCATATAGAAAACTTTAGCACTGAGTTTCTTACATCTTCCCTTATGAATACTCAACATTTTTTTGGAAGATGATACTGTTGCAACAGTAATGCCAATGAAGATACGAAGCTTCTAACATAAAATAAATTTAAAAGATGAGAGTCCTCATGGCAGTACAATGTCCCTTGAACCAGCTCCTGTAGCCATTCACATTGATCATCTTGTGGTAGGGAGAAATGACAATGGCTCTTTTCATATCAGAGATTCTCATATGCTTAACACTGGGAATGATTTGAAAGAAAATGTCACAAGAAAATCATTTCTGCTTTCCAGTGGAAAGTATATTCTGAATAAACAGCACAGTGTCACGAAAGCCACTCCGACAAAGTCCAGAGGCATCTTGGCCTTCTCAGTTGGTTCACTCTCCTGAGCGCTCCTTCAACTTCACTTGGGAACAGCTCATGGAAAAGAATGAATCTCTTAAGCAGGAATTGGCTAAAGCTAAAATGGTTCTTGCAGAGAGATTCACCTGGAGAAAAATGCTCTTCATCATATAAAAAAGATGACAGGAGTGGCAGTCAAAACCCAAATTATAGCTCTGGAGTCCAGAGGTTATATTTATAGAGATGTAACCAGTGAGTTGGGAGAATTTCCTTTTCATGAAAAGACAATAAAATGAAATAGAATGTGATGAAGTGGTAACTAATCCAAAGCCAGTTTAGGAAGTATCAGGTATGGGCATTACAATCTTTTGGTTGTTTTGTATTTGAGATTTAACCCTCCTTTAAATTGGTGTGATATAGAGATGTCAACACATATTGTAAATTAATTACATGTCTAATGAAGATGTCATTTCCTAATTTTGATATCACACTATAGACATTTTTAAAAAGAAAAATGAAAACCTATTTTGTTCCACAGATTGTTGACTTTATCACTCTCTGTTAATGATTACTATGATTTACAAATATTCAAGTGCTTTTAGGGCAAATCCTATCTAATAAAAGAGTAATATGCAAATTAACCATCACTCCACTATACCCACAAGCCATGCCTACCATCCAATTAGGAGTGATTATACAAATTAACCCCAACCAAGATGGTTTCGGCCATGGAGTGAGCAGGAGGGAGGCTTGGGTTTCCCTGGAGATGGAGGAAGCCAAGCTTTCCACACACCATGGTGGGTCCAGGCCTCCACTCAAGGCTACAAAGTTTCAATTATAGAAGATAAATAAATCCCAGATATCAGGGACTCCACTTGGTTCGCCAGGGGGTGTGGCCAGCCTGCAAACCACTACAGGCCCCTCACCCAGGCCACCCCATGCCCCAAGGGAACCCCCAACCTGATCTGGAACACTCTTCAGGGCAAACCAGCTGGTCCCCACCCATGCCCCAGGCCTCTATCCTATCTAATGAAAAAGTAATATGCAGATTGACCATCACTCCAACACACAAGATGGCTGCCCCCATGTGGTCAAAAATCCTGCCCCCCATGTGGACACAAGATGGCCACCACAAGATGGCCAGCAGGGGACGGCAGTTTGGAGGGACCAGGCCTGCAAGGGAGGCCAAGAGGATGATTAAGCCTGCAGGGGAGGGCAGTTAGGGGAAAAAAGGCTGGCAGGGGAGCACAGGCTGGCAGGAGAGCAATTAGGCATCAGTCAGGCTGGCAGGGGAGTGGTTAGGGGGTGATCAGGCTGGCAGGCAAAAGTGGTTAGAGGCAATCAGAAAGGCAGGCAGGCAAGCAGTTGGGAGCCAGCATCCTGGATTGTGAAAGGGATGTCTGACTGCCTGTTTAGGCCTGATCCCCGTGGGCAGTCAGACATCCCTTGAGAGGTCCCAGATTGGAGAGGTGCAGGCTGGGCTGAGGGACAACTCCCTCCCTGTGCATGAATTTTGTGCACTGGACCTCTAGTGTAAAATACAAGGATTGCATTTTAAATACTTAAAAATACATTTCATTTTCAAATCTGAACTATCAGGTATTACAATATGTATACATTTTTGGAACACCCTGTATATGCAGTTACTTCTGTTTTTATATATATTAAAATGTAAAACTAAGGAACTTCAGAATTTAGAAAATATAGTGATTTGATTTATGCTGTATTATTTAAAGTTTTGCATCGTAATTATGGGGATGATACTTGCTGTGCTGATCATAATGCACCTGTGGGGATTTTTATTTATTTATTTTGAAATGAACATCTAGACAAACAAAGTACATTGGGGAGGTGGGGGAGTTACTGGGCTATAGAAGGATTCCACCATTCTTTATATGAAAAAGATATGGTGATCATTTGTAGGCAGCACATTTATTCCTAGCACTCTCTTGCCACTTTTAAGACCAAAATGTATCCATCTTCTCCACTAGACTCCCAAGTTAAATGAGATAGGGTATGCTGGTCTGTGCTTTATCCCTAGGACCCAGGGAAGTGTTTATGCTTAAATTTGGCATTTAGTACATGTTGGATGAATAAATGAGTGGAGTGGCTAAGGCTTGGAGGTAGAGATGAGGAGAGAAAACTACTGTTAAGTCTTTGGAAGGCTGGCATGTGTAAATGGTAATGTGCTTGTTTGCCATAGTTGCCTGCATAAAATGAAGTCAAGTAGATATAAAAAATAAACTACATGAAAACAGAGTGGTATCAATACAGGAAACACTTCTCTGTCACCTGAAGACAAATGAGTATTTATATACTATAGCAGTTTTTAAGCCTTATTTGAAACAATCTGATGAAAACTGGGGTCAGTCTTCCCAGGAAAATATGCTTGTATGCACACATACAAGCCAAGATTGCAGAAAATGTCAAGGGGTTCAACAAACTTCTCATGACCCATTTGTGTACCTCATGTTGAGAATTTCTATTCTCACCACTTTGCAATTAACAAAGCACCTTCATGTACATTATCTTAGGAGTAGAAACACTGGAGAAATCAAGATTTAATTATGAAATCCATTGTGCAGGCAAAGAAAATGAATCTCAGAGAGGTTAAGTCATTTGCCCAAGGTCACATAGCCAATACTTTCTGGAACAAGGATTGAGTTTAGGTGTGTCAGACAACATATTTCAGGGGCTCTGCAGTGCATCACTGATGTTTCTGTGTCCCTAGAAGTGTTCCAACAGGCAGTGAGATAGAGGTGCTATGAAATAATAAATGAATGAAATACTTCACAAGTCAGAAAGCACTGTATTTGACCACATACTAGATATGTGGTCTTAGAAATGTTACTTAAATGTCAGTGTCTTTTTAAAAAAATAATAATTTTTAGAGAAAGAAGAAGAAGAGCTAGAGCTAGAGAGAGAAACATTGATTTGTTCCACTTTATTTATGCGTTGATTGGTTGATTCTTGAATGTGCCCTGACCAGGAATCGAATCTACAACCTTGGCTTATCGGAACGACTCTCTGACCAACTGAGCTACCTGGCCAGAGCTAAGCCTCAATTTCTTCATCTTTAAAATAGAGATAATGATAATATCTGTCTTATGTGTTAGCAAGAGGCTAAATGTACACATTCCTTAGTACAGTATCTGGCATATGGTAAGCATCCAATAAACTTTGGCTGTTCTCAATAAATGGTAGCTTGTGTTGATGTAATTATTGTTATTATTTGAAGTAATTTTATTTCAGTAACACCATTAATCTCTTGGGAGGAAATTCTGTCCCTCATGACCAAGGCTGTGAAGGAATTTTTCTGTACCTTTATTCAAGCTGTGAAGTTACATGCTGCTTTAACCCATGGCACACTGAACACTGGCCTATTCAGGTATTATTTTTTATTCTTTAAAGAGTACTAATAGAGATAACAAGTATAGTGGGAATGATTATCATAATTGTTTATGGTTTTAGTTGACAAAGAAGTTTATACTTAATATTTGTATTTTGACAAAATAATATACCTATATTTTCCTCAATTGAAAGCAGTCTCAAGAAAGAGAGAACAGAAAATGCTGTCTCTCCTTAAAAAGTAAGCATGCCATCAAATTGGCTAAATGTTTAAAATACAGGGATGAGCAAAAGTAGGTTTATAGTAATTAATTTATAGTACAAGGATAAACTAGTTCATATACTCACAACTGTAAAGCTACTTTTGCCAATCCCTGAATATATAGAAGACATGGAGGTATTCATAGAATAAGTCAAGAATTTGCCACTTTTGGAATGCTGAGCATCAGAGAGAGATAAACTACAGAGCTGGGAATTGTGCAAAATCTATAACTTGTGGCATCTTATAGTAAAATAGAAGAAGTATTAGTTTCCCCTTGGTGAGTGTGTCTTTGTCACTAAATATCTTAAGTTTCCTTTTTTTGGCATAGTTGTTAGGTTAGGAGAGACAGTTGGCAAAGATGCCCCTTCAGATTTAAATAGCAGATAACATGTACATTGAAAGTAGACAGAAGCATATTTTGATATACTGATTTTAGGAGGTTTTATCCCAGCAATCAATTTCTCTAAGCTTGTTTCTTTCCTCCTAATAAAAGCAGTGGAAAGTAGGCTGGTTATGTTCAGTATATTTAATTACAACCTATTCTGTGTTTTTGTACACTACTGAATTGTATTAGGCAAACATACTGACAAAATCCATTTGGCTTATATTTTAGCTAACTTTAATTTTATAGGAATTGAGAACAATTCTTTTAGGCTTTGGGTAATTTAAACTACCAACTAAGATGTCAAATTTATCATGTGATGCTTTATCCTTCTTTCTTTCCAGAATGAAAATTGTCTTGAATAGCTTTTGCAAGGGGGATCATTGTAGTCAGTGAAGTACAGATTGTTAGTTACAAAATAGTCATAGGGATGAAAAGTACAGCATAGGAAATACATTCAATAATATTTTAATAACTATGTATGGTGCCATTTGGGCATTGGAAATCTGATTGTCTAACCACAATACTGGACATCTGAAACTAATACAAGATAATATTGAAAGCAAGGTGTAACTGAAAAAATAATTAAAAAATTAATCCATATTTTATAAAGTAAAAAAATGAAGTAGAGACTTAAAACTTTAAGTTCTGGTTATTAAAATTGTCACATATTTTTATCTATGTAAAATAAGGTGGAGAGTTGAGGTGCAACTAGTAAGGTGGAGAGTTGAGATGCAACTAAGAGGGATGAAAAGTCCCATACTTACCTCAATTATTTTGTTTACAGGCTTACTTACTTTTCCTCCTGGAATGTCATGATTTGGGCTTCACTCAATCAAAGCCAAGTTTATTTTTTTCTGAGCTATAAAAAATTCAGTTATGCTCTCTGAATATAGTGTTTTTGTTCTAGATATATTTCCGTATTTCACCTTTATAGTGGGAATACCTAGCAAAGCTCATAATAACTACCTAGATTCTCAGAAAATAATGCTGTTAGCAGACATTTAGAATTTTGAGTGCAAGTTGCTAGTATTTCTATACCTTTGATTTTATTCTCCACCTTAAGGAAAAGGGAAGATGTTTGAAATTAAAAGTGCCTGACTTTGATCTATGTTTGAATAATCCTTGAGGCATTTATTGTAATTAAAGGGACTGACTTTGGTGCTCTTCCATTCACCCCAGTTTCCAAATAAGAGTTTTCTTTCTCTTTTTTTGCATTACAAAAGAAAGGGTGGGAAATTAGTAGCGATTCACATATACACTTTTTCCCTCCATTTCTTCTGCCTGGTTGCCAAAGTACAGGACTGAGCAAAACAGGAAAGTATTGCTCAAAAAGATACAAATGATGAACTTAATATAACAGAGAGTCTATTTTACCTGTAGCTTTGGAACACAGCTATCAACCAACACTGACTAGGCAGTTATTTCCTCACATTATTTTAATATGAAACAGTGTGAGTGACAATCTGCAACATAGAAGAGACTGCCACCAAGGAGACCCCAGTACTACAGAGGTATCTCCTGCTATTGATGCTTGCAATTATTTATTTTTAAAGGGAACTGTACTTTTTCAGAATGATGTTTCAGAAAGATATTGAGAGTGTTAAAAATGAGTTCGGCTATTTTTGTATGAAGTAACAGATGAAAAGATGAGTAATCAGTGATAAAAGGGCCCCATGCTTATCGAGTAGAATAGTGTTTTGTTACCTAGACTTATTTAATTTTTCTCTTTGTTGCAATTATTAAATGGCACAATTATCCTCTTATTTTTTTCTTTCTTTTTTCCTACCAAGTTTTGTTCAAAATATTTGGACAGCAAAACACCGTTGAGTGATGTGGCTTGTCCAGTAGTTCCACATCCCCTAGTAGATTCTGGAAAGAGCTGGAAGTTACATTTCTCTTTCTCTTCATTTTGAGGAGGAGATGTGAGGTAGGTTACTTTGATCTTATAGCAGGGTATCTTGTGGTGTGTTGTGCTCTCTGTGTTGGCAAATTAATTTAATTAACTTCAGCTTCATATTAAGCAACTCTAGAAAGTGCTGGGCTATGCCCTAGACCAGTGGTCAGCAAACTGCGGCTCGAGAGCCACATGCAGCTCTTTGGCCCCTTGATTGTGGCTCTTCCACAACATACCATGGCCTGGGCAAGTCTACTTTGAAGAAGTGGTGTTAGAAGAAGTTTAAGTTTAAAAAATTTGGCTCTCCAAAGAAATTTCAATGGTTGTACTGTTGATATTTGGCTCTGTTGACTAATGAGTTTGCCAACCACTGCCCTAGACAACTATAGCCCCTGAGAAGTGAGTCAGTCAGATAGTTATCTGTTCACCCACAACCCACCTTACAAACTGAGTCCTGAGTGTGAACAATAGGGTTTCTTCACCTAAGAAACCACTTGCTGAGACAGGATCAGATTTGGATGGTGTGGGGGTTGGGGTGGGAAGTCATTTTTTGGTCAAAACCACCTTATCATTCTCTGCTGTCTCTGGACTTAGCCAAGCATCCTGATAAAGGAGAGAAAGGTGTGGGGGAAATATGGTGAAATATTTCAGAATGTCATCTGTAGCCACCTAACCTGAACCCATGCAATAGTGTGGAGTATGGCATAGATCTTAGGCACTTAAGGTTGGAGAAAAGCAGCATGGGGTTTTGAACAGAATTAGGGATTTGGAATGCCTGGGCTGGTACCTGAGTCTCTGCTGTGTAACTCAAAATACGTCACTGCATCTTTCTGAACCCTGACAACTTTACAGGGCTATGATGAAGCCCAACAATACACTTCAAATCACTTCTAAAATCACAAAACACTAAATCAGCTATTAGTTATTCGTGTCAGAGCTCAGGACTGGAAATGTAGATTGAGTCATCAATATAAATGTAAGAATGAAAGTTTGAGAGAAGTCTTATGAGATTGTTCAGTCAATTTAACTTCTTAAATTATCATATTTTATAAACCCCAATTTTCTCATATCAGGTTTACTTCTCCTATTATTGATCTCCTTAACAGTTTCTCCCTTTCATGGCAGGTAGACTCTACATTGATCTGTTCAAAAAGAGCCTTTTCCTCTTCCATGCTTTTACTGTACCTCTTTCTGTCTTTCCCAAGTTAAACTGAGGAACCAGCCAATCTAGCTGGCTTTCTCTGCTCTGACACCTGACAGGATTTGCCCAGCACTGTGGGGCACCAGGGAAAGATTTACTTCAAAGAGGGGATGGAAATTTTGGGAACTCCCAATCACACCTGGGTAACAATGGTAGAGATTCCCACCTGACTGAAGGGCTGTGTCTGGGCTGGGGAGGAGGGTCAGAGGGGAAGCACAGTGCCCCTGGGGTCCAGGTGGGGAGGAAGAATGAATCTTAGGAATAGAGAATTACAATTTACTTCCACAGTAAACTTTAGATTTTTGGCTCTTCTTTATTTGGATGTAAACCTTACAAATGTTAGGAATTCTGTTCAGTGGGTCAAATAAATGATAGGGCTGGTAGCAGGAGGCACTGAAAAATATGAAACACAACTAGATTAAATTATCAAACATATATAAATTGAAACAATCATTTCACTTTAAACTAGAGCTTTTGTCACATAGCAAGCAATGATTTTTTTCATGTTATCTTTATGTCAGCTTTCTAAAAAACATCATAAATCAATAAGGTAGACTAAGTATTTAAAATTGCCTAACAGGGAGAGTCTTCTGTACAAAATAAAACAAAACAAAACTGAGACACACTAGTGTACTACAATAAAGCCTATAGTTATGAGTATAGACACTTAGAAATAAGTTAGAAGGATAGCTATTTTACTCCCTATCATTTTCACATACTATGAATATCCAGATAGGTATTATTTGGCAGGCGGTATTATTTGAAGGCAGGTGTTATACATGCAATTATCATAAGCACTCTATGAGTAGGATGACCACATGATACAAATTTACCTTTATCCTAATACAGACTATAGAGGTTTTTTTCTGACAAATTACACTACACTTTATGGAAATGTAACATTTTGTATGAATGGGGAGGATAATCCTGGTTGCATGCTAATGAGGGAGACAAAGTAGCCTCACTCTTATTTGCAACTGGCCCAGACCTTTCCATTAGCAAATTAAAATCTGTTCAAATTTATTTACTAATATATTAGAAGATGCTTCAGGCTAACCCCTTGACCTGTATTATACAGCAAACAACTGTAGCAGTGAAAATAATTAATAGGATGTAATGCACCTCCTGTTTATTTCTTCTTCATGCCCAGGGGTCAGCTGTATAGTGGGTTTGCTATTTGCATTCAGTTACATGGGAATATTTACTTTAAAATTTTCAATTATAGTTTCAAATGGCTATTCTTAATTGCAGTCTTTTTTTTCAAGTGTGATACATATCATATACTGTATATGCTTTGTGTTTATTTCTATATTATATCACCTGCTCATGGCCAATTCTGAGAGGAGCCTATTCTTTTGAAAATAATGTCTCCTGAAGCCTGTTATGTTGTTTGTGTTTACTGCATAATGACTAGAGCCATGGCTTTATTCATCTTCATTATACCAATACCAAAACAATTAGTGTTCCCTCTCTATATCTTGGAGAAACCATCTCATCTCTCAATTACCCTGTGGATCCTTAAAAGAGGTTTGGCTGCTAATGGACCTGAAATTTGCAATGGGAATGGCAAGGTCTGCAGGGCTTCCCAGGAGTAGGTGAGTGGACTAGGCTTTGCTGCCCTCTGCTGCCTATTTTAAAAGGTAGTGCTGGTTTTCTGGCTGCAGAGTTGTTTCTGAGCACTACTGAGTGCTTCATTCTGCTGGGAAACTAACCACAATATTGAGCAATGGAAATGAAAGTTCTGTTGCCATAGTAAATGCACATAAATGGTACCAGAAGTATATGGTCTGCGGCTGTCTCATCTAAGAGTCAAGCCCGCTATGCATGTTTCAAAAATATAATTCAAAAATTGGGGCCAGAAATTCTCACACATACAATGCTACCCTTTTGTTGCAACTTTTTCAAGATCTTTCTTGGGGCGGGGGGTGTTAATCCTCACCCGAGGATACTTTGTCCATTGATTTTAGAGAGAGTGGAAATGAGGGAGGGTGGGGGAGAGAGA
>JAAGEH010000015.1:9568950-9579648 GCA_011751065.1 Lasiurus cinereus | reverse complement strand
GCACCACTGGCCAAGGCCTAACTTTTTCAAAATCTTTGTCAGAAATGTTTCCAATATCTCATTGGTATAGAATAATATCTGTGCTGGAATAGGTTTTTGTTATTGTGTTACATGTATACATATCTCCCCATTGCCCCCCCTCCCAGGCATACCCAGCTCCCCAGTGTCTGTGCTCATTGGTTATGCTTATATGCATGCATACAAGTCCTTTGGTTGATCTCTTATCTACCCCACCTCTCCTTAAACTTCCTGCTGTAATTTGACAGTCTGTTTGATGCTTTACTGCTTTCTCATGAGAGGGTTCTCCAAGTAAAAGCAAGGCTTAAAGAGAAGTAGTAGAAATAAAACCATAAATGATAGAAATGTTTTGTAGTATAGAGGCACAGAGTCGCTGGATGAGTGGGAGACGTCTCATTTCTGTTCAACGAAAGTGAAAGGTGAGCCCTAGCTGGTTTGGCTCAGTGAATAGAGCGTCAGCCTGAAGACTCAAGGGTCTCAGATTCAATTCAGGTCAAGGGCATGTACCTTGGTTGCAGGTACATCCCCAGTAGGGGATGTGCAGGAGGCAGCTGATTAATGTTTCTCTCTCATTGATGTTTCTAACTCTCTCTCCCTCTCCCTTCATCTCTGTATATATTATAAATCAATGGCATCCTCCTTTCTCTCCAAAAGGAATGGCATCCTCCTTTCTCTCCAAAACTTCCCAAGTGATGTTTTTCCTTTCTATAGTCAGCCTGCTTGTGACTCTCACAAACATTCATAAATTGGAGTGATGAAATGTCAGGGCAGGATCTTGGATGAATTCTCTGCAGCATCTATCATGTTGGTATCCCTCATTTCTACATGCAACTAAGAAGCGTTGTTAGTTTTCTTGTCTGCTCAAACATAGTATTATGGCAGGGTGAGAATAGGTGTGGCTCTATTTCCTGTTTCTACATAACCCAGGATGGGCAGATGCCTTGAGTAGCAGCAGCCCTTTCTACTCGTGTAATATTCTAGGTATACTGAGACCTCCCAAATAACCTGTGAAGTAGTGGCAACAGTTGTTATTTGCGTATTTTACAGCTCAGCACACAGGTACAGACATTAAGTGACATGGATAAAAGTTACTGGGTTAAAGCATAGTAAACACAGAATAGAACCATAACTTACAACTTCAGCAGTTTCAAAGAGGCAGCTCTGAGAGGACTGTGCCAACAGAAATCCTCGCGGAATGCATGTCATGCATTAGCACCATCTCTTTCCCTGGAATGCCAATCCTTTCCTTACTTTCTTCCTTTACCCTCTTCCTACCCTGTTCCCAAATTCCTGGATGGTGCTTTCATCCTTTCCCCAGCCAACCCTGTGGCAGCCACTATCAACTCTCCTTGACACAAAACCCAAGAAGCCACAACATGCCCCTTCCAGGTTTGAAGCCAAATCCTCCTCTTCTGAAATGAAATTGAAAGACTTGCTTATCTATGAGAATTGAATTTTTTAATAATTAGAGTACATTGCCATTGTGATGCCTTAAGGAGAGCTACTTTTACTTGTCATATTTAGCACCTTTTACAAAATCACTATCAGATTTTTGTCTTACCATAGGATTAAGACCCTATAGAGAGGTGGCATACGACTGTAGACTCTTAGGTTGTTCTTTGACAGGTTGCAATTCGACTTTTGATTCATTGCTTTCTCTGCAGCCATAAACAAGTGCATTTCCCATAGATCAGTAGTTTCTACCCTTGGGGCTACACCACGCATTCACTGTGGGCTGAATAAAAAATACCTCAGAAAATAAACATAATATAGCCTTTAAAATGCATATAAATATTATTATGCCAGTTAAATACAAGTTGATTTTAAAATATTATTGACTTGACAGTAGCAGTTAATCAGTTAAGAATTTCTAAATGAACAGATACTGTAATCATGTAGAAATTCAATGAAATATTTCAGTGTTTAAATGGTATCCTAATATTTATTTTAAAAGAGAATCTATAGCAAAAAAACTGAGCTGGAACTCAGAGGGCCTGTGTTCTAATAGTCTCTCAGTTATAAACTCTGGATCCATTATATATTTAGTGATTTGGAGAAAGTGAGTTGTTCTCCACCCCTGCTTTTCCCGGTCTAATAAAAATGCATTGATTACTAAATATTTATTGTTATTCTATGATACTGCTAACATGTATTCAGTACTTGTTCACTAGCCTTCTTAACATTCACAATGGTTCTGTGAAGTATGTGTTAGCTCTTTCTCAGAAAAAGAAAATGCAACACATAGAAAGAAGGTATTTGTTCTTTCCTATTACTGCATTATATAATTTTTTTAAAAAAAGTTTCCCTTAGAAATCACTATACCATGTAGTTAGGAATTCACTGTAATTTTACTGGTATTTGTAAAGTTGATTCTGCAACTACTATTTATTGGATCCTTTTCTCACTTATTTTAAATCTAATCTTTATCTAGATTGAATTCCTGTATATTATACAGGATCTGCTTCTGGACTCTACTATGACCCATCTATGTGTCTTCCCAGTCCTGTGCTGTTTCACTGTTGCAATGACTAGTCTAAAATATTTTGATATTTTATAAGGCATATGTAACTTCTTTATCCTTTCCCAATAGTTTCTAGAGTTTTAAGAAATCCAGATTATTTTTGTTCATTTTCTCTTCTGCATGAATAATTACACTGATATTTTCGGGTTTAATGAGCAAAATGTATTGGATTAAAAGTAATTTGTGCAGAACTGATGTTTCCACACCATGGTAAATGTTTTCAATTACCTTCATAATTTTTTATATCCTTCAGTAATTATAGCTGTATTCATATAGGTCTTATGTATTTGTGTTAGGTTTATTTCTAGAGATTATCATTATTGCTATTGTGAATAGATAGAGCTAGTTTTGAAAGTTAAAATTTAGATTTGAGGAACAAAAATAGTATAATTGAAGGCTTAGTGGAGAAAATAAGCATGTAGTGTCGGGAGAAGGTAAGGATGGTAGAAGCTCTTGCTCCCTATTATTTAGGTTAAATTTTACTGACAATACTTGCCTAACCTCTGATAGGTTATTATGAAGGTTTTTCAAATGTGTGAAGTATGTGAAAATGGGTCTTCTAGCTTAATGCAGAGCAAGCGGAATTATTTATTAAGTGCTAGATGAGCATATTCTGACACCTTGTGGTCACTTAAAGGTATGTGTGATGTAATTCAATTGGCTGAACTGGAAGAATATGGATTGCTCACAGAATCACATTTAGAACTAAATGGGGGTTTTAGAGATAATTAAATCCAACATTCTTATTTGACACATGAAGAAAGCAAGTCCCAGAGAGCAAATGTGCCCTTCCCAAATTCACATAGCTTCTTAATAACTGAACTGGGATCATTTTTTTTCTGACCTCTTGCCTACTGCTCTTTTTACTATATCATATCCATTTGCCAATTTCCTACCATTGTAAAAGAAGAACTAAAATGAAATTATTATAATTTTAAATCTAAGACAGACATGTCTACATAATTTTCATGTCATCTCTGAGGAATTTAAATCATTAATAATATATGTGTTGGGGTGGTGGTGGAGGTGGTGGTGGTGGGGTTTCCTTTATGTGAGAGGAAGATGTTGGACTGATTGTTTCTGGTTGTTCCTAAAGGTGGTGAAATTGTACACCCTAAAAGATTTAGTCATTTCAACTCAATGCAGTGGATCTACACAATGCTTTGATTATCAGGGACTTAGAATATTCCTCAAGCCATTCACAGGGCTTTCTTAATAGCCCAAGGAGGCCTGCATCATCTAAAAAAGGGTCTGCCTTAATATGTCTGTTGCTCTCAGGCATTGGAAGTGTAATAGTGATGAATTCAGATCATAGTACCTGGGACTATTAGTTATTTTTACTCTCTAGGGATGGGGACCTGAATGGTACATTTTTATGATCACCAAAGTCCTTCTATTGCTTTGCATGAGTCTACTTTTCCTCATGGGTATAAGGAAGAGCTGTCCCATGGTTTCTATGTACATTTTTGTGAGAAAAAAAAACTCAGAAGAGGGAGATTAGTGGGATGAACTACATTCCCAGTCTTGGCAGTTGATCTTGGGGCCACAACTGTACTCATCCTTTTCCTTCTCCACTATCTTTTTTAAATTCACCTCACCCTGTCTCCTCAGCAGTTCTTGGTGGCTTGACTGGTGGGTGGTACAACCTATATACCTTTATTCTTGAATGGTCTGAAGCCTTGGAAATTAGACCCTTCTCAGTCTAGCATGTTTTCACTTGTCCATTCACAGTTACAATGGGGCAAGGGTATCCAAGTGGATCATCTGGGTTCCACACTTCATTCCATATGGATCCCTTATGTAAAAGCAGTCCTACCTCTTGCTGATAAGGGTCAATTATCCTTGCTGGTACTGCAATTACTCTTCTTGCCTGCTGGTCCTTTTGCATAAGGAATCCAGAGCTCTGACATGCAGTTCCATTATCTCTGACTGTAGTTTAATGGGATCCTTGATGTGTCTCCTGGAAAGAGTGTACCCCTTTGTAAAATAGGACCTGCAGAGCTCATAGTTGAAGGCACAGAAAACATAAAACCCCCTGTTGGTCACTGAGAGTAATGTTAAGTATGACTACTCCTGCTTCCACTCCTTAGTTCTTAGAATCTTGTGTTCTGTGTTCTTCTTAATGAAGACATAGCACCAAATTGAGGTCTTTAATACATACACTGTATTTCTCAAGATGACATCTCATCATTTCAGAGTATTGTCCCTGTGCTAGTGCTTCAGCTTTGCCTTTAGAAAGGCATTCCAACACTCTCTGAGGTTGTTTTGAATGGTGTGATGTTATATAACCAGTAGGTCCCATTATCCTGGGTTCACTCCCATACCTCTTTTACCGTGAATTGAGTCTTCTAGTTGCATGCTATACTTCCATGCCTGTGTATTCTGTAAGCCTCAGGATAGTGGTGCTGGCTAAGGCTCTGTCAGCAGGAAAAGAAAACCAATGCCAGATAAGTATCTATCCCTGTAAGTAGGATCTCCAATTTCACCCTTATTATTTCCTTCTTTCTTCATCTTTAGTCTGCCTCCCCACCCCCACAATTTATTAAGATGGAAGCTTATATTAATGGTCTCAGTTCTCTCTCCATTTAGAATACAAATGTTTAAACTTATAAATTTCCTTCTTAGCATTTCTTTGACTATATCTCATACATTTTGAGGTGTTGTATTTTGGTTCTTGTTCAATTTAAAATATATCCCATGTTTCCAGTGATTCACTATTTGACATTTGACTCATGGGTTATTTTAAAAGTAAATTATTTAATTTAAAAATATTTGTTGATTTCCCAAATTTTCTTCCATTGTTGGTTTATAATTTAGTTCTATTTTGGTTGGAAAACATCCTTTGTGTAATTTCAATTCTTTTACATTTATTGAGACTTGCTTCATGGGCTCGTTGATTATCTATCCTGGAGAAGATACTGTGTACACCTGAAAATGTGTTTTCTGCTGTTGTTTGATGGGATATTCTACAGATGTCAGGTCATCTTTGTTGATAGTATTATTTTAGTCTTGTATATCCTTGCTGTTTTCTGGTTATCAATTATTGAGAAGTCTCTTTTACTTTTGAATTGTCTATTTCCTTTTCAATTCTATCAGATCTTTTTGCTGTATTTTGGGTTCTTGGGTATCTATTTCTTTCATTGTTATAGCTTCCTCATGAATTGACATAAATTGTCCCTTGTTATCTTTAGTAATTTTTGTCTTAAAGTTACTTCTGTGTGGTGTTAGTCTAGCCACTCCAGTTCTCTTTTGTTTGCTGTGTACATGGTATATCTTTTTTACCCTTTTACTTTCAATATACTTGTGTCTTTACACCTACAGCTTGTCTCTTGTGCTAGTTGTTTTAGATCAGTGGATAGAGCATTGGCCTATGGACTGAAGGGTCCCCAGTTCATTTCTAGTCAAGAGCACATGCCCAGGTTGCGGGCTCGACCCCCCCCCCCCCCCACCAATAGGGAGTGTGCAGGAGGCAGCCGATCAATGATTATCTCTCATCATTGATGTTTCTATCTCTCTCTCTCCCTCTCCCTTCCTCTCTAAAATCAATAAAAATGTATTTAAAAATAAATAAATAAAATAAAGTGTGTCTCTTGTAGGCAGAAGATAATTGGATTGTATTTTTAAATTCAGTCTGAGAATCTGCCTTATAGAGAGTTAGAAACATCGATAAGAGAGAAACATCAATCAGCTGCCTCTTGCACAACCCCCACCAGGGATGTGCCCACAACCAAGATACATGCCCTTGACCGGAATCGAATCTGGAACCTTTCAGTCCACAGGCTGATGCTCTATCCACTGAGCCAAACCAGTTTTGGCAATATGCCACATATCTTTTTTGTTACTCTGTTCATTTTTATCATGTGTTAAGTACATATTTTCTAGTGTACCACTTTAATTCCATTGACTACTTTTGTTCCTCTGATGGGGTGTTTTTCATTTTTTCTTTGTGTTCTGGACATTTTAGATAATATATTGTAGCAAATATGGATTCTCATCTCCCCTCTTGGAAGTTTCTGTTGCTTTTAAGGTTATTGACTAACTTGCATGAACTATTTTGTGGAGTCTGTATTCTCTACAGTTCTCTTGCCAGTTATTTTCATTCTTATGCATGGTTTCCCAGGATCTGTGACTAGATTATTAAATATTAGAAACCTGGTACAAGAATTTGTGCACCAGTGGGGTCCCTCATCCTGGCCTACAGGATTGGGCCGAAACTGGCTCTCTGACATCCCCTGAGGGTTCCTGAATTGCGAGAGGATGCAGGCCAGGCCGAAGGACCCCACTAGTGCATGATGGGAGCCAGGGAGGGACACAGGAGATTGGTCAATTGGGGAGGGACCACAGGAAAGCTCCAGGGCATGTCAGGCCCATCTTGCTCAGTCCCAATTGGCTGGACTGGAGCAGCAAGCTAACTTACCAGTCAGAATGTCTGCCTCCTAGTAGTCAGTGCATGTCATAGCAAGCTGTTGAGCAGCCTTAGTGTATCATTAGCATATTATGCTTTGATTGGTTGAACGGCTGACCCATCAACTGGACACTTAGCATATTAGGCTTTTATTATATAAGATAGTGATCCACCAGTGTTTATTCTGAGGTTTCACTTAGACATCTTCAGCCAGTAAGACTTCTACCATTCAAATGTATCTGTGGGGACAGTTTTCAGATTGGAGGCAGTTTGCAAGTCTTCCACAGCTTTTACGTTCTGCTAGAACTTTTCCCATCTTCTCTGCATGTGTACAAGGCCTCATACTCAACCAGGAGAAGTAGATCTCTGGGATCTTTTCCAGCCTCACCTATGTACAAGCAGCCTTATACATGTGCACAGCCTTCCAGGACATCAGAGATATCTGGTAGCTTATCCAGGCTCACTATAGCTGTCTTATTTCTCTTTAAATTTCTGGCTGGTATGTTACTTGACCCAAGCAGGTTTGTACTCTCAAACAGCTGTAATATTGAATTTCTCCAATTTTTGCAACTAAGGTCTGTTATCTTAATATAGAAAGAGGCAATATGCAAATTAGGCCGGTTCACAGGGTGGGTGTGGCTGCAGGGCATGGGTCTAAGCGCCATTTCATCCAGCCCAGGCAGACTCCCCCGTGGCCCACAGCAGAATCCCAACACCAACCTGAGGTTTACTACTTTACTGGAGCTGCTCCCCACGCCCCCATCCCCTGCCCTAGGACCATGCTGCCCGCAGCAGGGCGCCCCAGCAGCATTCTGACAGGTGGGCAGCCCAGGAGAGCCCAGTAGAGCAGGGCTGCAGGGAGCCACGGAGGGGCGGGGCCGCCAGAGACAAGTTCCCAGGGTCTGAGGTCTGAAGAGAGCGAGCGCCTGAAGGAAAAGGAAGCTTCAGCGATAGGTCTGGCCAGGATCCTAGGGAACCGCAGGTGCAGGGACAGGCCCCCGCCTGAGGGGCGGCTTTGGCAAAGTGGCAGGCCAGGAGGCGGGCAGCCCAAGAGGTACAGAGCAGTGCCGAGGCGGGGTGCACCGGAGGGGTCTCGGGCCGGGGAAGGCGGGCGGCGGGCAGCGGGCGGGAATCTGCCTTGCCTGACGTTTCGCAGTGGCCCCAAGACTCGGGAAACAAAAGGCGATGACTGCTGGCGTGGAAGGACGCTCAGGAGGAGTGGCGCGAATCCCCAGCCCTGAGGCGGGTTTGAAGGGCGGCGCCACCTCAGTGCAAGGGCCTTGGCCCAAAAGCAAGCCCATGCCCGCCTCGCCTTGCCCCCATTTCCTCCCCTCCCCACTGCGGCAGGCGCTTGCTCAGCGAGTGCGACGCCTATCACCTGCTCCGAAGAAGGGGGGCGGGGGGCAGTGAAGAATGGGGGCAGGGGAGAGGAAAGAATGTGGAGCATCCAGGATGAAGAAGTGCTTGAGAATGAGGCTCGGAAGCCTCAGGGGGAGGGTCTGTTCTGTTTGTCCTATGGCTGTCCCTTACGAAAGGTGGAGAGCATAGCTGTGAGGGTTCCCTGCTCACTGAGTCCAGTTCCGCAGCCAACTGGAATTGTCCTCAGTTTCCTGGTCTGTAAAATGGATTAAGCATGCCCCAGTGCCTTCACTGAGCTTTGATGGCCAATTGAGATACTATATAAAGAAAACGAGGGAAGAAATGAGAAAGAAAAGGAAGGATGAGCAACACAGAAGAAAGATTAGAAGGAGCCTGTAAACCCGTTGTCACTTAAATAGGGAATATAGTCAATAGTATTGTAATGACGGTATGATGCCAGGTGAGTACTGGAAAGATTGGGGAACACTGTAAAGTATATGATTGTCTATCCACTATTCTGTAACTAATATAAAACCTGAAACCAATACAAAATAATATTGAATGTAAGGAAATGAAAATAGGAGTGAATTTTTTTAAAATATACTTTACTGATTTTTTTTACAGAGAGGGAGAGGAAAAGAGAGTTAGAAATATCGATGAGAGAGAAACATCGATCAGCTGCCTCCTGCACACCTCCTACTGGGGATGTGCCCACAACCAAGGTACATGCCCTTGACCGGAATCAAACCTGGGACCCTGGAGTCCGCAGGCCGACGCTCTATCCACTGAGCCAAACTGGTTAGGGCAGGAGTGAAATTTTTATAAATTTCACAGTTTAAATAAAGGCTGTAGAGACTGGGTCACAAGTGAGCCAGTCCAAAATCCCCATCTTAATGCTTTTCTCAGACCACGCTTGATACCATTTGTGCTGTTCAGGTCCCCAAAAAGCAGTTGCCAAGAAGGGATTAGACTTGCAGAGAATTGTTAGGTAGAATGCGCATAAGGGAAAAGGTGAAGGTTGCTACAGAAGGCTGGGAGAGCTGAAAGATCACCAATGCAGATTGACCCTTGTGAAGGAGATGGAGAAGGAAGAATGGATGAAGAAACCTTGGACTCAGTGCAGCTCTCAGGAAATTTGGTAAGGCCAATGGTAGTGGGGGTTGGGGGGGTCCTAAAAACAAGGTTGGTTGTCAGAGTAGTCCTGCATTTCCCAGGATTGAAGATGGAGAGAGAGATATCGATTTGCTATTCCACATATACATGCTTTTACTGGCTGATTCTTGTATGTGTCCTGAACAGGTATCAAACCCCCAATGTAGGCATATTGGGACAGTTCTCTAAGCAATTGAGCTATCTGGCCAGGTTTCAAAATTATTTTCTTTTCTTTTAAAAAAATGAATCTTGGCAACAGGTAACCAAGATGGCAGCATAGGTAAACACCTACACTGCTGCCTCGCACAACTATTTCAAAACTACAACTAAAAGACTGAACGAACATCATCCAGAACCACAGGAAAGCTGGCTGAGTGAAAATTCTACAACTAGAAGGAAAGAGAGGGGCTCACGGATACCCACAGGAACTGCAAAAAGCTGAGGTATGGAGATGCGTGCATGGAGAGAGTGGGTGCTGGAGTACCTGGCTGGCTTTGTCTGGTGAGAGGGAAACGGAGACTCCCAATGGCATTGAAACCCTTATCCTACGACACTAAACCCCAGAACCAGCCACAACTCATATGGGGGGTGTGTGGACTGTGAAAAGGGAGAGGTGCATGAAAATTTAGGGGAGTCGCTAAAGATCAGAGCCTGATGGCGCACAGGGCACTGCACAGAGGACAGACTGCTGATTGTGCTGCTGGCTTTCAAGAGTGGGCAGGAGACAGACCCTCCCAACTGTGCCACTCTGACTCCACTAAGCCCCTGTTTCAGGTGAAACCTTGGGGACCTAGACTCCTGTGGTCCTGGAGCACAACGGTCTAGAGGCACTGTGCCAGCGATTACCCAGTCACATGAGATTCAGGGGCCGTGGCAGGTGGGGCCAACTGGAAGGCAAGGCGGTCCCTTAAGCCCTGAGACTCCACCCATCCCACGCTAAATAGAGAGGCACCTGAGGTTTTGCAAGTCTGCTATCATAAGGCAGAATCCAACACAGAAGTTCTCCCAGCATAGTGAAAATGCTGAGACAAGGGAAGGGATCACAAACAAAAGAAATGGAGGAAAACAAATGACTGGATATAGAGTTCAAAATCATGCTTATAAGGATTTTCAAGAATATCTTAGAAAAGTTGGATAAAGTTAGCGAGAGCCATGAGGAGATGAAAAAGGACCAACTAGAGATGCAAAAGATCCAACTAGAGATGGAAAAGGTCCAACTAGAGATGAAAAAGGACCAACTAGA
>JAAGEH010000015.1:9448129-9568940 GCA_011751065.1 Lasiurus cinereus | reverse complement strand
CTAGAGATGGAAAAGGTCCAACTAGAGATGAAAAAGGACCAACTAGAAATTAAACATACACTGACTGAAATAAAAAATATTATACAGAGTCCTAACAGCAGACTAGAGAAAGGCAAGATTATCAAGTCAAAAATTTGAAATATAAAGAAGCAGAAAACACTCAACTGAAAAAACAAGAAGAGAAAAGAATCCAAAAATGTGAAGATAATGTAAGGAGCCTCTGAGACAGCTTCAAGCGTACCAACATCAGAATTGTGGGGGTGCCAGAAGAAGAGAGAGAGCAAGATACTGAAAACCTATTTAAAGAAATAATGACTGAAAACTTCCCACATCTGGTAAAAGAAATAGACTTACAAGTCCAGGAAGCACACAGAACCCCATATAAAAGGAATCCAAAGAGGACTACACCAAGACACATCATAATTAAAATACCAAGAGCAAAAGACAAAGAGAGAATATTAAAAGCAGCAAGAGAAAAACAGTTCATTACCTACAAGGGAGCACCCATATGACTGTCAGCTAATTTCTCAACAGAAATGATGCAGGCCAGACGGGAGTGGCAAGAATTATTCAAAGTGATGAATAGCAAGAACCTACAACCAAGATTACTCTACCCAGCAAAGCTATCATTCAGAATTGAAGGGCCGATAAAGAGCTTCACAGATAAGAAAAAGCTAAAGGAGTTCATCAACTCCAAACCAGTATTATATGAAATGCTGAAAGGTACTCTTTTAGAAGAGGAAGAAGAAAAAGGTAAAAGCCAAAAAATTGTGAACAACAAATACATATCTATCAACAAGTGAATCTAAAAATTAAGTGAATTAAAAATTTGATCAACAGAATAAACTGGTGAATATAATAGAATCAGGAGCACAAAAAGGGAGTGGAATGATCATTCTCAGGGGGAAAGGGGTGAGGGGTGTATAGGGAGAGACTGGACAAAAATCATACACCTATGGATGAGGTCAATGGGAGGGAGGTAAGGGCAGAAGGAAAGGTGGGAGTTGGGTGGAGGGGTGCTATGGAGGGGAAAAAAGAGAAACAAATGTAATAATCTGAATAATAAAGATTTAACTAAAAAAAAGATTGTGGGGGTAAACTTTTGTGCATAGAGAGAGGGATTGGCCTTAACATAGATAGTTCATCCATAACAATTGGAGAAAAGGCAGAGAATGTAAGTACAGGTGCAGGTAAAGGGAAGGGTGTATTGGTGGAACATGTTGAAGTTCTCTTTTGACCACTTGTAATGTCTCAGTGAAGGAAGAAACAAGACAATCATTGGGTGGTGAGGCTGTGGGAAATTACATTAGGGATTTGAGAGAACATATATGAGATAGTTTTCTCAGAGCATAGGTGAGTAAATGGACTGGGAAAATAGAGTAGTCTATTTATTAGGAAACAAGTCCTAGAATTTGGATTGCTGGTTAAAAATTATGTACATTTTTATGGGTATTGACAATTTACCTCTATAACAGTTGGATGCATTATATTTCTACAAGTAACATAGATTAGTCCCCTTTCAATCAGTTTCAGTTACCCATAGTCAACCATGATCTAAAATATTAAATAAAAATGCCAGAAATAAACAATTCATAAGTTTTAAATTGCATTCTATTTTGAGCAGTGTGATGAAATCTCACAACCTCCTGTTCCATCCAGCCAAGGATATGTATCATCCCTTGTCCAGCATCTATAGTGTATACGGTCCTGCCAATTAGTCACTTAGTAGTCATCTGCTATTAGATCGATTATGCTGTGATAGTTCTAGTTTATTATTAGTTATACTTATTAATATATTAATATACCTAAATTATAAATTAAACATTATTATAAGTAAGAAGGTGGGTAGGTAGATAGAAGATAAAATATATATATAGGGTTTAGAACATATCCCCCATGGATTAAGGGGAACTATTGCATCAGCATATCTGTTTGCCAAGTATGTTATCAAACAGTTTTTCTCTTTTTATATAACAGTAGACTTCTAATTCTTTTTTTATTTTTATTAATTTTTATACATATCTCCCCATTTCCCCCCCTTCCTCCCAGGCATACCCCAAACCCCCAGTGTCTATGTTCATTGGTTATACTTATATGCATGCATACAAGTCCTTTGATTGATCTCTTATCTACCTCACATAACTTTAATCTTCGTGCTGTAATTTTACAGTCTGTTTGAAGCTTTACTTTCTCTGTATCTATCTTTTTGTTCATCAGTTTATAATGTTCTTTATTATCCACCAATGAGTAAGATCATGTGATGCTTCTCCTTCATTGACTGGCTTATTTCACTAAGCATAAGGCCCTCCAGTTCCAACCAGGTTGCTGCAAATGGTAAGAATTCCTTCTTTTTAATGGCAGCATAGAATTCCATTGTGTAGATGTACCACGGTTTTCTGATCCACTCATTTGCTCATGGGCACCTAGGCTGTTTCCAAATTGTAGCTATTGTAAATTTTGCTGCTGTGAACATAGAGGTGCATAAATCCTTTCTGATTGGTGTTTGTAATTTCTTAGGATAAATTCCTAAGAGTGGGATTACAGGGTCAAATGGGAGATCCATTTTTAGTTTTTTGAGGAAACTAATTTTTTTGGTGCGATGGTAAATAGGATTGCTTTTTTAGTTTCTCTTTCTGTAATGTCACTATTAGTGTATAGAAATGCCACAGACTTCTTAGCATTAATTTTGTATCCTGCTACATTACTGAATTCATTAATTAAGTCAATTAATTTTGGAATGGGGTCCTTTGGGATTTTTATGTACAATATCATGTCATCTGCAAATAAGGACAGCTTTACTTCTTCTTTTCCAATTTGGATGCCTTTATTTCTTCTTCTTGTCTAACTGCAATGGCTAATACTTCCAGTACTATGTCGAACAGGAGAGATGAGAGTGGGCATTCCTGTCTTGTTCCTGTTCTTAGGGGAAATGGTTTTAGTTTTTGCCCATTGAGTATGATGTTAGCTGTGGGTTTATCATATATGGCTTTTATGATGTTGAGGTATGACCCTTCTATTCCCACTTTCCTGAGAGTTTTTATCAAGAAAGGGTGTTGGATTTTGTCAAATGCTTTTTCTGCATCAATTGATATGATTATGTAATTTTTTCTCTCAATTTCTTTATGTGATGTATCACGTTTATTGATTTGTGGATATTGTACCATCCTTGCATTCCTGGGATGAATCCTACTTGGTCATGGTGTACGATCTTTCTGATGAACTGCTGGATCTGATTTGCTAGAATTTTGTTGAGGATTTTGGCATCTAAGTTCATGAGAGATATTGGCCTATAATTCTCTTTCCTTGTGTTGTCTTTATCTGGTTTTGCTATTAGGGTGATGCTGGCTTCATAGAAGGTGTTTGGAAGTGTACCTTCTTCTTGAATGTTTTTGAATAGTCTGAGGAGGATAGGTTTTAATTCTTCCTTGAATGTTTGGTAAAACACTCATGTGTAGCCATCTGGTCCCGGGCTTTTGTTTGCTGGAAGCTTTTTGATGACTGCTTCAATTTGTTCCATAGTTATTGGATGATTGAGCTTTTTAGATTCTTCCTGATTGAGTTTTGGAAGATTATATTTTTCTAGGAATATGTCCATTTCTTGCAGGTTGTCCAATTTGTTGGAATAGAGTTGTTCATGGTATTTTTTAACAATCCTTTGTATTTCCACAGGGTCTGTTGTTATTTCTCCTCTTTCATTTCTGATTTTGTTTATTTGGGTCTTCTCTCTTTGCTTCTTGGTGAGCCTGGCTAGGGGTCCATCAATCTTGTTTATCCTTTCAAAGAACCAGCTCTTTGTTTTGTTGATCTTTTGAATTGTTTCTTTGGTCTCCAAGTTGTTTATCTCCGCTCTGATCTTCACAGTTTCCTTCCTTCTGAGTACACTGGGCTTTTCTTGTTGCTCTCGTTCTAGCTCTTTGAGTTGTAGGTTTAGGTAATTTATTACCATTGTTTCCTGTTTTTTGCAGTAGGCTTGTAGGGCTATGTACTTCCCTCTCAAGACTGCTTTCACTGTGTCCCATAAATTTTGTATTGTTGTGTTGTCATTGTCATTTGTTGCCATGATGTTTTTTATTTCTTCCTTGATCTCTCTGGTTACCCAGTTGTTGTTTAATAGCATGCTGTTTAGTCTCCATGTGTTTGATTTCTTTCTATTGCTTTTATTATAGTTGATTTCCAGTTTGATGCCACTGTGGTCTGAGAAAATGCTTGATATGATTTCTATCTTCTTGAATTTGAAGAGACTTTTCTTATGACCCAACATATGATCTATCTTTGTAAATGACCCATGTGCACTGGAGAAGAATGTATAGTCTGTGGCTTTGGGGTGAAATGTTCTGAAGATGTCAATTAATTCCATCTGTTCTAGTGAGTCATTTAGGATTGATGTTTCTTTGCTGATTTTTTGTTTAGAGGATTTTTCCAGTGGTGACAGTGGGGTATTAAAGTCTCCTACTATGATTGTATTGCTGTCAATCTCTCCCTTAATTTCCTCCAAGAGTTTTTTTATGTATTTAGGTGCTCCTATATTGGGTGCATATATGATTACCAGAGTTATTTCTTCTTGTTGGATTGTTCCCTTTAATATTATGAAGTGGCCTTCTTTATCTCTTTTTATGTCCTTCACTTTGAGATCTAATTTGTCTGATATAAATATTGTAACCCCAGCTTTTTTTTCATTTCCATTTGCCTGAAATACCATGCCCCATCCCTTCACCCTCAATCTGTGTGCATCTCTTTTCCTGAGGTGGGTTTCTTGCAGACAGCAGATATATGGATCATGTTTTCTTATCCAATCGGTTACCCTATGTCTTTTGATTGGAGCATTTAATCTGTTTACATTTAAAGTTACTATTGATAAGTACTTATCTGTTGCCATTTTTAGTCCTTATCCCCAAGTTCCTTCTTCGCTTCCTCTTTCTTTTTATTACAGCAGAACTTTTAACATTTCTTGCATTGCTGGTTTGGTGGTAATATATTCCCTTAGTCCTTTTTTGTCTGTGAAGCTTTTGATTTCACCTTCAATTTTGATTGAAAGTCTTGCAGGGTACAGTATTCTTGGATTCAGACCCTTCCTTTGCATGACTTTGTATATTTTATTCCCTTCCCTTCTGGCCTGACGAGTTTCTGTTGAGAAGTCAGTAGCTAGTCTTATGGGGTTCCTTTGTAGGTAACTTTCTGTTTCTCTCTGGCTGCTTTTAAGATTCTTTAATTTGTCGTCGGTGTTTGCCAATTAAATTATAATGTGCCTCGGTGTCGGTTTGTTGGGGTTCATTTTGCTTGGGACTCTGTGACCTTCTTGGATTTGTGTGGGTTTTTTCTTTCCTATATTGGGGAAATTTTCAGTCATTATTTCTTCAAATATGTTCTCTAATCCTTGTTCAGTTTCCATTCTTTCTGGAACCCCAATTATGCGGATGTTGTTTTGTTTCATGTTATCCCAAAGTTCCCTTAGACTCTCCTCTTGCTTTTTAACTTTTATTTCTAGAAGCTGCTATACTTGGTTATTTTTTCCTACCGTGTCTTCTAGCTCACTGATGCGGTCCTCTGCTTCTTCTAGTCTACTTTTGATGCTTTCTATTGAGTTCTTTATAGCAGTGATGTCATTTTTCATTACTTCTTGTTTATTCTGCACCTCCTCTAGTTTCTTCTGCATTTCTTCTTGCTGCTTCTTCATCTCCTCTTGGGTCTTCTTTATTTCCTCTTGGCTCTTACTCAGATTGTCAATTTTGTCTTTCATTCTTTTCATCCACCTTATGATCATTTCTCTGAACTCTTTCTCTGGCAGGCTTATTTCTGCTTCTATTTCATTTACTTCCTTTTCTGGTGAAACCTGCCTTTCTGTCTTATGTGGGCTGTTTCTTTTTCTGCCCATGGTCTTTCTTCTCCGGGTGTCTGGTTATGTAGTTCTCTCTCCTGCATTGATTGAAAGGCACAAACTCCAACACGACCAGGTACAGCACACAAGGCACTGAGTAGAAATGTATTCAAGATGTTAATAATCACAAATAAGGTGACCACCAATGAAGGACAAATTAGGGGTAAATAGAGAAAGAAGAGGAAAATGAGGAAAAAATAAAAGAAAGAAATGCCAAAATCAAATTGGGAGAGCGAGGAAAAAAAAAGATAAATAAATGAACAAAAAAAATAAAATAAAATAAGAAAATAAACAGGGGAAGAAGGAGAAGTAAAGAGAAAGAGAAAAAAGTCAGAGAGAATAGGGGAACAAAATATAGATATCAGGAGACAACTCCAATAGAACAGTCACTAATCCCAATAAAGGCCAGCAACCAGTACCTAGAGATTAATGCAAACTGCAAATAGCAACTGGTATCGAGGGAGGTGAGGGAAAAGAGAGGTAGAAAACAAAGCAAGCAAAAAGCAAAATAAAACAAGTAGAATAAACTAAAACAATCTCACAAAAAAATTCAAAAAAATTGATATAATCACTTTTCAGGCAAATAGCAACAAAAGGACAGAGAAAAAACAACTTTTTGGCTAGTGAAGACAAGAAGAGAGAGGTTTGTGTGGACTTGTAATAGGGGATTTGAAATTAGATACATAAATGGGGTGAAATTTTAACCAGGTAAAGAGAAAAATAGGGAGAATCTAAAGTTGGAAAAGGGAAAGAGAAACAAGACAACAAAATGGGGAAAGTTAGGAGGAATTTGTTGGCATAAAGGTAGAGTTGAGTTGGAGTAAAATTATGCTAAAGGAACGATGAAAATAGAATGTATAACTCTAATCCTAAAATAAAATAAAAAGAAAACAAAATGACACTTGTTTTTTTCCAAAAAGGTAAAGTACTAGTAGTAATTAATAATACTAGTTTAAAACAAAAATGTAATAATTAAAAAGGTAAAATCAATTGAGACCGAAAGGAAAAAAATAGTCTTTTAATTAAAATATGTGAAAATGAAAAAAAAAAGAAAAAAGGAAAAGAAAAAAAAAAAGAAGAAAAATAGAATGGTCCTTCACTTCCACTATTATTCTGTTTGGCACTCCTGTTTCCCAGTAGGGAAGGTATTGCTGTTCCCTGTGTTCCCCTTCTGATGTTTTAATCTCTTTATTCTTTTGTGGTTATGTGACAGACAATTTGTGTTTCATCCACTGGGTGGCAGTGTTTCGGAATTGATCTCTGGGACAAAACACAGGACCTCTTTAGGCTGTGCTCAGATCCTGCTACTCTGTGGTTCTCAAAGCCAGTTTGTGGGGTTTTTTGCAGCCGGGACACTGTAATAACTCCCAGGCTGTCCCTCTGCCCCAGAAAAAAACGAGTCGTTTTCCAGAGCTCTTCTCTGTCAACAGCTCAGAGGATTTGCCTCCACACTTAGGCATCACTCCCTGACCACCTCTGGGGACCTCTCCCGAGGCAGCTTTCCCGCAGTCCAGTTCCCACAGTGTGTGTGTCCCTGTTGTGCGGCGGGGTAGGAGACCTCACCCTGTCCCAGGCGAACTCTGACCCTTCCACGCTCCACGTGGATCTCGGAATCCGCCACCCGCGCGTCCTCACTGCCTGGAAAGCCGTGCTCTGGGTCCCCGGCTGCTCGGTGGGTGGCTCCGTCAACTGCAGCTTTCAGACCTTCGCAGACATCCACCTCCCTCTTTACTCAGGTGAAATCTGACCTTTCCGTGTGCTCTGTAGATCTCTGATTTCGCCGCGTGACTGCGCCAATTGGAGAGCGGAGTTCTGGGTCCCTGGGTCCCTGGCTGGTAGATGGGTGCCCCAGCCACCAGCTTCAGACCTTCGCAGACATCCACCTCCCTCTGCAAGATGTCGATGTTTCCGCATTCACGCTGGTGGCTCCGGCGGACAAAAACCCCTTGGCAGTGGGGCTGCCTGGCCGGGAGAGCCCCATCCAGCAGTCCCCCACCTTCTCCTGGAGGATAACTGACTCTTAACTTGCCAACAAACACTCCCAGTGTGACTCTCAGCCCCTCTCTCTCCCTCTGCCCAGTGACAAAGCTCCAGACGCATCTGTCTACTCCGCCGCCATTTTTCCTAGACTTTTAATTCATATAATCTCTTAATATGCATGAGGTAAGCATCTTTTTATGTGACTAAGAGTCAAAGATTACAAGAGAAAGTTGTATTTTTCCAGGGACCACCTCTCAAACTTATGAGGCAAACAATTCTACTTTCTGTCTCCATGACTAAACCTATACTGTGACCTAGAGCCCTTGTGGAAACCATGCCAGAGACACCAGATGCTCAAGGCCAATTAGAGTGTGAAGGCCCTATCTACAGTACACTAGATGGCCAAGACCATTCTGAGCATGGGAATATTAATTAGAGTGCCCAAGGACTATACAAAGAGACAAGGCCACAGCAATCTCATGGTACACTGTGCCCTTCTGTAACCTAGATGATTCATATCACTATTGGATAGAGACCTCTTTTGCCTAAGTGGTATAATACATGGTACTGACCAGCCAGTGTACTGGTGCTACTACGATATGAGAGAGAGAGGGAGAGACTGAAGAGGTTACTGAGAGTACTGAGGCTAAAGAGCTCAGGTGCCACTGCTACATGAACAGTGGGTCTAGAGGCAGCACATGGCTGCTTAGATAATGGCTATGGAGACAGAGGCTATTGGGTGACTGAGTTTTCTTTCCTTCCAGCTTTATTGAGGTAGTAGAGGCCCGGTGCATGAAATTCGTGCATGAGGGGAGGTATCCCTCAGTCCCTCTCCAATCTGGGATCCTCTCACAATCCAGGACTGCTGGCTCCCAACTGCTTGCCTGCTTGCCTTTTTCGTTACCCCTAACTGCTTGTGCCTGCCAGCCTGATCACCCCCTAACCAGTCCCCTGACAGCCTAATTGATGCCTAACTGCTCCCCTCCATCCTGTTTGCCCCTAACTTCTCTCCCCTGCAGACCTCATCACCCGTAACTGCCCTTCCCTGCAGAAAGGTCCCCCCCACCAACTGCTATCCCCTGAAGGCCTGGGTCCCTCCAACTTCCCTTCCCTGCAGGCCCAGTCACCCCCAACTTCTCTCCTTTGCCAGCCTGGTCACCACTAACTGCTCTTTCCTGCAGGCTTTATTGCCCCAAACTACCCTCCTTTGCAGGCCTGGTCTCTCCCAACTGCCCTCCCCTGTTGGCCTGATTGCCCACAACTGCCCTCCTTTGCAGACCTGGTCCATCCCAACCACCCTCCCCTGCTGGCCATTTTGTGATGGCCATCTTGCGTTCACATGGGGGCAGTCATCTTTGACCATGTGGGAGCAGCCATCTTGTGTGTTGGAGTGATGGTCAATTTGCATATTACTCTTTTATTAAGTAGGATAGAGGCCTGGTACACGGGTGGGGCCAGCGGGTTTGCCCTGAAGGTTGTCCTGGATCAGGATGGGGGTTCCCTCAGGGTGTGGGGTTACCTGGGTAAGGGGCCTGTGGTGTTTTGCAGGGCTGCCATGCCTCCTGGTGACCCAAGCAGAAGCCAAATCCATCTGGAAATATCTGGGATTTATTTATCTTCTTTAATTGAAACTTTGTACCCTTCAGCAGAAATCTGGGCAGGCCAGGAACTTGGCTTCTTCCATTGCCAGGGGCAACTCAAGCCTCTTGCTTTCTCCAGCTCTGTGGCTGCTGCCATTTTTGTTGGGATTTATTTGTCTTCTATAATTTAAATTTTGTAACCTTGAGTGGATGCCTGGGCCAGCCAGGATGTGCAGAAAGCTTGGCTTCCTCCATTGCTGGGGAAAGCCAAGCCTCCTGCTCCCTCTGTGGCCACAGCAATCTTGGTTGGGTTAATTTGCATACTTGCTCCTGATTGGCTGGTGGGCATGGCTTGTGGGTGTAGCAGAGTAATGGTTAATTTGCATATTAGATAGGACTAGAGTCCCAGTGCATGAAGTTCATGCACTGGGGCGGGGGCGGTATCCCTTAGGCCAACCTGCATCCTCTCCAATCTGGGACTGCTCAGGGGATGTCCAACTGTCTGTTTAGGCCCAAATCTAGGGATTGGGCCTAAACAGACAGTCAGACATCCCTTTCACAATCCAGGACTGCTGGCTCCCAACTGCTCTCCTGCCTGCCTGATTGCTCTTAACGGCTTCTGCCTGCCAGTTTGATCACCCTCTAATCACTCCCCTGCCAGCCTGATCTACACCTAACTGATCCCTTGCCCGCCTGATCATTGGCAACTGCCCTCCCCTGACAACCCAGTCACCCCCAAATGCTCTCCCCTGCATATTCCCTTTTTATTAGATAGGGTTTTTTCTTTAACATATTGGATAGCCCTAACTAGTTTGGCTAGGCGGATGTAGCATGCATCAGCCTGCAGACTCAAGGGTCCCAGGTTCTATTCTGGTCAAGGGCATGTACCTTGGTTGGGGGCACATACCCAGTGGGGAGTGTGCAGGAGGCAGCTGATCGATGTTTCTCTGTCATAGATGTTTCTAGCTCTCTATCTCTTTCCTTTCATCCTGTAAAAAATCAATAAAATATCTTTTTTTAAAAAAGAAACATTGCCGAAACCAGTTTGGCTCAGTGGATAGAGCATTGGCCTGTGGACTGAAGGGTCCCAGGTTTGATTCCAGTCAAGGGGATGTACCTTGGTTGCAGGCACATCCCCAGTGGGGGGTGTGCAGGAGGTGGTTGGCAAAATGCAGCTCATGGCCACATGTGACTTGAGAGCCACAGTTTGCCACTCTGTTGACTAATGAGTTTGCTGACCACTGGGATAGGGGTTTAATCACAAGGAACAACAACAGCCTGTAATTATTGGAATCAAGAGTCTAGGTCAGTGGTTGGCAAACTCTCTCATCAATGTTTCTGACTCTTTATCCCTCTCCCTTCCTCTCTGTAAAAGTTCAATAAAAAAAGAGAAACATTTAATATTCCTCCATATCTGCCTGGCTAGTGTGACTTTAATGGTTGAGACCCCAGGCTGCTGACACTGGAAGAGGGATCATGCCATGGGGGTGCAGGCCCTGCCAGGCTGAGACCTCAGGCTGCCACCAATGGGAGGGGATCAAGCTATGGGGAGTGAGTTTGTTTTTGTTTTTTATAAAGGGTCAGGAGGGCCTCTGGGCAGCATTCTGCCAGGCTGCTTACTCTTCAGGCTCTCAGCGACAGCCCTCCATGAGACTGGGAGACTCCAGTGGAGCTAAGAGGCCTGGGCACCCCAGTCTTGTGGCTATGGGTGCTGCCATTTTGTTGCAGAGCAACAGTTAATTTGCATATTACTATTTTATTAGATAGGATTATTTGCTCTGTTAGAAATGGAATCATTTTTGCATACCACAATTATACACAGGACAGTTTCATGCTGCCCCTCTTCCACAGCCACTTAGAAAAAAGTGAGCTTGAAGATCTTTAGATCCTCCCTAAACACACTGGGATTGGGCACAACAAATATATACTTATTGACTTTTCAGATTGTCAGATGTTGATTCCTGTCTTTGGAAATAAAGAGCATTTCCACTAGCATTCAATAAAGAAATGCAAAAGAAAACAAAAGACAAATGACTGAATTAATATTCTCTACCACCAACATATGTGAATTACAATTAAATTCATATAGTTATGTTCCTATGATCTTATTAAGAACAAATATTTTGTATATACCAACCACAATAAAGAAAAATAAAAAAGAAAAATAAAGGAGTAGTTTCTAAAGAAATTGTTCAGCTTAAAGGCAGTGAAGATTATAGTATCCAATTTTTAAGTGAATGCTCAGTATTACATTGATTTACCTGAGTTTTTTAGCAGATATCCACTATCTTGATATACTCCATTTTTTATTTGGTCCTATTATTAATCTATTAAGTTATTGGCACTGTAAAATATTTGTGATTATTTATTGTTTTTAAAACTTTGAGGGGGAAATATAATTACCTAAAATACAATTTTACTTTCGCAGTGGCTAATATCACTTTTTAAGCCTATTAATTGTCCAGTGAATTTTCACTTACTGGCATCAGTCAACTCTAAATAAAGTTGGTATTCCACAAATATACTAAAATAAAAAGGCAAAAGAACTTTTTGCTCATTATTTAACTATTTGTAGTCCTTTTGTCTTTGCCCATTATCTGCACTGTCTCTATTCTCTGAACTAAGACACTCTGCTCCCCTCTGAATTCTGAAGTGGAGCCACTAATGTGCGGCAACACACATCACCATAATAGTACAAAGTCATGGAATCCAGCCAGCTAATGGGATGACTAAGATAATGGAGGGGCAGGCCTAGAGGGTTGTTTAGTGCCTATGCTTATAGGAGAGAATGAGATTAGATTGATACTCTCAGGGAGATTGTAGTTGAGCAAAAGAAGGTAGACAGATATATCAGTGGTTGGCAAACTGCAGCTCATGAGCCACATGTGACTGGAGAGCCACAGTTTGCCACTCTGTTGACTAATGAGTTTGCTGACCACTGGGATAGGGGCTTAATCACAAGGAACAACCACAGCCTGCAATTATTGGAATCAAGAGTCTAGGTCAGTGGTTGGCAAACTCATTAGTCAACAGAGCAGCAAACCATGGCTCATGAGCCTCATGTGGCTCTCGAGCTGCAGTTTGCCAATCACTGTCCTATATAATAAAAGACTAATATGCAAATTGACCCCATGACCGGGAGTTTGACCACCCTCAGCCTCTCCCCCAGCAGGCCCCACCCCTGATCAGCCCCCACCCCGATTGGGGGTTGGGCCAGCCCACCAACCACCCATGGCCTCTCCCCTTGGCCAACCAGTCAGATCCCACCTGTGCACGAATTCATGCACCAGGCCTCTAGTAAATTATAATTCAGGATGACACACATATAAGAAGCATATAAAATATACACAAGAAGGATTCTCTGATCAAAATTACTGTCTTCTAATCCTGCTTCCTCACTTACTAGTTGCTGGTTTTGATTAAGCTACTTGCTCTCTGAGTCTCAGCTTCCTCATCTGTAAAATAGGAGTAAAAAATAGTACCACGGAGAGAAAAATGGCAATGAAATAGACATGTCCCAAGCCTTCTCCCTGAGCATACAGAGAGAACAGCTGAGGGTCACACAGGGAATGTTTGTTGGTAATTTGAGGTATACTATATCCAGGAGAAGGTGGGGGACTGCTGGATCGGGCTCTCCTGACCAGGCAGTCTTCACTGCTGCCGGGTTCCCTCACTGAGATGACAGCTCAGATGAGGAGACCATGCCATCTTGAAGGGGAAAGTGGATGTTTACAGAAGCCTGAAAATCTACAGCTGCAACACCCACCAAACAGCTCCAAACTCCAGAACACCACTTCCCAATCAGTGCAAACACTCGGATTTAAAGGAGCTCCACACGAAACACAGAAAGGTCAGATTTCGCCTGGGATAAGCTGAAGTCTCTGGTCCCACAGAACAGAAAGGTGCGCACACTGGGAACTGAACCGGGGGAAATATGCACCTAGAGAAATCCATGGATGTTGGGCAGGGCATGATTCCTGAATGTGGAAGGGGGTCCTCAGAGCTGTTAACAGAGGAGATCTCTAGAAAGCAACCCATTCTGATTTGACACAGAAGGACAGCCTGGGAATTATTAAAGTGTGATGGCTGCTTGGACAGGAACAGGGAAAGGGGACTGCACAGACTTGTGATCTTACCTCTTCATATTCTTGCTTCTGATTGATAAGCCCAATACAAGGTATCACCCAGTTGGGTACACCCTGGGAGACCACAGAATAAAGGTGTTTTCCTAGAGCCTGGGATCAGAGGAGGGAGTAACCATCAGAGAACCAGCTCTGAGGCAGCCCACTCCCACATTATTAAGTGCCACAAGGAAAGTAGGATCTAAGCACATGCTAGAGAGGACCTATAGTCTCAGAGGTCAATTCTGAAACACTGCTGCCCAGGGGCTGACTCACAAATTGACTCTTGTATAATCACCAAAGAATAAAGAGATTAAGACACAACACCAGCTTAAAAACTAGTGAAACACAGGGAACTGCAATATTGTCCCCACTGGGAAACAGGCATGCCAAACAAATCAATAGAGGAAGTGAATGACCTTCACTACTGCAAACTTTAATTTTTTATTTATTTTTTATTTCTTATTTTTTAATTTTTTTATTTTTCATTTTTACTTAAGATATTATTTTTTTTCCTCACCTGATTTTACCTTTTGAATTATTACATTTTTATTTTAAATCAGTATTATTACTACTATTATTTTACCTTTTTGAGAAAGAGTGTCATTTTATTTTCTCTTTATTTTACTTCGGTATTAGAGTTCTACATTCTAATTGCATCTTTCTTTAGCATCATTTTATTCTATCTCAACTCTATCTTTATGCCTTCACCTCTTCCTAACTTTTCCCCTATTGTTGTCCTGTTTCTCTTACCCTTTTCCTACTTTAGATTTTTCCTATTATTTCTTTTTATGGCCTGTTAAAATTTCAACCCACTTATATATCTAATTTCCAATCCCCTGATTCAAGTCCATAAATACATCTCTCTTCTCTCTCTTCACTACCCAAAAAATTGTTTTTCTTCCCATACTTTTGTTGTTGTTTGCTTGAATGTTGATTATATCGATTTCTTATACAGTTTTGTGAGATTGTTTTGCTGATTCTTCTTATTTTGTTTTGCTTTTTGTTTGCTTTGTATTTGTTTGTTTTTTACTTATGTTTTCCCCTGCCTCCCCTGATATTAGTTGTTGTTTGTATATTGCATTAATCTCCATCTACGTGTGACACATTTATTTGGATTAGCACTATTCTATTGTAGTTTTCTCCCCATATATATAACTTGTTCCCCTTCTCTTTCTTACCCTCTTTCTTTTCTCTCTTCTTTTTTTCTTTTTCTCTTTTTCTTTTTTCTCCCTTCTCCCAATTTCATTTTGGACTCTTTTCTTTTCTTTCTCTTCTTATTTTCTCTCTTCTTCTTTCTCTCCTATTTTATAATTTGTCTCCCTCTGGTGGTCACCTTTATTTCTGGCTATTAATATTGTGAATACATTTCTGTTAAGTACCTTGTGCATTGTACATGGTTGTGTTGTTTTTATCCCTCTAAATTAATGTAGGAGAGAAAGAAATACATAACCAGACACCCAGAGAAGAGAGACCATGAGCAGACAAAGAAACAGCCCACATATGAAAGAAAAGCAGGAATCACCAGAAAAGGAAGTAAACAAAATGGAGGCAAGCAACCTGCCAGAGAAAGAATACAGAGAAATGATCATAAGGTAGCTGTAAAGAATGGAAGACAAATTCAACAATATGAGTAAGAACCAAGAGGAAATGAAGACCCAAGAAGAAATGAAAAATGACATTGCTTCTGTAAAGAACTCAATAGAAAGCATCAAAAGTAGACTAGAAGAAGCAGAGGACTGCATCAGTGATCTAGAAGACAAAGTAGGAAAACTACCGAAGTACAGCAGCTTCTAGAAAAAACAAAATATAAAGCAAGGAGAGTGACTAATGGAACTTTGGAATAACATGAAACAAAACAACATTTGCATAAGAGGGGTTCCAGAAAGAGGGGAAACTGATCAAGGAATAGAAAACCTGTTTGAAGAAATAATGTCAGAAATCTTCTCTGAGATAGGGAAAAAGAAATACACACAAATCCAAGAAGCTCACAGAGTCCCAAACAAAACGAACCCCAAAAGACCAATGCCAAGGCACATTATAATTAAATTGGCAAACATCAATGACAAAGTAAGAATCTTAAAAGCAGGCAGAGAGAGACAGAAAGTTACCTACAAAGGAACCCCCATCAGACTAGTGACTACTTTCTCAACAGAAACTCATCAGGCCAGAAGGGAATGGAATGAAATATACAAAATCATGCAAAAGAAGCATCTGAATCCACGAATATTGTACCCAGCAAGGTCATCAATCAAAATTGAAGGTGAAATCAGGAGCTTCACAGGCAAAAAAGGACTAAGGGAATTTATTACCACCAAACCAGCAATGCAAGAAATGCTAAAGGGTCTACTGTAAAAAAAAAAAAAAGAAAGAAAGAAAGAAAAGAAAAGGAAGTGAAAAAGGGACACAAGCATAAAGAACAAAAATGGTGACAAATAAGTACCTATCAATAATATCTTTAAATGCAAATGTATTACATATTTGAATCAAAAGACATAAGGTAATGGATTGGATAAGAAAACATGACCCATATATCTGCTATCTATAAGAAAGCCACCTCCTCAGAAAAAGATGCACACAGACTGAGGGTGAAGGGATGGAAAATGATTTTCAGGCTAATGGAAATGAAAAAAAAATCTGGGGTAGCAATACTTATACCAGATAAATTAGATCTCCAAGTGAAGGACATAAGAAGAGATAAGGAAGGTCACTTCATAATACTAAAGGGAACAACCCAACAAGAAGAAATAACTCTGGTAAACATATATGCACCCAATACTGGAATGCTCAAATAAATGAAAAAAAAACTCCTCTAGGAAGTCAAGGAAGAAATTGAAAGCAATACAATCATAGTAGGAGACTTTAATACCCCACTAACACCATTGGACAAATCCTCTAAACAAAAAAATTAGCAAAGAAACATCAATCCTAAATGACTCACTAGACCAGATTGAACTAATTGAAATCTACAGAACATTTCACCCGAAAGCTACAGAAAACATATTCTTCTCAAGTGCACATAGGACATTTTCAAAGATAAACCATATGATGGGTCATAGGCAAAGTCTCTTCAACTTCAAGAAGATAGAAATCATATCAAGCATCTTCTCAGATCACAATGGCATAAAACTGGAAAATAACTACTATAAAAAACAATCCAAAGAAATCAAACATATGCAGACTAAACAGCATGTTATTAAACATGACGGATTACCAGCAAAATCAAGGAAAAAATAAAAAACAACATGGCAACAAATGATAATGAAAACACAACAATCCAAAATCTATCAGACACAGTGAAAGCAGTCTTGAGAGGGAAGTTCATAACTCTACAAACCTACTGCAAAACAAAACAAAACAAACAAACAAACAAAAAAACAAAGAGACTATGGTAATAAAGTACCTAACACTACAACTCAAAGAGTTAGAAATAGAGCAACAAGAAAATCCCAGTGTAAGTAGAAGGAAGGAAATAGTAAAGATCAGAGCGGAGATGAATGCCATAGAGACCAAAGAAACAATACAAAAGATCAATAAAACCAAGAGCTGGTTCTTTGAAAGGATAAACAAGAATGATGAACCTCTAGCTAGGATCACCAAGAAGCAAAGAGAGAGCATTCAAATAAACAAAATCAGAAAGGAAATAGGTGAAATAACAACAGATCCCATCAAAATACAAAGGATTGTTTAAAAAAATACTATGAACAACTCTATTCCAACAAACTGGACAATCTGGAGGACTTGGACATATTCCTAGAAAAATATAACCTTCCAAAACTCAATCAAGAAGAATCTGAACATATCACTAGACCAATAATTATGGAAGAAATTGAAGCAGTCATCAAAAAGCTTCCAGCAAACAAAAGCCCGGGGCTAGACAGAAACACAGGGGAATTTCATCAAACATTCAAGGAAGAATTAAAACCTATCCTCCTCAGACTATTCAAAAAAATTCAAGATGAAAGAACACTTTCCGCCACCTTCTATGAAGCCAGTATCACCCTAATCCTAAAACCAGATAAAGACAACACAATGAAAGAAAATTACAGTTCAATATCCTTCATGAACATAGATGCCAAAATCTTCAACAACATTCTAGAAAATCAGATCCAACAGTACATCAGAAAGATCATACACCATAACCAAGTAGGATTTATCCCAGGAATGCAAGGATGGTACAATATCTACAAATCAATAAACGTGATACATCACAAAAACAAATTGAGAGATAAAAATCACATAGTCATAGTAATTGATGCAGAAAAAACATTTGACAAAATCCAACACCCTTTCTTGATAAAAACTCTCAACAAGGTGGGAAGAGAAAGATCATATGCCTCAATATCATAAAAGCCATATATGATAAACCCACAGCTAACATCATACTCAAATGGGAAAAAACTAAAACCATTTCCCCTAAGAACAGAAACAAGACAGAGATGCCCACTCTTACCAGTTCTATTCGACATAGTACTGGAAGTATTAACCATTGCAATTAGACAAGAAGAAGAAATAAAAGGCATCCAAATTGGAAAAGAAGGAGTAAAGCTCTCCTTATATGCAGATGACATGATACGGTACATAAAATACCCAAAAGACTCCATCAAAAAACTAATAGGCTTAATAAATGAATTTGGCAATGTAGCAGGATACAAAATTAATGCCTAGAAATCTGTGACATTTTTATACATTAATAGAGAACTTACAGAAAGAGAAACTAAAAAAGCAATCCCATTTACCATCACACCAAAAAAATTAAGATACCTAGAAATAAACTTAATAGAGGAGGTAAAAGACCTATACACAGAAAACTACATGACTCTGAATAAAGAGATAGGGGAAGACATAAACAGATGGAAGAGCATACCATGCTCATGGATTGGGAGAATCAACATCATTAAAATGTCCATACTACCCAAAGCAATCTACAGATTCAATGCACTCCCCATTAAAATAAAAATGGCATATTTCACAGACCTAGAAAGAACTCTCAAAAGATTCATTTGGAACAAAAAAAGACCCTGAATAGCGACAGCAATTCTGAGAAAGAAGAATAAAGTAGGTGGGATCTCAATACCATATTTCAACCTGTATTACAAAGCCATTGTTCTCAAAACAGCCTGGTACTGGCACAAAAACAGACATATAGATAAATAGAATAGAATAGAGAATCCAGATATCGACCCAAACCACTATGCTCAATTAATATTTGACAAAGGAGGCATGAATATACAATAGGGTGAAGATAGTCTCTTCAACAAATGGTGTTAGGAAAATTGGACAGATACATGCAAAAAAATGAAACTAGACCACCAACTTACACCATACACAAAAATAAACTCAAAATGGATACAAGACTTAAACATAAGAAGGGAAACCATCGAAATACTAGAGGAATCCACAGGCAACAAAATCTGAGACATACACCAAAGGAACTTCTTCACTGATACTGCTCCTAGAGCAATGGAAGCTAAAAAGAAAATAAGCAAATCGGACTACATTAAAAAAAAAGCTTTTCACAGCAAAATAAACCATCAACAAAACAATAAGAAAGCCCACTGCATGGTAGAACATATTTGCAAATGTTATCACTGTTAAAGGCTTAATCTCCAACATCTACAGGAAACTTACACAACTGAATAAAAGGAAGATAAATGTTCCAATAAAAAAAATGGGCAATGGACCTAAATAGAATCTTTTCAAAGTAGACAGAAGGAATGCCAAGAGACACATGTAAACATGGTCAAAGTCATTAATTACCCAAGATATGAAAATCAAACCACAATCAAAATACCATCTCACACCTATCAAAATGGCAATCATCAACAAATCAACAAATGACAAATGTTGGCGAGGATGTGGAGAAAAAGGAACCCTCATGCACCACTTTTGGGAATGCAGACTGGTGCAGCCACTGTGGAGAACAGTATGGTGTTTCCTCAAAGATCTAAAAATGGAACTCCCATTTGACCCAGTCATCCCACTCCTAGGACTATGTCCTAAGAAACTAGAAACCCCAATCAGAAAGGATATATGTACCCCAATGTTCATAGCAGCACAATTTACAATAGCTAAGATTTGGAAACAGCCTAGATGCCTGTCAGCAGATGACTGGATCAGAAAAACTATGGTACATCTACACAATGGAATACTTTGCTGCCATAAAAAAAGAAAGAATTCTTACCATTTGCAGCAACCTGGATGGTACTGCAGAGCATTATGCTAAGTGCAATAAGCCAGCCAATGAAAGAAAAATACCACATGATCTCACTCATTTATGAATAATAAAGAACATTGTAAACTGATGAACAACAAGGTAGATACAGAGGCAGCAAAGCATCAAATAGACTGTCAAACTACAGGGGGAAGATTTGGGAGAGGTGGGATAGATAAAAGATCAACTGAAGGACTTGTATGCATGCATATAAGCACAACCAATGGACACAAGACACTAAGGGGCTAGGACATGCATGGGAATGGGGGGGATTGAAGATATGTACACATGTAACACATTAATAAAAAATAAAAAATTTAAAAAATAGTATCTCTTTCATAGAGTTATTGTGATGGTTAAATAAGATACTTAATGTTTGACACTGCTATTGGCTATGTCTGTTCTACAGGGTGTCCCCCCAAAAAATGTACACACACTTTAATAGCTGTTAGCTCAGTTTTGAAAATGAAATTTATTTCAATAAACAATGCCTTTATAATTATTCAAAATGTATATACACTTTTGGGACACTTTATATATGATAAAATCTACATCCATAGTAAATCAATAACTTAGCAGATCTCTAAACTCCTGTGTGCTCTTGAGAGGCTTAAACCTAAGTAGCTACCTCCCAGAATTTGCTTTATGGAGACAGATTGGATAATCCCAAAATGTGAAAATGAGAATGAAACATGGATGCCCTACAAGGAGGTTGTTAGTGTTGACCTTATCCTGGCTCATCTAAAAGTGCTCATTATAAACAAGGCAGTTTCAGGCTGTCCCTCTTCCATGACCAGTTAGAAAAAAAAAGTGAGTTAGCAGGTCTTTATATCCTCCCCAAACACACTGAGACTGGACTTGGGTTTCTCTCTGCCCTGTGGAAGAACACCATAAGTCAGATGTCTTTTACAGATATTGTGAGGATGATCAGTCTAGAATCCATCTGATACTCCTAGGCAGTTGACTATAGCTGGCTGTTACTTTATTTTTATAACTCTTCATTCCTGTCTTCCTTCTATCATTCTCTGATCGTGAATGACCAGTGAGACCTTGGTCTTCACACTGTGCTCTGAACTCTCAGAATTAAATCTTTGATTCATTTTTTAGACCTTGACTTTTCTTTGGATCTAGATTGATGCTACTATTTGGTCTCTTGACTTAGTTTTGGATGGTCAATCACCCCATGGATACAGACACTGATGCTTTAATCAGTGTGGAAGTCAGGATTCTATCAGACAAACAAAAACAGTTGAACACACACACACACACACACGCATATATATATATTCATGCAATGGGCCTCTCTCTCATGAATTTGTGCATGGGTGGGGTCCGGCCAGCCTGGCCAGGGGGAGGGGACCTGGGTGGTTGGCTGCTTGCCTGCTGGTCAAACTCTTGGTTGAGGGGACAATTGCATATTAGCCTTGTATTATATAGGATATACACTGAATAGCCAGATTATTATGCATTCAGAAATCATAATACTCTGGCAACTCAGTATATGTGTGTGTGTGTGTGTGTGTGTGTGTATACATATATATATATCTTTATCTTATGTATACATCTATATCTATACATCTATATATTCACATATATATGGTATTGAATATATGTCTTCTATGTATCTATGTATATTTACATATATAATATCATATATACGATAACAAAGATTTGGCTCCCACAATTGTGGAGATGGACTAGGAAAGTCTGAAATTTGTAGAGCATGCCAACAGGCTGGAAATTCTTGGACAAAAGTTGACACTGTAGTCCACAGGCTTAATTTCTTCTTCTTCAGAGAAACCACAGTTTTACTCATAAACCATATCATGTAATTTATCTGCTTAAGATCCTGCAGTAACTCCCCATTGCAATTAGATATAAAAGTTTATTAGCATTTTTAATAGGGCCCTATGTGTCTAACCTTTGTCTACCTTTTTATAAAAGTACTAGAGACCCGGGGCACAAAATTCATGCTTGGGGATCAGGGGGTTCCTCAGCCCAGCCTGCACCCTCTCCAATCTGGGACCCCTCAGGGGATGTCCGACTGTTGGTGTAGGCCCAATACCAGCAGTCGGACATAACCCTAGCAATCCGGGACCACTGGCTCCTAACTGCTCACCTGCCTGCCTGCTTGATTGCACCTAACCATCTCTGCCTGCTAGCCTGATTGCGCCTAACTGCTCTCCTCTGCCGGCCTGATTGCCCTTAACTGTCTCTGCCTTGGCCCTCACCACTGTGGCTTTGTCTGGAAAGACGTCCAGAATATGTCCAGTCTAATTAACATATTACACTTTTATAAGTAAAGATTATTTTTTAAATTTATTTTTCAGTTACAGCTGACTTTGCCTTATCTCCTATTGTTTTTCATGTTTTTGTACCTGGACATGTCAGGCTCATTCATTCTCAGGACCTTTACACTGGATATGTTAGCAGCCCAGTAAACACCTCCACATACATTTTCTTGGTTTCCTCCTTGTCATTTTGGATCTCACCTCAAATGTCACTCTCTCAGAGTGGCCTTTCCTCACAACCAAAGATGCTCTGCCATATTATTCTGTTTATTTTCTTTGTAGAACTCATTATTATTTTACATTCTTGTTATTTGTTTGATTCCGTGTATTGGTTTGCATTCTGTTACACTTGTAAGCTCTCTTCTGGCATGGCCCTTGCCTGTCTTATTGTGTTGTATCACAGCACCTAGGACAAAACCTCCTCCATGCTTTGCTGCATAGTTTCCAGAGTATTTTTGATCATCAGAAGAAATAACACTAATCTTCTCTGTATTATACAGGCAAAATCTGGATGATTTTGATGAGTTTTTAGTACCACCTTCTGAAAGACTAGAGGATCTTCAGAGGAGAATAATCTAAAGAGTGAAAAATTATGAAAAATTTATATCAAATGAAGAACAGATCATGAAATTTCAATGTTTTATCTGTAGAAGAACAGACTGAAAAGAGTCATCTCAGGTTTATCACTAATTCTCATTATTCTCTTGCTCATTTTGTGCTCTCTTGTTTTCCTCTTATTCTTTCATCTTTGTCCAAATTCTCAGCAGCAGAGTAGAGCTTCCTAGGTGATCTTCTGTGATTTAATTTATGCTGGACTGGCACTGGTATGATCTCATGCTAGAAGCTATGTTTTGAACGATGCAAATGGCTGGAAAATTCAATTGACTTTTCTTTTATGCAAAGGAAAGTACTATAGTTAAATGCATTATATTCTGAGATTTCTTAGGCCAACACCATATCTTCTCTTTTATCTCTTGATTTAAATAAAATTAGAGTACTTTTCAGTAGTATCAGGCATGGAAACATCAATAGCTCTGGATAAAGCCTCAGTGGAATGTGGTTCCAATTCTGCAAGTAGTTCTCCAGATACTGCTTCCTATTTTCCTGCTGACATAGGTCCTGAGTATCAAAGCTTGCTGCAGATGTGGCAAGTGTGGCTATGTTGTGAAAGGAAATGAACTCCCCTCCATCTTGTCCTATAGGGCTGGGACCCCTGCCTAAAACCCCTCCCTTTTCTGGGAGTGGCCACAGGTGTGCCAGCAATGTCTTAACTTCCCCGACCCCCACCCAAATGGACCAATGAAGCTCCAGGGACACAGCTAAGGTCCTAAATAGGCTTAACCACAGAAAGACCCCAATTCAAGTGACCAATCTCTGTAGTCTTCATCACTTTCCCAAGCCCCCTAATTATCCTACCCCATAAAACTCATTGTTTCCGCCCGGTCCGCTCTCTCGCCTCGCTGCTGCGTCAGAAAGAGGCTGAGAGCCAAACCCGGGTTTGAATAAAGACTCTTTGCTTTTGCATCGGAAAAGACTCCTTAGTGGTGGATTATTGGGGACCCCGAACTCTGGGCACAACATTTGGGGGCTCGTCCGGGATTCCCAATACCCATGAGGGACCCCGATCCGGAGAGTCTGTCTGACTGCGGTAAGTGTCTGTCTGTTTCCGTTCTGTGTGCGAGCTCGCTTCTGAAGTCTGTAGTGCCCGAAATGGTCTAGGTGGACGCACTAGTGGATCTCAGGCGGGGGAAGGGTCAGAGGACGCTCTGCTTCCCCACGAGGGACGTGGAATCCCCTCACAGGAGGGATGTGGAATCCCCTCAAACCTCTGGGACGAAGTGGGTGGCTCCTATGGGTGGGCTCAGGGCCATCGTCCAGTGATCAGCTTTATTTTCGAGAGTCCGGGAGACTGCTTTGGATGTTTTTATCTGTTTAATCGGCTTTATTTTCACGGGTCGGGAAGACTGCTTTGGATGTTTTTGATCAGCTTTATTTCCGAGGGTCGGGAATGCTGCTTTGGATGTTTTTATCTGTTTGATCAGTTTGTGTCTTTTTGTGTACTTTTGTGAGCTCATTGGACAGAAGTTATGGGACAGACTCAGGCTACCCCCTTGAGTATTATGGTTGATCATTTTAGAGAGGTTAAGAGAAGGGCTAACAACCTTAGTTTAGAAGTGAAGAAAAGCAGATGGCAAAAATTTTGTTCCAGCACGTGGCCGGCCCTCAGTACCGGATGGTCACCAGAAGGGACTTTTGACCTCCCCACCGTTCGCCAGGTCAGAGAAATCATTTCTCGGCCAAGGGGAGGCCATCTTAATCAACTCCCTTACATTATTACTTGGCAGGATCTCGTAGAGGACCCTCCCATCTGGATTAAACCTTTCCTAGCTCCCCGCCCTCCGGAGCGGGAACCCATTCTTGCCTTGCAGGAACCGGAGAAGAAAAAGAAGGCGGTTACTTCAGAGAAGGAGAAGGAAGCCACCCTGCCATCAGCTCCTGATCCCCTCCACCCGGTTTCACAGTGGGGAACAGGAGAAGAGTTAATTTTCCCTCCCCTATACCAGTTCCCCAGGTTACCGGAAGGGGGCGGGCTTCAGGCACTGGAAATGGGCGGGCTTCCGGGTATGGCCGCAGTTCCGGTAGGAAGCCCACCTTTTACCAGGCAAAGGGCTCAGAGGGAACTACATGTTGCAGCCCCTGACTCCACCATTAAGACTCTGCCCTTGCGAGCTGCGGGCCCCCCGGATGCGGATGGCAATCAGCCCCATCACTACTGGCCTTTCACCACTAGTGACCTTTATAACTGGAAAGCTGAGAATCCTAAGTTTTCTGAGAAGCCAGAGGACTTATCGATTTGTTAGATTCTGTTCTTTTCACCCATCAGCCTACCTGTCAGCAGCTTTTGCAGGTCCTATTCACCACCGAGGAGAGGGAGAGGATCCTCAATGAAGCCTGGAAGCTAGTCCCAGGCATGGACGGGAACCCTAGCACCAACCAGGCTCAGATAGACACCTCCTTTCCTCTAACTAGACCTGAATGGGACTTCAACACGGCAGAAGGTAAGGAGAGGCTCCGGGTCTGCCGCCAGACTCTAATGGGGGGTCTCCGCATGGCTGCCAGAAAGCCTACCAATTTGACCAAGGTAGGGAACATACAGCAGGAAAGGGATGAACCTCTAGCTGCTTTCTTAGAACGTTTCATGGAGGCATGCCGCACTTACACCCCCATGGACCCTAAAGCCCCTGAGAATAAGGCAGCTGTAGTCATGAGTTTTATAGACCAGTCAGGTGCAGACATCAGAAAGAAACTACAGAGAATAGATAGATTTGGAGAAAAGAGTCTTTGGGACTTGCTAACCAAGATTGGAGCCCAAATAACTTTCAGGCAAGCGGGGCCCCAGATCACCGATGGTAAAGGCCACACCATGCAGGTTCTGACTCTGAGACTGGAGGATGAGTATCGTCTCCACCAGGGGTGTGGACGGGTGGCTACAAGAATTCCCCACAGCTTGGGCAGAGATGGGGGGAGTTGGACTGGCTGCTCACAGGGCCCCAATCCTGGGGGAGCTAAAGCCTGGAGAAGGCCCAATGAGAGTCAAGCAGTATCCTATGTCCCAGGAGGCCCGGAAGGGAATCCAGCCTCACATCAGGAGACTGCGAAGTCTTGGGGTACTAGTCCCCCGTCAATCTGCCTGGAACAGCCCCTCTTCTCCTGGTCGGAAAGCCTCACACCAATGACTATCGACTGGTGCAGGACCTCTGGGAAGTAAATAAGAGAGTCATGGATATACATCCAACTGTTCCTAACCATACACTCTCCTAAGTTCCTTGACACCCTCTAGAGTCTGGTGTACTGTACTAGACTTGAAGGATGCCTTCTTCAGCCTGCCGCTAGCGCCTCAAAGCCAACCCCTGTTTGCCTTTGAATGGCACCACCTGGAGGAGGAACACAGTGGACAACTAACCTGGATGCGACTGCCCCAAGGGTTCAAGAATTCGTCTACCTTCTTCCACGAGGCACTGCACGACGACCTCAGTGAGTACAGGAGAGAGCACCCCACTCTCATCCTCCTTCAGTACATAGATGACATCTTGATTGCTGCCGACACCGCTGAAGACTGCGAGCAGGGAACCAGAGACCTGTTGGCCACCCTGGGGACCTTAGGGTATAGGGCCTCCGCAAAGAAAGCTCAAATATGCCAAGAGAGGGTGAGTTACCTGGGATACATCCTGGAGGGTGGACAGCGGCGGTTATCAGATGCTAGAAAAGAAAACTGTCCTGAAGATCCCTGCCCCCACCCCCCGAAGAGAAGTCAGGGAGTTCCTAGGGTCAGCTGGCTATTGCTGCCTCTGGATTCTGACAAACTGACCCTAGGACAGGAGATCTGGATTACAACCCCAAATGCCATTAAGGGGGGTCCTAAAATAGCCTAGCAATGCATGTATGACTCACTATCAAAGCTTGCTGCTCAACCCTCCTCGAGTGCGGTCCCATCCAAGTGTGGCCCTCAACCCCGCTACCCTGCTGCCTGACCCTGACCTAGATGCCCCGCTACATGACTGTGCGGGAATCCCGGAGCGGGTGCATGGACTCCAGAAAGACTTGACTGACCGGCCCCTCCCTGATGCAGAGGCCACCTGGTTCACGGATGGAAGTAGCTTCATGCGAGATAGGTGCAGGTATGCAGGTGCAGCGGTGGTCACCGACACGGACACTGTATGGGCGGAGGCTCTGCCCCCTGGGACATCAGCTCAGCGAGAACTCATTGCACTCACCAAGGCACTGACACTGGGGACTGGGAGACGGCTTAACATCTACACAGATAGCCATTATGCATTTGCTACAGCTCATGTTCACAGGGCGATCTATCAGGAGAGAGAGCTATTGACAGCAAAAGGATGGACAATAACGAATAAATAGGAAATTCCTGACCTGCTTGCGGCTTTGTGGCTCCCCGCTAAGCTAGCCATTATCTACTGCCAAGGGCACCAGAAGGCAGATGACCCAGTGACAAAAAGTAACCAAAAGGCTGATCAGGCAGCCAAAGCAGCGGCCTTCATCTTGGTCCCTACCATGGCCTTACAACTACCAGACCCCGGGGACCCAGTCTTGCCAGATCAGCCTGGGTATTCTTAGGAAGAGATGTAGTGGATCAGGAGGCTTCCCCACGTCTAGGAAATTAAAGGATGGTGGTACACACCAAATCAGGAGCTCATACTACTGGACTGGCTTGGGTTACAGTGTTAGAAAGCATGCACTGGTCCACTCACCTGGGGGCACGCAAATTAAAGGAATTAATCCGACACAGCAGAATTAAGACCCACCAACAGGACATCAAAATAGAATAGGTTGTATCCACCTGCAAGACCTGTCAACTCACAAACGCGAGAACCAGGCCGAGTGAAAAAGGAACCCGCCCCAGAGGAACCAAGCCTGGAGCACAATAGGAGGTCGACTTCACTGAAATTAAACCAGGAAAGTATGGCTATAAATATTTTTTAGTATTTGTAGATACCTTCTCTGCATGGGTAGGAGCATACCTATCTAAGCATGAAACAGCTTCAGATGGTAGCTAAGAGGCTGCTGGAAGACATCGTGCCCAGGTACGGTTTTCCCACTGTGATAGGGTCAGATAATGGATCAGCCTTTGTCTCCCAGGTAACACAGGCAGTGGCCAAGGTCATTGGGGCAAATTAGAAATTACATTGTTTATAGGCCCCAAAGTTCAGGGCAAGTAGAAAGAATAAATAGAACTCTAAAGGAGACCCTTACCAAATTGACCATGGAGATTGGCGGGGACTGGGTGGCTCTCCTTCCATATATCCTTAATCGGGTTAGCAACTCCCCCTACACCTTGGGTTTTACTCATGAAATCATGTTCGGCTGGCCACCCCCTGTTATCCCTAATCTTAAAGCCAAATTTCTTGCAGAATTTGAAAGTCAAGAACTGTTTCTTTCCTTGAGAGGGCTCCAGAGGGCGCACGGGGACATTTGGCCGCGCCTCTGCGCCATCTATGAAACCGGCCCAGCCCCGACTCCTCATCAGCATAGGCCTGGGGACTGGGTCTATGTCAAGAGACATCACCGGGAGACCCTTGAGCCAGGTTGGAAGGGTCCCTACGTCGTAGTGCTGACGTCCTTCAGCTCCCTCAAAGTAGACTGCATCGAGACCTGGGCCCACCCACCACAGGGAACCTGACCCAGAGTCAGACTTCACTGCTTGAGAGTTGTCAAGGAATCCATGGCCCTCGTAAGAGAGGGATAGCAGAAGCGTAGACTAGAAGGGAGCGGTCTCAGTCTTGGTATGAATCACTGTTTAATTGGTCCCCATGGTTAACTACTCTTATTTCCACCCTCATTGAACCCCTTATAATCCCCTTAATGCTGTTAACTTTCGGTCCAGTATTAACAAACTGGTCCAATTTGTCAAAGAACGCATAGGAGTAGTCCAATTAATGGTTACAAACCCAGTACCAGCCTCTAGGAACAGAAGAGGTAGAAATGCAGCCCGTCTCAGGATTGAGACGTGTGTCCCAAGATAAGGGGGGAATGAAAGGAAATGAATTCCCCTCCATCTTGTCCTATAGGGCTGGGACCCCTGCCTAAAACCCCTCCCTTTTCTGGGAGTGGCCACAGGTGTGCCAGCAATGTCTTAACTTCCCCGACCCCCACCCAAATGGACCAATGAAGCTCCAGGGACACAGCTAAGGTCCTAATTAGGCTTAACCACAGAAAGACCCCAATTCAAGTGACCAATCTCTGTAGCCTTCATCACTTTCCCAAGCCCCCTAATTATCCTACCCCATAAAACTCATTGTTTCTGCCCGGTCCGCTCTCTCGCCTCGCTGCTGCGTCAGAAAGAGGCTGAGAGCCAAACCCGGGTTTGAATAAAGACTCTTTGCTTTTGCATCGGAAAAGGCTCCTTAGTGGTGGATTATTGGGGACCCCGAACTCTGGGCACAACAGTTGTTGAGTCTGTTAGTGTGCGTGTTGTCACTCTGCAGTGCTGTTCTCCTTGTCTCCCAAATGTGGATCCAAGGATCAGTCCAGAATCCCAGGTTTCTCACACAAATAGTACTATTGATAACCTTCCTTAATAGTCCAGAGTCCTGGATTTCTTTCCCGAGGATCCTTCCTAAACTGTTAATTTTATTTCAGAAATTTTATTATAAATTTATCTTTATTGTTGAAAGTATTACTAATGTCCCTCTCCCCCCCCACAACTAACCCCCTACCTCCTCACTCCTTCTCCTGTCCTTTACCATGCTATTGTCTGTGTTCATGGGTTATGCATATATGCAGATGGTTTATTTAAATTGGATTACTTCCAAATCAGGGAATAATTTAGGTCATGCCCAGAATAGATTCACTCCTTTGCTATAAATATTGTTTCCAGATCTCTCTAATGAAAATATTATATCTTATTTGGAAATAGTGGCACTCTGGAACACAATATAGAACTTTAATTTTCTCTCTCTTACTGTCGTTTACCCAGAGTTGGTATTACAATTTTGCTAGCATTATAAAAGACATTAAAACATTATGCCTGGGAAGTTATTTTTGTTATTTAAAAAGAAGTTCCTCATTAATCATTCATTAAATGGTTTTGGCAGCTATTGAAGACTGTTGTCTAGATGCATAGTTTTGCTGAGGGTTGCAAAATAGTGATTTTTTAATTCATTAATTCCTTCTATATTTATTAGCAGAACACTTTATTTATTTATTTTTTTTAATTGTCATAATTGAGATTTTATTGATGATCAGTACACAGACATTTCAATTTGTACAAATTTCTTAACACACCTACCAAAAATGTGAGGTCATGTAGTTGTGATTCTTTTCTGAACAGTTATTCCAGTGACTTTCCAGCTTAAAATTTAGAGGCTAACTTTCCTTAATAGAGTATCAAGTACCAATATCTTCCAATGTTGATACGCTGTTACATCAAAGTCCCACTAATTCACAATTTAATATCATATATACTACAGAATCAAATTCTCGATCTTTCACAGCACATTGACGAAGTGACTAGGAAAACTGGACTACCACCACACCAAAGATGTTACAGACGCACAACATTCTGACAGGGAGAGCCAAGATCAAGGAGTGGTTTTCTTTAGGAAATAATTCTACCAAAAACATGTGAATAGAAGGAATTTAAAATGTTCAAGACATAGCGAACGCATGACTGACTCCAAATTGCCATTTAGTATGCTTTGCGTTATAGGATATAAAAACTACCCCCATCTATGGAATGTTAAGCCGACACCCAAGACAATCAAAGTCTCCCATATTCAATACCCCGCTATTTTCTGGTTGTACCCAAAAATAAACAACCAGCAAATGATTTCACCTCTTAAAAAAAAGCATTTACACTTAAAAAAATGGGATGAGGTGGAATTCCCTCCTTCTTAAAAATGTTTCTAGAGCTACTAAAAAACTCGCATTTACAAAATAGTTGATAAAAATATTCCTCTGGATTGTACAAGAAGGGAGACAGGGGCCACTGGTAAGACATGGTATATGACATTAATCAGACTTGGCTTCTTTTTCTCCTGCTTCATCTGAGGTCGGACTGTCCTCGTTCTTAGTTTCTCCGTTTTCCGGGGGTAGATCTTCTTTAGGTTCGGGGTCAGCCACTTCGGCCTGCTTTCCCTTCGCTCCCCTTTTCCCTTTCGTTTGCACTTTTTTGTCCGCAGACTTATCCTTCCCCGCCGCCTTCTTGGGCTTCGCCTCCACTTTGGCCGGAGCCGGCTTGGCTGACAGCCTGGCCGACCTCCGCTTGGGCTCCTCCTTGGCCGCCCCCTCCGCCGAGCTGACTTTCCTCTTGGGCATCCTGGCGGCGGGCCGGGCCCTGCTGGGTGCCTGGGGGCCGCGGCGCGCGGACGGGCTGGGCGAACTGGGGCTGCCTGGCCGCTGCCGCCGCGTGTCCCGCCGCCCGAGCCGCTCGGACCCGCCCAGAACACTTTCTTTAAAAAGGAGCTTCCCACCTGGCCAGCATGGTTCAGTGGTTGAGCATCGACCTGTGAACTAGAGTTCATGGTTCGATGCTTGGTCAGGGCACATGCCCGGGTTGGGTTGCGAGCTCGATCTCCAGTAGGGGTCATGGCAGGAGGCAGCCGATCAATGATTCTCTGTTATTAATGTTTCTATCTTTCTCTCCCTCTCCCTTCCTCTCTAAAGTCAATAAAAATCTGTTTTTAAAAAAGGGGTTTTCCCTTATTAGCTACTTGATTATGTTCAAATACAGTTTGCACAGGAAAGTTAAGATAAATACTTGACCATTTCTCTTTATCTTCAATTTTCAGGATAAAGGGTTGTTACCCCAATAACTACCAATGTTGTCCAATGATCTCTGAGTGTGTGTTAATTCTGATTTATATATATATGATGCATTGTAGGCATTATTATTATTATTTAGTAGTAGGAGTAGTGATCCATTTAGAGTCCTTTCAAGCTATCTGCTGAGTAGAACTAGAAGTTTCCATTAGATGACTAAGCAGGCAAGCAACATCAATAACATCAAGAGCCACTGTACTGGGATGACTGGGAGTGGAGATGTGTGGTTGCTGAGGGCCAACACTACTTACCTGGCCTGAAAAAAATGTGTTGGACTCACAAAAAAAGCCATATAGTTTTCTCTTAGTGATTTGTTACTCCTTTACTTATGACAAAGTGGTTACTTGGGTGTCTATGTTAACATGGTCACATTTACTCTTTATTAATTTTAGCTCTTTATGAAATTTTATTTCACTAGCCACTGTTGTCTACCCCACCCTCACCCTGACACAATGTTGAATAGAAGACATAAAAGTGGACATCACTCATCTTCTTTCCAATTTCAAAAAGAAAGCTTTCAAGTTTCACCAGAATGAATGAAGTCTGTACACTCTCTTTATGTACACACACATGCACACACATATTTATAGATACTTTTGCCAAGCAATGAAAAAGTCTCTAAGCTACAGGATCTGCTAAGTTTAACTGGGTACTTCATCATATATTCAATTGGTAAAGAGACAATGTGCCAAATGGATCCAGACAGTCTTACTTATGACAACAAAAGCAAGCTGAGAAGATCAGCATGATGTCAACTCCCATATCCTTATTCCCACAGGATGACAATAAATCACAGGGAGAAGATGACTGAGTTGCTCTAGCACAGAGGAACTGTTTTCATATTACATCTAGTTGGTTTTATAACTGGAAGTTGTAGCTTAAAGGAGAAAAGTCATACACTCGACCAGAATGAGGGGGCGGATGAGAAACTGCCATCTGGCATCCCCTCACAAGATAGGGAGGTGGTGAGAAACAGTCTGCACAATATTGATTATCTTGCTGTGTTCCAGGGAGTGTCACAGGACATTTCACCCAGATTTATGTGAGCTTGCAGTTGAGCCTTGCCTATGGGGCTTATGTGGACATGTGCCAGGTTGTTCGGATATCTGAGCAGAGTCATTCTCCTGTAAACAAGAACAATCAATGAAAATTAAGGGAAGCTTTTAAGTGTATTTATATATATATATATTACAATAAAATTATATTAGTATTTAATGGTTTAGTTGTCAAATGGTGTTCTTTAGAAATGCTCCAGTAATGGTAAATCAGGACTTCACCACTAGATGGCATATGACATTCATCGTCCAATTGGTCCATATGGAAAGTTCTAAGAGTACAAACCTCATTGCCATTAACTCCAAAATGTGTATGAATTTTTAAATTTTACTTTGATTTTTTTATCTTAGAAGAGGAAGGGAGGGAAGGATTGAAAGAGAGAGGGAGGGAGGGAGAGAAAGAGAGAGAGAGAGAGAGAGAGAGAGAGAGAGAGAGAGAGAGAGAGAGGGAGAGAGAAATTGACATGAGAAACTATATTAATAGAAACGTGCCATGCGAGCAGTTAGCAGCTGTGCATCGCTACAGGATGCCTAGGACAAAACCAGAGAAGGTCGGACCGACATTGCCACCATTTGTCCACTAATCAGATACCATTGATGACATGTACACATAAGGAATTGTTTGACATTCAAACTGGGACTCAAAGCTATTGGACATTGAAATTGGGACTCAATCATTTTTCTTTTGCTCTTGTGGGTTTATTTCTAGTCTACAGGGGAAGATGTTTTTAAAGACAAGAATCAGGGGGTGGGGAGGAAGCAGATGCAGAGGAAAGGAAGCAATGAAGGGACTGTCGTGCTACAGTGGGAAGGCAGGGTAGGTTGGGGGGTAGGGGCCTGTAGGAGATCAATGGAAGGACTTGTATGCATGTGTGTGTAGGCGTAGCCAGTGGATACAGGGCAATGGGGGTGGAACTGGGGGAGGGAGCTGGATGAGATCATGTACTGGGAGGTGGGGAGGGCAATGGGGAAAAAATAAACAAACAAATAAATAAAATTAAAAAAAAGGAAAAAAAGAAAGAAACATGATTAGTTGCCTCCTGCATGCATCCTGACTGAGGATTGAACCTGCAACATGGGTATCGAATCTAATACCCACTAACTTTTGGTATACAGGACAATATTCCAGCCAGGCCAAAATATAAATGAAATTTAACTTTAAGTATAATTATTGTGCAATAATTTTTATTAAAGTATTTTCTTCTTTATTTTCTGGATTTAGATCAAAGAATAACATAGTAAACCCCTTAATAAACTTAGCCAAGATTTACCAATTGTTAGCATATTACTACATTTGTTTTATATCTATGATTTTTTTTTTTAGCTAAAGCATTTCAGAATGATTTGTAGACATTATGGCACTTTACCTTTCATTACTTCAACATGTGTCTCATAAGAACAAATTCATTATCTTACATTATCATACCTAGAAACTATTACATTGATCTAATACTATCTAATATTTAGTTTGCACTTAAATGTCCAGTTGTTCCCATAATGTCTTTTATAACTGTTTTATGTTCTATGCAGAATCCATTCAAAGATCACTCAATATATTTGGTTTCATAACTCTTCTTTGTCATATCTTTTTAACTTTCTTTAACCTAGAGCAGTTTCCCTGCCCTTGATTTTTAAAATATGGCAATTATATACAAATATACAAATGAACATATGTTTATATATTAAAATTTAATGTGTAATTGTTTACTTCCTCCACCCACTGGGAGTGCAATAATTTAGGCAGACAATGTAACAACCCTAATTATAAATGTTACCCAAGACTGGTGAAATAAAATGAAAAGTATGTCTAAATGCAGCAATTCTATGTATCAGGTAAAATAAAATTCCATATTGAGAGTTTTGGGTTAGTTGTTCATTAGATTATGAACTTTTAGAAAGAGAACAAATTGTGTTTTGTTCATTTTTATAATTCCTGCCCTAGTACAGTATTTTTAATGTGGTGAGACTCAACACATGTTTGGGAACTGAATGAATGAATGTTTCTCTCTCTCTTCTTTATTATAGTGAAATATACATAACATAAGATTGTAATTTTAACTATTTTAGGAGTATAGTTTAGTGCCATTAAGTACATTTACATTTTCATGTACTGTTCTTTTATAATAATTTAAGGGATATATTAATTGCTGAAAAGTTATTAAATAGATAACCAAAAAGAAAAATGATTTAAACTCCCCTCAAATTCTACCATCCACAGAAAACTGAGATATAACTACTCTTAACATTTTGGTATATATCCTTCCAGATTTCTTTATGTACATTTATTCCTATCCAAATAAAATATACACGTGAACGTATTATATATACTGTATAGTAATCTACTCTTGTTTTCTTAACATATAATCAATATTTTTCATGTTAATATTTATAGATAAATGGGTTGTTTTTTATCTGGTTATATTTCATCTACTTTTTCATGTCATATACCTCCAGTAGACATACTGATAGTTAGGGGTCTTGGTAACATAACTGAGAATACAGATGAATCCCATGAATTCTTTTTTTTCTCTCTCTGAGCACAGTGGAAAACAATACTAGGGCCTGGATTTCTAGTTGTGAGCTTAAGTGTAATTTGAGGATTGCAGAAGGGGTTGGGCATATTTTTCTCTTACTTTAGGTCAGGGATCTAATGACATTGCACCAAGGGAAGGAACAAGAACAATGTATGTCATTTGAATGGAATGTCATTTGAAACCAACATCTTCTGAAGAAATGTTATTGAATGCCTGACTCTGTATTACTTGCTTAGAGAAAAAACACACACACATATTGAACAACAAAATGACAATGCTCACTACCAGAAGAGACTAAACCTTGTCTGATGGGTAGTAGGACCACTGCAGAAAGAACACCATTAGTGAGACTGTTGCTAGGAGACGGGAGAGCCAAAAGTCCATGGCATTGTAGGGGTTCCACTGGAAATCAAGGCAATTTAAGTGTGATTTGGATCAGAGGTTGAGCTATTAAAATCTGTCCTTTGATGAGCATGTACTTTTTAGTGTGTAATGTTTAATATGATTTTATGTTTTTGAAGGAATTTTGAGGCTAATTCCAAGGCATTTCATTTCTTTCCACAGAGACTATCCCTTCAAAGCACAACCCATTTTCAAGTGGCTGCTGCCCCTCCCCCACACACTTTTCCCCTGCTATAGCCTGGGAGCTGGTGCAGAGGCAAAGCGCATGCTGCTGGTAAGTAACCTAGTAATCTTTTGTAAAATAGATACCCAAAATACGCTTTCTAAAGCAAGTGGCATGTTTTAATGGAATAGAGTAATACTAAACTGTGTAGGAATTTCAGATTCTAATCAGTAGCATTGGGAAAATGGCTTAATTATAGTCTAAATATTTCACAGTCACTCTTCTAGTTTAAAGCTTGCGTCTTAAATGGTGAGTGAGTTGTTGGAAGAAAATATAGAAACTTCCTCTTTGTGATTCTGGTAAGATATTTCCCAAAATAAGACTTGACGAAGATGTCACTAAAATGAGAAATTGCATTCGGAATGGTATTTCTGCTTTACTATGTTTGGATTAGACTTGACAAAAATGGGTTGTGATTCTAGATGTTCTCAGATCTGATTTCTTTTCACAGTGCTGAGAAAGCAGGAGAAACAATGTTATTTTGCAATAAGGAAAATTGTTTCTTTTTAAATTAATAAAATGTTGTGACTAGATATCTGTACAAGAAGAAAATAAGAAGGAGGGCACCTGTAATGTTCAGATTAATTACTTCATGTGCACAATGAATGTGTGTTGAATGAGGAAGATCAAAATTTGGTTTTGGGATGAAAAATAGATAATGAACCTTGCAACTGTAACTTTATTTTGAAAAAGATTCACTTGTACTTATGGGAGTCAATTTGTACAGTAAAGATAGAATCTTTTCAGTATTCCTTTCTTTGAAAAGGGATGTAAGAAGGATAGCAGAGATTCCTATCAACAAAGCTGTTTTTATGTTTCTGAAATGTGTTTGGAAATGTGTATTATGTTTCCTGTTCCATGGAATTTGCTTTCATAGATCTATTTCTGCAAGAAAAAAGAAAACAAGAGTTAAAGTGATGGTTTTTCATTCCTTTGAAATTCAGATTGTTTTGACACTTCTACAGGAAGAAAGGAGAAAAAAGATATATACATTTTCGAGCTAGATAACAAAGCATCAATCCAGTAAGAAAAATAAGAGTGAAAAAGCTTCAAAGAAAGTCCACAAGATGGACCATTTTTTCAGTCTAAAAATGTCTGCTGGTAGCATATTTTGCAGGGGAAAGGGGGGAGAGTGTGTTGAAGGCAAAGGGAGGCAGTGTTGAACAGAGCACTGCGGCAAAGAGAATGACTGACGCATCCAAGGACGTGTGACCATTCTCTGGTGTAGTGAAGAAAATTTTCCAGGAGTCCATCTTGTATAAGAAATTCTGTACCAACTAATATGCAAATAATACCATAATTTGTATATAGTACATAGTAAGTTTGTTTTGCTTGATGCTCTGTCAGTGTACATTAGTATATTTAGTCTTTGCTTTTTATTGTCTTCATTTTAAGACTTTCTCTCTGTGCTTCCACCACTTTTAGAACACTTATTAAAGTATCTTGTTAAAAATGGTATCTTTCACCTTTATTCATAAAAATATCATATAGTCATTGCAGAAAATTAGGAAAAATCTAAAATGACTATGAAAATTACCCATAAAACTATAATGGAGAGATAATTACTTTTAGTCTCTCTTCTGTAAATGCATGCAAATAAATGCATAGTAAATATATTTATACACAAAATGAAAATCATAGGTACATATTGTTTCTGACATGCTTTAATCATAAAATGACATATTGGAAGAAATTCCCCATATTTTTAGTTTCAAAAGAATGTGATATTTTGTGGAGGCATAATTTTCTATCAGATAAGTGTTCCACTAATTGTCTAATTATTGAGTGTGTATATGTGCAACTTTTGCTGTTATAACTTAAGGAATATCTTTCCATATAAATATATTTGTGCTTTTCTGTTTTCCCCTTAGGATAATTTTTAGATGTGGAATTTCTGGATCAAATGGTATGAACCAATTTGTTTCTTCCCTTATCCCCAATCCCATACATATTGCCTAATTTATTTATCATATATGATACAAACATTATTTTCCAGTTGTTTTTTTGCCTGTTGATTTTTTTTATAATTTATAATGGGTTTATTTTTACATGTCACATGTGTACATTTTTAAATATGCACAACTGGTAAATGTTGGTTTTGTGATTTATTCTTTTATTTGATGAGTATATTCACCTGTATTTTTCACTAGTCATTTCATTGTTTCATTTTCTACAATTAACTTTAATCATCTGGAATTTATTTTGGTGTATGTTCAGAAGTAGGATCTAATTTTGTATTGTTGGTTTTTGTGCTTTTTTTTTTCAAGTAGGTCACCATTTGTTTCTGCATCATTTATTGAATAATCCAGCATTCTTCCACTGATTTGAAATGGCAACAACTGTTCTCTTGTTAGGTAGGGTGTAGCTTTCCACAGGTCGGCCATTTTCTTTCTACCTAAGGTGGTTATATTCCACGATAGTACTCCTACCTTCTTAACAGCTTCTGAAAGCATTCCAAAGTGTCATGGTCATGCTTATGCTCTTCAAGAATTCTAGGCACATTCAGTTTCAGGCAGATGCTTCAAACAGGATTTTAAAATTAATTATTTAAAATTTTTATCAGAACTTTTTTTCACAAATTAAAATTGAGAAATCTGAATATATAAAAGCACTGATACAGATGTGCTATTCCTTTTAGACACACCTGAATTCTAATTTTATGTTCAAAAATACCCCTTGGGTTAGTGTTACTCCTAAGGTTCTTCCTCCAACTTCTTTTTCTACTCCTCGAGTGCTTGGAGAATTAAAGCTGTCTGGACTCAGTTTCTGGAATTTTCTAAAATGTAACAAGTGTATGAGAAGTAGAAATATAGTTTGCCAGCCTATTGTTGGTAGTATTCTGATCTAGGGGTTTAAAGAGGGTAGAGTGAGTTCCAATCCATGCCACCATTGTCACCATGTGTTGTAGATAGGGACAGTCTCCAATGATTAATCTCTTCACTGCAGGTGGAAGGCTCAAACATAAAACATTGAGTCTTTTAGTGGAAGATGGGTTAAGTGTGCTCACAAAAATATTTGACTATTAAAATCATCTGCCACTCACTGTTGACCCTCCACCCCCATCTCCAACACATACTTATTTCTCTATTGACTTCTGAACTGGCCTCTAACCTTTACTGATTTTGAAACAAAACAAGAGAGCAGGGATGGAAGAATGGCTTGCCTACCCTTATTGCAGGGGCTCTTTAGCTCACAACCACAACTCCAATAATTTATTTGCCGCATTAGGCTATGATTTGTTTGTATCTAGAGGCTGGTTTCCCTGGCAACAACAGCTTGCCAGAGCTTTCACATTCCCTCCTCTGCAGTGGTGGAATGCAGCTGGGAAGGCAAAGGAGGAGTCTTTGGGACCAGAGTCACTAAAGGAGTTATTCTGCAATCATGATGTCAGTTTTTCTGATTGTGTATAAAGCATTGAATATTTTTAATCTTTGGAAGGCTTTTAGCAACTTCCTTTTTCTTCCTCCCAAATTACCTCTTCTCAGTATGGCCACCAGTGACCATGAACTCTTCTTAATATTTCATGTTACTTACACCCTCAGGAGTCTAAGCAAATTCATAGTAATGTGAGCACAGGGAACAGACTGCCTGGTTTCAAACCTCCACCAATTGCAGTTATCCTCTTTGTACCTCAGTTTCCTCAAATGTAAAATGGGGATAATAATAGCACTTTTAGAACAGTGTTTGGTAATAGTCACCATTATATAAGTGTTTATACCATTATTTTTTATTGATATTAAAGGAGACTTGGCCTGAAACAGGCTTTCACTGCCATGTACAAACTCACCCTCTAATGCTTACTGGCTAAATAACACAAATACACATTTACCCCTACCTACAGCACACAGACTCGTCCCATGGCAAACAGGCACCATAGCAAAATGACTTGGCCCATAGCTTACACACATTTCCCCTATCTCTCAGACCAGAGGCACACACATTTTCCCAAAGGCAAAAAGACTCACCTAAGGGACACAGAATCACCCTACCATAAATACTCTACCATGACATGTAGAGAATCCTAACATCACAGACTTTAATCATATTATAAGGTCATCACAGACTATAATCATATTATACGGCCCTTTCCCTAGTACACAGAGTCTCTCTAGAGCATACAGACTCACCCCATGGAACACAGATTCTCCCAAGAGCATGCATATTCTCAAGGCAAAAACATTTGCCTCACAAGAACATGGACACATCTACAGCACACAAATACTCCCCATAGCACACAAACTCTCATCATCGAATATGGACTCTGCCCATGGCACATGGACTTCATATAGCACAAAAGTTCTCCTCACAGCACACAGATACTCCCCACAGTACATTAGATACTTCTGACATCACAAAGATTCTCCCGACAACACATATTCTACCAATGCTCTACCAAAACCATAGTTGAGATTTTCCTTAGGGCACAGACTGTCCTCACATCACACTGACCCTCACCAGAGCACACAGACTCCATCCCACGGCATATAGATTCCTTTCATACTTGAAGAGTCATCTCATGACGACTCCTTTGAGCGTACAGACCTTCCTCAGGGCACACAGCTTCATACTATATCACACAGACTCTCCCCACAGAACATAGACTCACCCACAATACACAGACTCACACCAGAGCACACTGACTCTCCAAAGAACACAGATCTCTTCCCTAGAACACAGTTCATGGCACAGCCTGAAGACCCACATAGAGAGACACAAAGACTCTCCCACAACAGATGGACTTGCTTCATGATACACAGACCATTCCAAAAGGACACAAACTTGCCCCACAGAACACACACACTGCCCAGATCAAGCAGACTCATTCCACAAAACACAGATTAAACCCACAGCAAAGAAAGTCTCCCCACAACACACAGATTCTCCCCACAACCAAAAACTTATTCCCACAGAACCCAGTGTGTCCCACAAACTGAGATGCCTCACAGTCTACAGACTCTTCCCACAGTGTATAGAAACACCCCTTAAACACAAACTGTCTTCACAGGACACAGGCCCTCTTCATGGCACACAGACCCTCCTCACCTCCAGCAGACTGGCCCCAGGATGCCCAGCCTCTCCCCAAGACACAGACTTGTTCCACAGCTTAAGGATTTAGAACATGGCACATAGATTAAACCCATAGCACAGAGATGCTTCCCACAGCACGTTGCCAAGCTCATCCCATTGCAAAGAGATACAACAGTACATCTTACAGCACATATATCTCCTCATGAAGTGCAAGGTTGCAACACAATACACAGTTTTCCTTCAGTACATCAATTCACTTAACAACAAGCACAGTTATCATACATTGCAAATACTAGCTCTATGGTGCACTAATTTGACCAACAATATCCAAGCCTTCACAAACTAGATAGTTACCACGCAATGTGCACTGTGGCCCTGTCACAACAAAACACATCCCAAATTCTTCAGACAAACTGCAGTAGATACACCTAACAATGCACAGCATGTAAATTGGTCCTTTGATGGGCAGTCTTCTTTGACAACAAACACAATCCTGCCACAGTAGAACCTAATCTATCTCCAAAGTGTTCAGAAATGCCTCTCAGCGCACAGGCACAGACGTGATCTATAATACCATCATTCATCTCACAACATAGATGCAACCTATCCCATACACACATACATACACATTCCATGGAACAACACTCCACCCTTACAATGGACAGAACTGTGTTATAACACACACCATATAAATTCATTTCACAAAAATGATACTCCTTATGGTGATTACACAGTGTGAACACATTTCAAAACACCTGCAACCATTTGCTCTACATTTTCCACATTTACCTCAAAGCACATACTGTGTCCCTATTCACACTGCTGCCCATAAGCAAAATATGCCCAACCATGCACAGAATTCCACCAAATGCATAGATTCGTCCATCAATACACATACTTGCTCCACAACACACAAAAGTACAACTGGACACTGAGACTCACTCTAAATATACAGAAAAACCCTTTGGGACATAGACTTAACTACCCCACAACATAATCATCACCACAACACTAAAAATTTACAGGCATGACTATAAACATATACTCTGCAATGCATACACACAATACACATTACCATGCATAGTTTGCAGATATGCTCCATCTAGTTTGCAGATATGCTTTAGCACACTATTAAGCTACAACTCTTGCATACAAAAGATACACAGCTTGTGTAATGGTTAAGGGTAAGGCTTCTGGACCCATACTACCTAGGTTTGAATCCAGATTCCATTCCTTTCTAATTGTATCACCTTGGGTAAGTATATATATCTCTGTGTTTTAGTTTGCTCACCTGTAGAACAATAATAACAATAGTATCTACCCAAAAGGATTATTGTATGTTAAATTAAATAAGATATGTTAAGTACTTAGTGTAGTTCCTGCCACATAGGAACTATTACTGTCACCCCACCACCACCATTACTACTAAAGGGAAAAGGGCCTACCTTGAATACCTAGAATTATATGACAGCAGAAAGATTCACCACATGATACAGAGACTAGCCCAAGAACATCTAGAAACACTCTAGAACATACAAACACCCCAAGACAACACCCACACACCATACAGAACACAAACAGAATCCTAAACCAGATGTCACTCACAACAAACTGAACTATCACAATTTTAAAATTTGCTAAAAATTGCACAGGCTTGCTCCATAATATACACTCATTCCACAATGTCCAGACTACATGTACAATATCCAGCCACATCCCACAAAACATAAGCTCACAACACAGCACACACATATATACATGTACCCTACAACTCAGCAATAAGCCCTATATTATACAAAAACATCCTACCACACACCAATTTTTGTCACATAATATGTGGACATATCTACTATTCACAAACATGCTCCTGAATATATAACACTTGTACCATGATACTGACTCATCCTGCAATACACATACCCAGTAATTCAGGGGTGCCCATGATGCAGATTTGCCACAATTAGATAGACTCATCCAAAGACATGTAGACAGGCTCTACAGTACATTGACTTGCTAGAAAATAGCTTAGCGAGTACAGACATACCCTATACAATTCATGGGACTGTATTATAACAGAGACTAAGTCCTCAACCTAAGTTCTTTTCCCATAAACTAAGGTTTGCTTCAGGAATACAAAGAATATTTCATGACACTTATCACATCTCCCAAGACAAAGGTATGTTAATATGTACAGAGAAGCTTCACAGTGTTCACCATTACATAACATGCACCCTCACTCCACAATATACAAACTCATCCTTCCCTCAAATGCTCATTGGCCTCCAATGCACAGATATGCCCCATAACACAAAAAACACTTTTCATGAGCACAAATAGACCACAAATGCACAGACATACTCCACATCAACACATATACACACCTTTTACTCTACGACAACAGAGGCATCCTACAATGCACCCCTAATGTACCAATTAGCCACTTTAAAGGAAAGATGTGTGGTGATGTGTTTCTGTGAGCTGTTGGAGAATCCTATATATCACCTGGAGAGCCCTATAATATATACACATTTCCCACAGCAAACATGGTTCCCTGGTAACTAACAGAATTGCATCACAATCTACAAACTTCTATAAAGCACGGACTCAGACAACAATACCCAGACTGATTCCATAAGGCACAGACTCATGCCATAATCCAGGTTCTAGACTCACAACAAAGAAACACACCTTTCAAAATAACTATTCTTATAAACACAAAATTCTCCAACAGAACCACATCACCACACATCTTTTCTTTAAAGCAGAGGCTTGACATACAACTTACAGTGTTGGTCACGATAGAAAGTCTTGCCTCACATTGCAAATATTAATATCTCAACATCTAAACGTAGCCCATGAGGCCCAAAGACATGCCTAAAGATATGCACAGCACCCCCAAGCAAAGGGTCAATATAGATTGCAGTTAAAAGCTTACACTTAGGTTTCAGTTTTCCTGGATTCTAATCCCACATATATTATTTACTAACTAGAGACCTGGTGCACGAATTCGTGCATGAATGGGGTCCCTAAGCCTGGCCAGCAATCAGGGCTGATCGGAGGCCGTCTCACCCAGTCCCAACCAGGGCCAGGCCAATCGGGGCCTGCTGGCTGCGGGGAGAGACAGAGGGAGGGACCATGGGAGATTGACCAGCTATGGGAGTTGGCTATGGGAGCACAGTGACCCCCAAGAGGCAGCTCCTGCATTGAGCATCTGCCCCCTGGTGGTCAGTGCGCATCACAATAACTGGTCTGGTTGTTCCAGTCTTTTGGTTGAAATGGTTGCTACGGCTTTTATATAGAGAGAGATTGTGTGAACTTGGAAAGGTTTCTTAACCTCTCTGTGCTTTATTTTCCTCAGATAGAAATTGGGAATAATAATGGTACTTTTAGAATTATTAAGAGGAATAAATGTGAATGCATTATGAAGTGTTTAGAACAGTGCTTGGCACAGAATTGGTGTTATCCATGTTAACTGATCTTGTTGTTGTTGCTGTTATTGTTGTTTCTACTTGTGGAACTGGACCATAATGGTAAGATTCAACCTAAAATAATTAGAATTTACCTCCAGCAAAGAGTATACCCCCATAAAGCAAAGAATCATAACACAGCTCACACTCTTATCACTCTTTCCTTATAATTCCCATGTTGACTACACTTAGCTCACAACACTACAAGCAAGTGCCACACAGTCTCTGAAACACTTAGACTCACACTCAACACCTATATACACATTGCAGTGAACAAACATACCTGTGATACAGAAGCATTCACGCAAAGACTCATCCCATTCAACTGCATCCTATCCTATATATCATGCTCGACAGTATACTTATTCACCGCAGATTACATTGGCCACACAACACAAAACACTCACTTTAAGTGCCCTAGAAACAATCTACAAGGCATAGACTTCTTCAACACAAAGGATTGTATCACACCATCCTTATCAAAACCCACAAAAGTTACCTGTATACCCCAGATTGCCCACAGTGCACAAACTTGCCACATAATGAAGGTAATCTATCCACAAGATTCGGATTTTCTCCACAGCACACATACTAGTCCCATACCACATAGATTGGCCTATTCTTCACAAATATGATCAATGTACAAAGTCATCGACAAAGTAGATATACCAAACAGGCCACACAATACACATCATCAGCTCCACAGAGTGAAGACTTAACCCAAAACATCTAGAATCAATCCAGTAAAAACCTTCATTTCACAATACCAAGACATGTCTCACAAAATACAAAAAAACCCAACAACACCCCGTAATATATAGACCTAATACATACCCCAATATGCCCTATAATGTACAGACCCAATGCAGATTCCTCCCGTTAAGTAGCAAATAGCATCACAACATGCCATCTTGCCCTACTGTGAACAGTCTAGCCTCATAATACCTGGGAGTAATTTACAATAAACAGACATTTATACAACCTACAGCCCCCAAGGGAACAGAATTACATCACAATGCAGGGGCCCCAAGCATCTTCAGCTATCCCTACATAGATTCCTACTAGATATATAGGAACCATAAAACTCATATACAAACACAGGCTTATCTCACAATCTACAGACATGCCCCATAATGAATAAACATCTTCCACAACATAACTCACTGTCTGCATTACCCATACTCACATTAGAAGATCCAGAGTCAACTCACTGCTCACAGATTACCCTACAACCCACAAATATAACACATAACAAAGAGACATGCCTCTAAAAGTATGGGCACAACTGCTACCTACAAGCTTAAAACCATAATGCACAAAATAATAACATAATGCTAAAGTATGCTCCACAAAGTCTAGACTGACACACAATGTACACACTTCATGCAGCAAAGTCATGCCTCACAATACCAAGTATAAGCCCCAACAAAACACAGATAAAAGCCATAATGCATAGACCTCTCATATTAAGAGATATACCATTCAACATATAGACTCTGCTAAGATGCATGGGTTGGAATCACAATGCATAGACTCACTCAACAAAACTGATTTGCTCCACAATAGACACAATCGCTACACAATGAAAACATTAGAACTGATATCCAGGTTTACTACACTGTATTTTCCCCCACTTCCCCATCACTTGAGAGGCCTATAATGCATAGATATGCACCCCTAACACCAGACTTACCCAGCCACACCTGGACATAGTATATACTGCATAGTCATTAACCACAATCCAGACAGTTATCAAAAATACCTCGTATGCAATACAAACAGGTCTCATAAACACGTTTGCACTGACTTATTCCATAAAGCACTGGTTTATCCCACTCAGTTTGATCCAGTACCACAATCCATAGAGTTTTCCTGAAACACAAAGGCATTTCTTAGGATGCAAAGACATATAGCATAACATTCAGAATCATAATCCACAATACCCAGAGACTTCATAGTATTAAAGCACAGACAAAAATACATAGCACACAAACTTGCCTAAAAAGCATATAGCTGCACCACAGTGCACAGACATGCCCTACAACAGAGAGGTGCCTCAAATACACCATTACCTTTCAGTACAAACACCTGGTTTATAGGGAAAATAGAAGCAACAAAGCACCTAGACCTGTTCTGCAGCACAAAGACAAATCCCGCAATGCCTATCAACAGCCCTTACTCAGACTCATTCTACCAACTGTGAGCCCATTGTACAACATAAATTGTAAAAAGGCCAATGCGGAAATGTGCAACTCGGACTCTTCCTAGAAATCACAGAATCATATCCCAAAGTGTCGATATGACCCACAGTACACAGTATCAAGTCACAATGGGGAGACACATCTCATGTCACAAGACTCTTCCTATAGTGCAGAAACATGCTCCAACATGCATCCCTTCCCAGAACATGGTCATCTAGACTTTCTTTACAATTCCTAGATGCAGTGCCAAGACACTGCCCACCACTCAGACCCACACCAAAGTACACAAAACAACCCCAGAGCATACAGATTCCCTATATGTATAAGTTCAACTGATGACACATAGATGTGCCACAAAATACTCAAAGAAGACACAAAACTCATGCACACACACACACACACACACACACACACACACACACTGCTCAGCACAAAGACTGACTCTAGAACACTTATGGTCAATGATACCACTTAACTATTTCTCCCAAGAAGACATAGAACAGTTTCACAATACACACTCTGTCCTACAATATATAGAACTGTCCCACAGTTAACTCACTCACTCCTTGGTGCATAAATTTGCCCAAGCAGTGCACACACACACACACTACAACATGTAGAAACACTCTACAATGTACAGACTTGCCCCCAGAGGTAAACATCCTTGCACAACACAGAGGATTCCATTGCAGCCTGTCAGCTTACTATTCAAGACATAAATTAGTTTATCACACACTTTGCCTCACATTGCACTAGCTCCACAAATTCCAGACTTGTACCAAAACAAATTACACCCAGAGTCTCAAACTCACAGTACAACACACAATCTCTAAAAAGAGCTTCAAATTCATAAAATAACATGAAAACATGTCCCATAGAAACACCCTTACTGAGCTTATGATTGCCCTGCAATGGATAAAAACAACAGCACTCAAATTTAGCTTAAACCTTTCTGAGGTGTCCTGCAATGTATAGAATTGCATCATAATGCACAACTGTGACCAACAACTCAGAGACCTGTCCCAGACAATGATTCAACCCAGCACACACCACACAATTCCAAAATTTGCACCAAACCCTCACACTCAGCCCAAAATACACAAAACTCACCTTACATGAAGCAAAGCATAACACATACATTAACCCTCACATAGAATCAATTCACAACTCACATTTGTCCCACAATGCCCAGCACACATTACAATGTGCAGACACCAATCACAACTTAAGACACTCCCAAAACAATGCACAGAACGCAATAATAATACAGTCTTATCCATGCAATGTTCAAATTGATTTCATAGTACTTCAAATTGCAAAACACACACACATTCATTCTAAAACACAGTTTCCCCCACAATTCCTATGTATATAACAATACATTCCACAATACACAAATATGCTTCATAAGATATACTCCCCAGAAACACAAAACAGTATTGCATAACAGCTTACAAACATTTCTAAAAACATCCACTCAATAATGAATGAACCAATTAATAATGTCTGGTCACATCCTCAAACACATAGACTCACCCCTCCTCCACCAGCATAGACTTATCCCGTAGCTCTAAAACATGCCACAGAAAAATAGATTTGCCCCACAATGTATAAAATTTTACACCACTTCTAAATTTATTCTACAATTCATAGACTTTCACCCCTACAAACAGGGTTATCACACAATGCAGAGACTCATTCACAAAGCAAATAACTCAGAGTACACCACAACCACCAGATATGACTCCAAATACACAAACGTGCAGAAAAACACCAAGAAACAATCCACAACATGCATATGAGCCTTACAATGTCCAGTTTCTTTCATAAGTCTACACTCCTCAATATCTAGATCAACTTGGACTGTCACACATTCCCCATGACCCAAGACTCCTATAACAGCACATGGAATTGCATCACAATGCACAAATTTATCTCACAAGACAAAAATTCTCCAAAAAATGCCAAGACTTGTTCCATGAGTAGTCATCCAATATTAGTATTACACATAGGTTTGCATCAAAACTCAGTCTTTCACCATATACTACAGAAATGTCTCATAATACTTACATTGCACTTACAATGAACAGGCTTGCCCCACAATGCCCAGACTTATCCTATAATATTGAGATATGCCCTAAAACACAGAGGTAAGTCCCACAATGCAAAAATTACCCTATAATACACAGTCTTACTTTACAATGTAAACTCACCCCACTATAGTAAGAATTGACCACAGACATTTAGCCACACTCCAAAATTCAGTTTAGCCACTAAGACATGTCTTATAATGTATAAATTATCTCCACAATGTATTCATATAGCTATCTTACTATAGACAGATATACCCCATGACAGAAATGTTTCTACCACAAAAACAAAATTTAATTCTGATACACAGATTCACCCCAACACACACATCATCTCTCCACAAGGCAAATACCCTACAAAGAAAACTTGTGTTCCCAACACCCAAAATTGCTATAGGACACACAGGCTTGCCCCACAGGATGAAGGCAGACTTCATAGTGCACATTTATGTTCTTCACCAGAAATGCTTTACATTACAGCCTTGCACCACAAGTCACACACGACCTACAACCTAGACACAGTTTATGGTGCACCTACTCACCTCCACAACACCTTGGTAAAACTTCCAATGAAAAGATGCATCCTACAATGTACAAAATCCCTTGAAAATACATAGATACTCCCAACAGTCCCAGAATGACCACATCATCCTCACAATTTCTCCAAATGCAAATTCATTTTTTAACTTTCATTATTGACACTATTACTCCAAATCACCTAGAATCAAATCACAACATACAAACTTAACTCATATAAAGTTCTCCCCATAATGCACTAACATGCTCCTCCATACTCAAACTCTCCTAAATATACAAAGTGTCATTATACCATCACCCCACAAAATCAATACATGATCCACATTACTATAGACAAGCCTCATGATATACAGACTTGTCCCACACTATTGAGACACCCTGTGTGATTTACAGCCATGCCCTACCACTCAAACTCACCCCACACAAAAAATCATTACCCAACATAAAGATCCAAAACTCAATACATGCTCAGTTACACACTGGCATACCACACAACACAGAATTATACCATAAAGCAGATATGTCACAGAATGATCCCACAGAACAAATACAAGCTCTCTCACATCCACACTTTCCCCTAATAACCACACTCTCTTGACAACACCAGGACACATCCAATACAACAACCAGAATTAGGTTATATAATGCCAACTTGCACCATAATGCACAACATTGGGCCACAACCTGCTGAAATGCCATACTATGGCACAACACCACACCCAACAAACGTTTAAAACATATTTAAATTAAAAATATATATATATTTCCCATAAAGCACAGACATACCCTAACATACAGACTGCCCCTATGACACAGTGATTTACTATAGAATCTCTAGAATTAACCCTTGACACACAGTCTCATCCCATCAATCCATAATATATCCCACAATGTACAGACTGCTATTATAGACCATAGTACCTAGGCATGCCCTACAATGTGAGGACATGTTCCACAATCCATAGATTTCCCTAACAGTACAGTGGTACCTCGAGATACGAGTTTAATTCGTTCCGTAACCTTGAGGCATGGGAAACTATGAGACGCTCGAGTCGTGGTAAACTGGTGGGTCGTGTGCAGCCAGCCGATCTGCGCGATTACTCCTATCTCAAATGTTGCTCATATTTCAAAGCAAAAATAGCTCACTTGACGGCTAGTATCTCAAAAATTTCGTATGTTAGGGCACTCGTATCTCGAGGTACCACTGTATATCCAAAAATCACAGTAAAAAAATAAACAACACTAAAATCACTCCCACAAAGCACAGTCACTCCAAATCAGATGCTCAGGACTCATAGGACCCATAATTCATAGAGAGAACCCACAATGCTCAGCTTTACCTCACACCCCCTAGTTATGCCTCCCTTAATGTGGAAAACAACTTCACAGTGTACACATGAGTCATACTATTGATAGTCTGATACCACAGGACCTACAATTTACTTACACATCATGCAACTCATATATTTGCTTCATAACCCCTAGATCCACTTTCCTTCAGACAGACTCACCCCACAACATAAGACTTGTCACCCCCAAAATCATAGATTCAATCCACAATACAAAGAGACTTCCCCTGTAACAAAAAGGTTTTCTCTTCCACACTCAGACTCACCTCATTTCACCTAAATCACCCCACAACACCTAACCTTACAACACTATACAGAGACATGCTACATAACCCAGAAACTAGCCCAGAAGACTGGGACACACTCCCATGGTTCTCACAGACTCATACTACTACATACACAGGGAAGCATAATCCACAACACACATTCATCCCCACAACATACAGATTTGTCCCTAAACTTACAGACATCCTAATAATATCAAGTATTGCTACACAATACTCAGTCTACAAGACCAAGAAAGGAGACACAGTATATATATTCACTCCAGAACATTTAGTTTTACTTCTGGGGTCCACACTCTAACACATTTAATCCTCAACAATATGTTGCTCCATAGGATATGAACTGAAGACTGACATGCTTACATAGAGCTTTGGAAAGTGACTTCACTTTTTGAGTCTGTATACCCATTTGTAAACATGGTGAAATATTTCCTTTTGGGCAATTCGGAGAATTAAATGAGACGATTTTTGCAAAGAATCAAGGTTTAGAACAGTCTTTGGAGGCAGACATTCATTCTCCAAGGCTTGCTCTAACACTTACTGGTGCTGGGATCTAGGCACACATGATAGTAGAAATGGCCAGTGGTAGAGGAGACAGACTATGGATTCAGTGTTAGTCATGTCTGGTTTTTAATTCTGCCTCTGCCAATAATTGGTCATGTGACCCACACAATGCATTATAACTCTCTATTCCTATTCCTCATTTATAAATGGGATGACACTGGTTTCTGTCTCCTAGGACAGAAAGTAGAAGTAATTTTGGAGCCCTTTGTTAATAGGCATACCTGAGAAAGCAGAAGGTGGAAGGAAACAGTATGTGGGCCCTACCTAGGGCCAAAGATGGGAAGGAAGATCGGTATGTGCTAGGGTTTACAACCATGGCAGTGGGATTTGAAGATCTGAGCAGCCACCTGCTTTTTGTGTTCAAATTATAAAAATCCTATGTTATTAGGCTATAGTTATCATCTTCAATGGTTAACATTTCTTAAAGGATGCTGTCTTTTAATGTCTATTTTTAATAGCCTCTTAAAGAGAAAATGAAAGTTATTGAGTTCCCTCTGATGACTGTGTTCAAGCAAATGTGGAAATTACCAGAAATTTTTCTAAGAGATCTGGAGTGCACATGCTGTGTGATAACACACACACACATACACACACACTTCCACATGCACAGATTCACAGGCATAGAATCACAGGAAAAAAAGAAATATAAACATTCATAGGTATATATAGAAAGATACATAGAGACACACACATATACCACTGAAACATCACATAGTGTAACACTCATGGCTATTGAATTTGAAAACAAAATAAAACAAACCTGTGTTTACATCCCAGCTTCAGCACTTACTAGCTCAATGATTTGGCGCCATTCTTTTGCTTTCTTACCTGTAAAATGGGAGGTAATATGAGCACTTACCTCTTAGAAATACTTAAAGATTCAGGGAAATGAAGGGCTTAGCCTCATGTTTAGAATGTCATAGATTCTACTGCTGCTGTTGCTTGTTTGATTTTTCTGGAGCTGAAGTTCTTAGCTGGATAGGGTTTGGGTTTTGTGGTCAAAGTACATGTTTATATCATAGAGATGTATTAATTAATACTATTTATAAATGTTACTAATAAAGAATATATTAACTTCATAGACAAGGCCATTTCTGAAATTCCCAGAGATCATAAGGGCTTATTACTGTTCCTGTCAAATAGAAAGATCTAAAATAAATACTTCCTGCTGTTGGTGTTTGTTTGTTGAGATTGTCACTATTGTTTGTATCCTTTACCTTTTTGTAGGAGGAGATGGAAGAGTTGAATGAGCCAGTGGAAGACAGGAAAGAGGGCTTCCCTCCCAGGGCATATTTGCCACCTAGTGACTATATTGAGTAAGTACAGTATTTGTGGATTGCTCTGAAACATTCCTAAAATTTTACCTATTGAAAAGTTGTATAACCTCCTTGCCAAATAAACTAGTTTACAACAAGTTATAGTGATTTCTGCTGTAGCCACAAACTAAATATAGTTATAACATAAAAAAAGAACTTTCTTTCTAAATTTTATGCCCCGCCCCCATCCCTGGTAAATTTTTATCTAAAATTTATTGAAACTGTGGTCTATAGCAGTGGTCTTCATACTTTCTAATTATAGGCCACCTAAAATAATTTTGAGAAGTTAGCGGTCCCATCATACATCTCTAAGTTAGCATCTGAAATTTATTATCATAAATTTAATTATTTGTGGCTATTATTTCCAGCATATTATAAATACTTATGTTTTTAAATAACATGAATTAATCACATTTGCATAATCCAATGAACTAAAATTACCATAGTAACTTGATACTCATCATTGCTGGTTTAAAAGAAAAAACATAAAGAAAAACCAATAAATAGAAATTTTACACGATTGCATTATCTCCTTGAAATTGCCATTCCATTCAACTTCTATACTTAATTTATCCTAATGTAACCTAATTTTATGCTTAAAAGCCTTTTATTTTCACCATATCATAAATCACTGCAAGAAGTATATATAGTTTGAAACAATTTCCTATAACCCTAAACCTCTGAGTATCTTCATAATTGAATAACAAGTAGTATACAATTTATTAGGCCAGTATAAAATACTATATAGTTTTTTAAGTAATTATTTAAAATAAAAACTAGAATTTGATTGGAAATGCATTCCTTAAGTGCATGATTGTTTATTTTCTCCAAAATTAGCTCATGACTCTGAGGATGACTTTCACTTTACTTCTAATGAGACAAGGGTAGTATAATTTTTTCTTATTTTTCACTATTATAGATATAAGAATTCAGAAAACTTTGTTCCCACAAATAGGAGGGAATGGAATCAGTGTCCAAACTTTGGGTCAGAAATCACACAGTGACCTGTCATCAAAAATTATTTTTAATTTTTAAAATTATTTAATTAAAAATTTTAGTTTTTAATAGACATTTTGGTTAGAACTATTTTGAATAGCATGAAAGCAAAGAAGCCCCAATTTACAAAAGGATTTGTTGATTAGTCATTGATTTCTGAGTTTCTTGGAATTCTACCAAAATGACCTTACCAAGATTTTGAAAATAACTATTATGTGTAATACTTTCATTTTGAGGCATTATTTTTAATCCAATATGCTTATGAAAGGTTGAGAAATTAAAAATACCTAATGTCTTAGCCAATATAATAATTTTGATAAAATGACTTTAATTCATTATATTCTTTAAATATAAAGCTCCATGGCCACAGATTTGGATCATCGTTTCATAGAAAATATTTGTAATATAACTGAATTGGCAAAGGCAATGTTTATATCAAGATAATCAGTCAAATCATCTTTACCTTCAGAAAAAGTGTCTGACTTCATTTTCAGTGTAAAAAAATGAATTACTATGCATTCTGAGGAGCATTGTTAAAACTATGGAGAAATCAGTTATGGGACACCTCTGTAAAAAAGTTTATAAACAAACTTTGAAGATTAAAATTTTAATGATATTTGTATCCACTTCAAAATAAATTCAGAAATTAAATAACAATTTTGTTTCTTATGTAATATGTAGCTAGCATTATAATTCATGTATAAAACAAAGAATCTGATGACAGGCATAGTTTTTCTTTGATAAAAAAATATCTGGAAATAATTAAGAACCATGTAAGGGGTGGGCAAAAGTAGATTAACAGTTGTAATACAAATGAATAAAAAAATAATTAGCAAATAGTAATACAAAAATAAACTCTGTGTTTCAACATACAGCTGTAAAACTACTTTTGGCAACCACTATATAAAAACTTAAAAATTCATGAATGTAATTAGACCACAGAATCAAATTTTCAACCATATTTATGAAAGAGAATAATACATATAGCTAAAAAAAATTAGTCTGGCAACCATCATATTTTATCTTATCTAATAAAGAGGGAATATGTTAATTGACTGCCACACCCTCAAAGATGGCAACATCCACAGTCACAAGATGGCGGTGCCCAGTCCCAGAGCAGCAGATTCTCAGTCCCCTCAGCCCCCCAGCTTCCTAGGGCCGGCCCCAGGTGCAGGCAAGCCTTTGAGGGTGGCTTCCCAGCCACCCAGGACCTCCCGAGGCTCAGGTAACCAGGGCTGGCTGAGGCTTGTGCTGCTGGCAGTGGCAGCAGCAGAGGTGTGATGAGGTGTTTCCTTCCCCAGTTCACCAGGTTGCCTCCCACTCCAGAGAGCTCAAGCAGTGGCTCTAGTGCCAGCAGATGGTGGAGCAGGTGAGCGGGCTGTGAGAGGAGGCAGGCCGGACTGAGAGATCTCCTCTCCAGTACATCAGTTTTCATGCACTGGGCCTCTAGTTTTTAATAATAGGAGATAGAAATTGTGACTTTATACAATAAGATAAGGATTGACTTTAGTTGGAAAAAATATTTCAAGATACAATATGAGAGAGAACAGATTTTAACTAGTTTAATGAATTATATACCTTATCTGAAAGAAATCACAATATCTATGCATAAGCTTTATCATGTAAACACTTGGCATTACAGGAAATCATTCCAGTCATATTTAATAGAATTGGAATTTACAGCGTATACTGCTATTAGTTAGGATGTGCTTTTCTTCTCAGTTAATGACAGATTTAAATGATTAGTATTGAGAATAGGTGAATAATAATTCTTAGTTTTAAGCAAGTTGAAAAAACATTTCCTTAAGCAGATCAATTTTAGACAAGAATCTGTATGCAAATTGAGAACCATAGAGTGAGTTACCTGAAAACTCTCCCCATTGCATATTTCTTGAAAAGTACTCATGTACCAGTAGCCTAGTTTGAAGACCATTGTTGTAGACTGTCTTAAGCAGAATTGCTCCAGAGCAATATATAGTAATTGTTGGGATAACTAATTTATTGTAGTTTACATTCACAAGAGTGCAGTGGGAACAGTTTCCACTCTTGAATTTCTGACAAATGCTTCTATGACTAATTGTGTTTGAGCAAAATATTCTGGAAGAAATTATTTTATTTTGTTGATAAATGCATGTAATAACCTTCATTTTCCAATATGGGAGCCACTATCCACAAGCTGGCTATTAACCATTTGAAATGTGGCTTGTGTGAATCATGATATGTCATAAGTGTAAAATAACAATATATTGTCAGATTTTAAAGATAGGACAAGCATAATCAAATACTTACTTAATATTGTTATATTGATTACATGTTGAAATTTTATTTTGGATATGTTGAATTAAATAACACATTATTAAAATTCATTTCACCTCTTTTTTTAAACGTTTTAGAATGTTGCAACATAAAAATTAAAATTGCGTATGCAGTTTGTTTTATACATATCTATATCTGTATCTATATATAACCCTATATAACCCTACTATGCAAATAGACTGAACAGCGGAACAACTGAACAACCAGTTGCTATGACATGGACTGACCACCAAGGGGCACGAACAGAACATGGCAGCCATGGGCAGCAGGCAGCAGAGTGCAGAACATGGAGGGTTTCAGCCATGGCAGGATGGTGGAGCAGGTGAGCTGGGCTGGCAGACCAAGGCGAGGCACTGGTTTCTGTCATCAGGGCAAGCCTCTGGTGGTTACTGAAAATTCTTTGCTCCCATGCACCATGGTCCCACCCGGCACTTGCACCTGCTGCTGGCACTAGAGCCACTGCTTACACCCATTGCCAATGCCTGGCACCAGCCCAAATCGCCCCTGAGTGCTTCTCCACCTCCCCCTGCTCCTGTGGGGCAATTGGGGCAACAGCTGCCACTCACACCCACTGATGTCACTGGCACAGCTTGCACCCAGTGGGGCCAGAACCATCAACATGTGGAAGTGGTGGCAGGGGGATCAGGGCTGCGGGGGACCAGAACTGGGGACCATAGCAGGAGGGGCCAGGCAGGGGCAGGGAGGATGGGCTGAGGCCTGTCCCTGTGCCCAACATAGCCTCATGGCCCACAGCTCCTTTCAAATTTGTACTGGGCCCCTAGTTATATAATAATACTGCCCTAGAGCTTATATTGGAATGCTCTAACTTCCTCTAAAAACATGACCATAGGAAAGAAATTATTTGTCCACTACTGTATTCCGATGTAGCCAGTACCTTTTACTAGTATTTGGGCTTCCAGGTTGGGAATCTCTACTTGTAAGCTAAAAAGAGTAAAAACAAAGACAAAAACAAACCCCAGCATTTTATTAAAGATATTTAAAAAGTTGTCTTTTATTAGTACCTAGAAATTTTCCCAAAATGAATGTTGGATGGTTTCTCAATGGGTGCAAATGAAGCTTTTCAAACTCTTCAAAACAGTCAGCGGCAGATATTTCATCACATTAGAAATTTTTTTTTATGTAATTGTGTTTTTATGCAACATTAAGTAAAAAACATCCTTAAAAAATGATGTAATGCTCTCATATCCGTAGAACTTTAATATTATATTTTGACTGACATATCTTTTTTTGGCTTATTTAGTTATATGTTTTTTTATCATATCCTAGAGCAATGATTGGCAAACGGCGGCTCACAAGCCGTGGTTTGCTGCTGTGTTGACTAATGAGTTTGCCGAACATTGACCTAGACTCTTGATTCCAATAATTACAGGCTGTGATTGTTCCTTTTGATTAAGCCTCTATCCCAGTGGTCCGCAAACTTATTAGTCAACAGAGTGGCAAACCACAGCTTTCGAGCCACATGTGGCTTGCGAGCCACAGTTTGCAGACCACTGTACTAGAGGCCCAATGCAGGCCATTAGTACAAGAGTAGGCCTTCCTTCCCCAGGTTTTCCTCCAGCCACCGGCAGGCACCTGGGACCTGGGCTTCCCTCGCAGCCCCAATTTCATCCAGTCTAATTAGCATATTACACTTTTATTATTATAGATTATAGTACTACAATAGCCACCACCAAGTTTGGTATATACTGGCAATGACATTTCACTTTCAAATGCCTCCTGGATGACAGTGATTGTAAAATTGTATTGATTAAAAGGTACATTCTGATTTCAGAGATGTGAAAATGTGAAGAAAATAAGCATCTTAGAATTAGATACGGTAAGTCATTTGTCAAGAAAAGGTGGATTGTGGAGTAAAGAAAGTCAAACTCCAAGATATCAAACAGCCCAGTAAAAACACTTTTCTGGGTATTATTGTACTTACAAAAAACAAAACATGGTTCTCATTTTTAAAATGTATCATATTGCATTAAATAACCTTGCATTATACATTTCATCTTAATTATATGATGGTTTTTCTTAGCATTCTTTTAATTGTTTTCAGACTTGGAAGTGGGAGGGCTAGGGAAGAATCATGATGGGAGGAGTTATGGCTGAGGGCAGGCTGAATCTTTCCAGACTGACAATGTCTAGCAGTGTGTTGTAAGAACCACTTATAGTACAGCCTTGTGTGAGGCTGTGCCTTCAATGGCACTGTTTGTTTTTCATAAGTGGGCTAACAGAGGAAGCCTTTCTCCTTGTCACGACTTAGATTAGTTTGAACATGTTCAGTGTATCCTTTCCTAACTGCAGGTTCTAAGAGAGGGAGGAATGGTGATTGAGCTACTTTCCCAGTTTTTGTTTTATACAGTATTTTAAAGGGTCAGGAAATAGAATAAAAAGTCCGCAAACAGCACACTATCTCAAGAATCAATGAAAAAAAATACAAAAACACAGATTTAGCATCTAGGAATTGTGGCACATCTCTAATTCTAATGATGCTTTTGATGATATATGAATTTACAAGGATAACAAAACCAAAAGTTTTCATGAAATCAGAAGAATCAGAGATCCAATAACATGTTTCTTCCCTTTTCTCTACAATTAAACAAACATCATCCTAAAACTTAAGTGTCCCGCCCATCCGACGTGGCTCAGTGGTTGAGCCTCGACCTATGAACCAGTAGGTCAGGGTTCAATTCCCAGTCAGGGCATATGCCAGGGTTTCAGGCACAATCTCCAGTGTGGGGTGAGCAGGAGGTAGCCGATCAATGATTTTTCTCATCATTGCTATTTCTAGCTATCTCTCCCTCCCTTCCTCTCTAAAATCAATAAAAAATGTATTTAAAAAACCAAAAAGCTTAAGTGTCTCTTGAGGGCTCAAAAGCAGGCTTTCTTCATGGGTTTTTGATCTGTGTAGCCTCATAGAGCCCTATGCTTAGATGGTTTGATGCTCTGTTGTCATGGTGTTGAAATTCCTAATTTTTGTAAAAGGGAGCCCACATTTTCTTTTGCCATTGGGCCTCACAAATTATGTAGGTGATCCTGTTCAAAAGCAAATACTTGCCGGATAATTATTAACTGAAGTTAGAAAATTCAATTAGAAGTATTGATTCTCTAATGCTGCGCATGGAATTCTTTCTGTCAAAACTCATAAATATAGTATTCATAAGCTACTATTGCTGTTGGTGGTGTTATTAGGAATAATAGTTGTAGAAATACTATAGGAACAGAAGTATGACTCAACAGTACTTTATACGGACTCCCCCATTTATTCAGATGACTTGTGGCATCTTCTATGTTTCCATTTTTTCATATGAAAGATGGCAGTGTCATTACATCCAGACTCTTTAATTCCAGATAAAGCTAATCAGAATCAGATTAAAATGCTCACGGAAGTATTTGTGATCTGTAAAGGATAAAACAGAAAAATTATTTAGCTCCTTACCCAGCATGGAGTTTGGGTGACAACCATCTGTTTGGGGTCCTGGAGGCCTGAGTTGGGCTCAGTAATGAGACTGCTCTGATTTCTGACTGTAGAGCAGGTATCCCAGAGGGTTCTGGAGCCAGAAAATTAGTGCTCCTGACATCTCAAGAACCTGACCTCACATCTCACAAAAGGCTTGGGTCAGAGAACTTGGAAATCATAGATATGTAAACAGGACTAGGGGGGTGAGGAGAGAGAAGAGGAAGTGCAGCCCGAAAACATCTGAGTCCCTAGGGCAGAGTCACATGGACTTTTTCTAGGGCACCTATAGCTATATCCAGTGTTGGAAAGGTAATGAATGACCAAGGGTGCCAGCAACTTCAGATTGCCACAGAAGTTTTCTCATTGTGGAGAATGGAATTGTATTCAGATTTGCCATTATTTGACTAAGAAAAAGAAACTTTTGTCTCCTTTGTGTGAAGGAACTAATTTTCTTGGATGTAAAAGAGTAAAGTGGTATAATGGATACTTGAGGAAGTCAGCAAATGACCACTGTGGCTTTTAAGTATGCAAGTCAGTGCCTTACTGAGACTCTCATTTGAACAATTGCTAGGTTTGGCTGTAAGACAATGGAGAGAGGTAAAAGTAGTACTTCAATGAGGTCACTGAAAATGCCATTTAAAATATCTTGGCAATGTCCTCTGCCACTGACGGGACATGATGATCAACAATTTGCCTTATTTCTCATATCAGAGATTGCTGAAGACTTTATTTCTTGTGTCTACCAGAAGTGAAGATAGGAAGGTAGCCCTTTAGGAACGAGGGTCTATAAGAAGGCTTTTGGTTTCCTGTTCAAAATGATGGTTTATTTAGTTGCATATCTCTATTAATGAATGGGAGGGTTACAGCATTCTGTCAGAATGCAGGGATAAAGTGGCTGGAGATGCATTTGTGTTGACAGAGGAGAGAGGTCCTATTCTTCTCCAGTTGTTACAGGGGCTGAAATTCCTGTGATATTTTGAGAATAGGAATTTTCTGAGACTCACAGAAGGATGAAATATGGTAGAAAGCTTTATTTCAGTGGAATTAAATCCTTGAGTTTCCAAAGTCCCATTTCCCTTTGTCTCCCCTCTCACCCCCGAGAAGAAGTGTAGCTGGAGCTTCAATCGAGCTTAAATCAGAGCCAATGTACAGAATTTCCATGTCTGCAGAGTCCAATCCAGCATCAGGATACCTTAATTTGTGTTTCCCACTTCATTAGTCCATTGCATGTGTGGTCCACAGGGAAGCGAAGGGTTAGCCAAGAGCACAAGAGAACAAGAGAGAACTCTTTTGTTTAGAAGATTATATATTCCCAAGTTTTGGGTGTCACTTGCAATGGCCATGCCCATTCTGGCCAACCATGTCTGTCCCAGGTTTGACTGACGGACACCTTCCTTAGTAACCCCAGCTTTACTGGGTATATGTCTATTTTTCCTTTGTTGGATCCCTTCCACCAGTGTTTTGCGAGGAATAGGCTAATGGTTCCTACTGGGGAGTGCAAAGTTGCAGTTTCCTGGTAAAGCTTCCCAAAAGACATGCCTAAAATTCCTGGCCTTCCCCCTTTGCTCCTTTTCTATTATTAATAACTAGCTAATTACAATGGTATCATTTGCATTCTTTTGATATATATATATTTTTGTACCTGAGTTGGCATAGTAGGTTCATTCTGCAGCAAGGGCTACAGACCTAGTAAACAAATAACAGAGAGCAAATATCTGGTCTGTGATTGATTTAGATCTGAGACTACCAGCTGCTTAGCAACTTGGCTTGGATAGGATGCATGACAACCTATATCTGGACTGGAGACAGGACTATGGATGCTGATTGGGCAACTGCATTTTTAGCATGCCACTGATTATGTGCATTTTGAGAGGCTTTCATCACAAAGGAAACTGCAAAGGGAAGTTGGCTGTTGCACACAGAGTGGATGCAGGCACGATGATGATGCCTGTGTGTGAAAGGATGAGGAGTAGGGGGTATGTTAGGGGAGACTTTAAGTACTGGTTGGATGGGGGCTCTCTGTGCAGGTGCACCAGTAATTGCTGTAGGTGAAGCTTCAATCTGGTTGGAATCACAGCTTTTTTGAGATATATATTTTTATCGTCTATATAATAAAAGCATAAGTGACCATTATAGCGGAACAACTAGAATGACTGGTCACTATGATGCATACTGACCACCAGGGGGCAGATGCTCAATGCAGGAGCTTCCCCCTGGTGGTCAGTGTGCTCCCACAGGGGGAGAGCTGCTCAGCCAGAAGCCAGTGAGCACAGCAGCAGTGGCAGAAGCTTCTCCTGCCTCCATGGCAGCACTAAAGAGCAGTGAGTTGAGCATTAAGGAGCAGCTAGCAGGCAGGCAGTAAGGAGCAAGAGGTCCTGGACTGTGAAAGGGCACAGGCTGGCCTGAGGGACCCCTCCTTTTTCCCCAGTGCACAAATTTTGTGCACCAGACCTCTAGTGTATTATAAGACTACAATAGCCACCATCAAGTTTGATTATATACTGGCAATTCTATCTTCCTTTCAAATGCCTCCTTAAGTCCTGATTTCAAGTGTTGATATTTATCAAAACTCTTCCTCTCTCATCTATGTGTCCCTTTCTCACCCAGGTCTAGTCAAAATGATCAGAAAAAAATTACACAGATATAAATCTGCAAAAAGGTATATCTTCTATAATATTGCATATGCGTGTCTTTGAATACTTAGATTTTTAAAATATATTTCAGCTATTTGTATGTTCTCTTCTCATACATCCACACATCTAGAGAGTAGAAGGTATATATCCTTTTGTGTTTTTTGGAAGGCGAAGTACAGTGCTTTGTATAGGAGTTCCCAATCAATGATTAAATGCACAAAGGACAGAATTAGTGTGTATGTGTCATTTTGTATCTACATGTTGCTATTTCCTCAGATTTGTGGTGTAACAATGACAAGGCATATGGAAGCCAACATTGAGTGAGGCAATTTCAACAGAAATCATTGAAGAGAATAATTAAAGGAACAAAAGGACCCAAACACATTGACCCATAGCTCTCTCTAGTACACAATTGCATGTTAGGAAAGCACCTGTTAATAGGTACAAAGCATCTTCTTTTTTGTGAAAGGCTTTTTAGTTACCACACACTCCTGAATATCAAGTAGGAGGCTTAGTGTTTAAGTGAATTTTACTCTTATTTTCATTAAAAAACAGATAAAAAGCTAAAGAGGTTTGTGTAACCAACCATGGCCTTTAACACCCCAGGTATCCTTTTGTTTAATAGGAGTCTGTTAATGAAGCTTCTGATCATTCATACCAGATGTGTGGATTGTTCCAGAAATCAATCATTCTATTCAACTGGGAACCTCCTGAGTTAATTAGGCCCTTTAAGCACCTCATTCTTTGTGTGTTTGCTGAAATTGACAGTTGAGGAGGCATAAAATAAGCTGTCCAAAGTCTGATACACTAAAAAAAGCCCAACAAAGTGAAAATGTGGCATTTTAATTTTTACCATAAAATGAAAAATTATGATCAGCTTCTTTGTTTTATTTAACATTAGAGAAAACACATATTTTTTTAATAAAGTAGAGGGAGACTTAGGACAGATACCACCTTTTCAATTATCATTCTTTTTTTGGATAGTGAAAACTGCCTAAGACTCCAGAGTCTTTATGCTGCCACAAATTATCAGTTCAGTCTGGTACAAAGCTCTCACCCTCTGCCCCAGTCACTTTGCTAATAGATAAAGGAATTGAACCAAATGTCTACCAGTCCTTCCAACTCTGGACCATCCAGTGACTTAGTGAAACATCTTTGCCTTTATAACTAAACAGGGTGTGACAAAAGTAGGTTTACAGTTGTTTGTATGGAAAATAATACAATGATAAAATAATTAATAAATAATATAAGAATGAACTCTGTTTCTTGTACTCACAACTGTAAACCTATTTTTGTGCAATTTTATTTAATATATAGTGCCATTATGAAGTGGTAGCCAATTGGGAGGCAAAAACCATACCCATTTTGGGGTATGCATTTGAACATATTCCCATGCTAGAAGAGTGCCTTCGCTTCTAGTCCTGCTGCTCAGTACAGAGTATATACTGTACATGTAAAATATACACCAAACTTCCAAGACTTATTACAGAAAAAATAATAAACTACTCCATTTTTAAGTATTGATTACATATTGAAATGATAATAGTTTGGATATATTTGGCTGTATAAAATACTAGATGCCCAGTGCATGAATTCATGCACTGGTGGGATACCTCGGCCTGGCCTACAGGATCGGGCCAACACCAGCTCTCTGACATCACCTGAGGGGTCCCAGATTATGAGATGGTTCAGGGGCCCCACCAGTGCCCCATTGGGGCAAGGGAGGTATACAGGAGGTTGGCCAGCTGGGGAGGAACTGCAAGAGGGCTCCAGGGGATGTCCGGCCCATCTTGCTCAGTCCTAATTGGCCAGACCCCAGCAACAAGCTAACCTACCAGTTAGAGTGTCTGCCCCTGGGTGGCCAGTGCACATCATAGTGACTGGTCTATCAGTCAACTGTCTGCCCCCTGATGATCAGTGCATGTCATAGAAACTGGTCAATTGGTTGACTGTCCTCTGGTGGTCATTATGCATCATAGCGAGTGATTGAGTGGCCTTAGCATATCAATAGCATGCTACTCTTTGACTGGTTGAATGGCCGACCAGTCAACCAGACACTTAGCATATTAGGCTTTTATTATATAGGACGTTATAGCCATGGTTTTAGATTTTTATGTAAGTTGAAGTTTTAAAAGATAACATCATGCTCTTTACTGAAGATGTCCATCTTCATATTATAGTCATAACCTAAGGCATATTTGAATGAAACTTCAGAAAGCATAAAATTGGAAACCTTTTGTATTGAGAGATAGATATGGCCTACAGTGAATAAAAGTTATGTGCTTTGAAGTTATGTCAACTGTAAGAGTCAATCTTGGCATAATTCAATGAAATTCTAATTTTAAAGACAGATTATCTCCATGGCTTCATTTTATTTTTTCTTAGTCCTGTGTGATCATTTTCTTTGTGGTCTCCATCATAGGAGCTCTATGGAATGGGGGAAGTGGGCAGAGAAACAGGCATACATTGCTTAACAACAGGGATGAGTTATGAGAAATGGATCTGCTGGTGGTTTGGATCCAGCATCTAGAAGGGGTTCAGGAATCTGGAGAAGGTGATGGGTGTAAATCAATCAAGAATCCAGAGATGAGATATAATTTTGGAAGGAATTATGGGGAGCCAGAGAAGACTTAGCTAAAGGAACGAACTAAGTTCTCTCTTGTCTCAGGACCCCTTGTTTTTTATTAACACAAATTTTCCTAAGCCAAGATAGATATATACATCAAAGATAAGGGTTTAGTACACAGAATCCATTGTCAGATTGGTGAAACTGCCTTTGGCTGTTCAGGTGTTTGGCCAGTAGGAGGCAATAACATGTAGATTGAAATGCCCTCAGCTGTCTGGCAGCAAGCAATCATTTATGCATCCTTTTCAGGTTTGGGAAAGGCCCTCAGTCATCTCCAGATGATTCAGCCCTGCTGACATTCTGGTATTGGCTTCCAGCATCTCACCCTTTTTGATTTTATAAATTTAACAAGAATGTATGTTTTTAAGATTTTTAAATTCAATGGAAAGGACAGAGTTCTATCAAGTCCCTTTAAATTGCTGTCAGGCATTAAAGGAATCAGTCAGCAGTAAGTTTCTTTCTGGGCCAACAGTTCTTTGAGTCTCAATTTCAATGTTCAACAGATTTTTATGTGTATTGCCAGCAATGATCTCTAGTTCTGGATGGTGGACAAATGGTGGCAATGCAGGTCCGACCTTCTCTGGCTTGTCCTGGGCAACCTGCAGCTATACACAGCTGCTGACTGCTAGTATGACAAGGCGTTTTCACCATCTTCATTTCTGGATTGTTCTCTTGTCTTGGGGGTCACTGCTATTCTGTGGCTGGAGCAATCTGGTTAATTCCTCTCTGGGATCCATTGTTGCAGGAATCTACAGAGTCTTGGAGGAATTTTCTGGAAATATACAAACATATTATCAACCAAAGATTAATAAAGGAATCTTTTCTATAAATTAGACTTGGGATCTTTTTCATTTTTGCCCAAACAATTTTATTTTGGCTTATTTTGACACCAAGTGATTTTTTTTAATATGTTTTGATTTTTCACAGAGAGGAAGGGAGAAGGATAGAAAGTCAGAAACATTGATGAGACAGAGACATCGATCAGCCACCTCCTGCACACCCCACACTGGAGACGTGCCCGCAAGCAAGGTACATGCCCCCGACCGGAATCGAACCTGGGACCTTCCAGTCCGCAGGCCGATGCTCTGTCCACTGAGCCAAACCGGTCTTGACCCAAGTGATTTTTTATGGGTGTCTTGCAATCAGCATTACTAATGAAAAATAATTTTCAAAGTAAGGAATTTAAAGCAATTAAAGAATTTACTGACAGGATATTTCTCCACTATCCCCCCCTATTTTGATTTAAATATTATTTTGATTTAAATAAATAGACTTTTGGAAATTGTTCAATGGAGTCTTGATAACATTTAATTTTACTTTTTTTGCAGAGAAATATGACTGCTTTGGATTCATTGCATGTTAAGCAGTTTTTACTGTGAGATGAACCATCAATAAAAAAATTAGTTAATGCTTCAGGAACAGTTTCCTGCCCAGTACAATTAAGTTTTCTTGAACATTCACTTATATCAACTAGCCAATTTCAATCAATCTGAAATAAGGTTTATTTTTTAACTTTACTTATCCTAGGTTATGAACAGTAAATGACTAATTAAATTCCTGCTATTAGGCTTTGAGTAATTTTACAATAGCTTTGTTTATGGAGGCAAAAATACAAATTATTTAGTTTATGAAGCCTAATATATTGACTTTTAATTAGTTTTCCAGACATGTGAAGGAAATATTTTTTTTAGTTCCTTGCAGAATAATTTTTAGGCCACATTTAGAGGGGGCGTGCAGGAGGCAGCTGATCGATGTTTCTCTCTCATCGATGTTTCTAACTCTCTATCTCTCTCCCTTCCTCTCTGTAAAAAAATCAATAAAATATGTTTTTTTATTAAAAAGCAAATTTAGTAAATCTAGTAAACTTATATATCTGATCCACGAGGCACAAACGCTGCCCCACCTTTAGCCTATTTAAAGTGCAGGCTGCTTAGGGCTTTTGTTTGCTTTTTATCTCCAAAACTCCATTGCTGTTGAAAAATTTGGCTTTATTTAAGAAATATTTTATAACTTGTTTTGCCCTTAGAGGCCAAAACTTGCATAACATTTAAAGCATATGTTTAGCTGAAACTGATTTGGCTCAGTGGATAGAGGGTCGGCCTACGGACTGAAAGGTCCAGGAGGTGGCTGATCTATGTCTCTCTCATAGATGTTTCTGACTATCGCTCTCCCTTCCTCTCTGTAAAAAAATCAATAAAAATATATTTAAAAAAATAAAGTATATGTATATAAGTAAAATATAGTTATTAATTTTTATTTGATAAAGCTTTCCACATGATTTCAAGTATACTAGATTGGTTTAATTCAAAACTATTTCCTTTAAAAGAGAACAAACCTTTGAAAACATTTCAGGATCTGTGAAATGCTCCAAAAGTCACATTAGTTTAAAAGTCTTGAAAGTTAATTATATATATTTGATTTAAAGATTATATACTTTTATAATTATCTTAAAAGATATAAAATAAATTTTAATTAGTTTTGTATTAAAAATTTGGTGAGATCACAGAATTAATCCTTCTTTTTTAATTAGGCCAATAAGCAATATATTTTGAATTCCTAATTATTTCAGAGAAAATACAAAAATTATTTTTTTAATTTAAATTTATTTTTCATAAATAAATTTTATATTTTTGGCACTTAGTTACCACAACTATGTAATTTTTCCCAATTGAAATTGAACCTTAAACTTTTAGAGCTGGCAAGTCAAATATTTAGCATTTCTCAGATTAATAACCGGTTTGGCTCAGTAGATATTTTTAAGAATAAATTTCAAAAATACAAGACATAATCAATTAATAATAGCTTTAATTTTGTCCTCTAGATTTTTCATGAGGCAAATTCAGACTAATATTTCAGTGTTTTGTCATTTCAAAAATGCCTAGAACAAGTTTTTATCACTTGATTTAGTAAACTTTAACGTTTTAAGTTGGCAGCACCTCTGGAAAACTACATTTGAGGCTGGCAAAAAAGATTTGGCCTAGCTTGGTCTATTTAGCTGTAAATTGCCCACATTCTTTCCTTAGAGATTGCTTTGGGAAGCCAGCCTTCTTAATTAATAAAGGGAGTAGGCAGTCTTTACCTGGGCTACTTAGATTTTTATAATTAACTTACTATTTATCTATGTTGCAACAATTATTGAGATTCTAGAGCTAATTAAATTATCCAAGGCATTTGCTTTCGCAAATTTTATAAAAGAGACAGTTTTACTAATTTTCTTGGCGGCTTTCAGGTTACCTTTTTTTTTAAAAAAAATATATTTTATTGATTTGTTACAGAGAGGAAGGGAGAGGGATCGAGAGTTAGAAACATCAGTGAGAAAGACACATCGATCAGCCGCCTCCTGCACACCCCCTACTGGGGATGTGCCTGCAACCAAGGTACAAGCCCTTGACCGGAATCGAACCTGGGACCTTTCAGTCCACAGGCTGACACTCTATCCACTGAGCCAAACCAGTTTTGGCTAAGGTTAACTTTTGAATGTGGTCCCTTCTTATTTTAAAAACTACTCTTTATTATGGAAATATAAATCTTGTTTCTAGAACCAGCTTGTATCTTTCTTTTGTCATTTCCACCATCTTTCTGAGGAAAACACGTTTTGATTTTGATTCTGTACCATTGTGAAGAATTAAATTTAGCTCAAAACCTATCTAAAGTCCAAAAACCTGACAATTGCGCGCATTTGTTTTAAGCTAGCTTCTATCCTTACACATGCACAGAAATCCCAGACACATTTCTAAATTTTGTAAAACTTTTAAATTACGAATATGGCAAGAATGAGACTTTTTAAATAGCATACACAGGAAGTGGGCATCCATACAGGATCACCACATGTCTCCCTTCTCCACATGCTGCTTGCTTTGGGGAAAATTTTAGCAAGTGGTTTGGCCGTGTTTCTTTTTCCCAATTAAATTAAATGCATGCTTAATAGACAACAATGAGCAGATTAAAACAAATAAAATGACAGACTCTAATTTTTTTTCTTATTTTGCTTTCCAAAGTAATGACTAGCTCTTAGAGTTATTTTTGCCAAGATTTGCTTATCCCAAAGCGTTCTTCGGTAATTTTTAAACAAAGCATTAGAGAATCTTTTTGTGACAAAGTTGATAGCTCCGCCCACTCCAGGCCCTTTTTAAATCAAAAGTGGAGGATCCGGTGGCTTTTTAAAAATTACAGATTTTTGATCCAAAATACAAATTAGGTATTTTATGATTTCAACAAGAAACCACATTAAAGATGACCACAACACTCTTTATGTTTAGCCTGATTTTTAAAAAGTACCTTTTAATATTACAATTTGCTTATAATTTTGCTGTTTAACAAAATTCTTGTCCGTTATAATCTGCTTTAAAACAAAAGACTTGCCAAGACTGGTTTGGCTCAGTGGATAGAGCATCGGCCTGCGGACTGAAAGGTCCCAGGTTCAATTCCAGTCGGGAGCATGTACCTTGGTTGCGGGCACATCTCCAGTGTGGGGCGTGCAGGAGGCGGCTGATCGATGTCTCTCTCTCATCGATGTTTCTGACTTTCTATCCCTCTCCCTTCTCTGTAAAAAACCAATAAAATATATTTTAAAAATAAAAGACTTTTCTTGCCCACTCTGGTTTTACAACTTCCAGAGCTTGGTACAAGCTTTATGTACAGTTCAGCCTTACCACCATAACCAGTGCTGTTTTATCTGCTGAGGTGACTTCTTCTCCAGACATCCATGTCTTGGGTGCCAATTAATTCCGGTGGTCATGATCCAGCATCTAGAAGGGTTTTAGGAATCTGGAGAAGGTGCTGTGTGTAAATTAATCAAGAGTCCAGAGATGAAACATAATTTTGGAAGGCATTATGGGGAGCCAGAGAAGATTTAGCTAAAGAAACTATGTTCTACCATGTCTAGGATGCCTTGCTTTCTTTTTTTTAAATAAATCTTTATTGTTCAGATTATTACAGATGTTCCTCTTTTCCCCCGCATAGCTCCCCTCCACCCAATTTCCACCCCACCCCATGCCCTTACCTTCCCTCACTGTCCTCCTCCATAGGTATAAGATTTTTGTCCAATCTCTTCCTGCACTCTCCATATCCCCTTCCCCCAAGAATTGTCAGTCTACTCCCTTTCTATGCCCCTGATTCTGTTATATTCATCAGTTTATTCTGTTCATCAGATTTTTAATTCACTTGATTTTATTTTTTATTTTATTCTTTTTACATTTATTTATTTATTTACTTACTTACTTACTTACTTATTTTTCCCCCTATTATTGCCCTCCCCACCCTCCAGTACATGCCCTCATCCATCTTCCCCTCCCGTCCCCCCCCTCTCCATTGCCCTGTATCCACTGGCTATGCCTACACACACATGCATACAAGTCCTTCAGTTGATCTACAGGCCCTTCACCCCAACCTCCCCTGCCTTCCCACTGTGCCAGGATAGTCTGTTCATTGCTTCTTTGCCTCTGCATTTGCTTCCCCGCCAGCTTCTTATTCTTGTCTTTAAAAACATCTTGCCCCTGTAGGCTAGAAATAAACCCAACAGAGCAAAAGAAAAATGATTGAGTCCCAATTTCAATGTCCGATAGCTTTGAGTCCCAGTTTCAATGTCAGATAGTTCCTTATGTGTACATGCCATCAATGGTATCTGGATACTGGACAGATGATGGCGATGCCAGTCTGACCCTCTCTGGTTTGGTCCTGGGCATCCTGTAGTGATGCTCAGCTGCTAACTGCTCACATGGCAAGGCGTTGTCAGGGTCTTCCATCTCTGGAGGGTTTTTCCTCTTGCCTTCGTGTTTGGTGCAGACCTGTCAGTTCCTCTCTATTGCAAGAGTCCACTTGGTCTTGCAGTTGTTTTCTGAAAGTATATAAACATATTCTCAACCAAGAATTAATAAAGGAATCTTTTCTATAAAATTCACTTGATTTTAGATTCACTTGTTGATAGATATGTATTTGTTGTCACTTTGTTGTTCATCATTTTTATCTTTTACCTTTTTCTTCTTTTTCCTCTTCTTAAATAATACCCTTCAGCATTTCATACAATGCTAGTTTGGCAGTGATGAACTCCTTTAGCTTTTTCTTATCTTTGTAGCTCTTTATCTGACCTTCAATTCTAAATGATAGCTTTGCTCGGTAGAGTAATCTTGGTTGTAGTTTCTTGCTATTCATCACTTTGAATATTTCTTGTCACTCCCTTCCGGCCTGCATAGTTTCTGTTGAGAAATCAACTGACAATCATATGAGTGCTCCCTTGTATGTAACTAACTGTTTTTCTCTTGCTGCTTTTAATATTCTCTCTTTGTCTTTTACCTTTGGCATTTTAATTATGATGTATCTTGGTGTGGTCCTCCTTGGATTCCTCTTGTTTGAGGTTCTCTGCACTTCTTGAACTTGTCTCTTTCTTCCAGCAGGTAGGGGAAGTTTTTTGTCATTTCTTCAAATAGGTTTTCAATATCTTGTTCTCTCTCTTCTTCGAATATTGGTATGCTTGAAGGTGTCCCAGAAGCTCCTTACACTATTTTCATATTTTTGGATTTTTTTTCTTTTTTCTTTTCCAGTTAGGTGTTTTTTGCTTTCTCATATTTCAAATATTTGACTTGATTCTTGGGATCCTCTAGTCTATTGCTGAATTTCTGGATATTATTCTTTATTTCAATCAGTGTATGCTTAATTTTTGATTGGTCCTTTTTCATATTTTTGAGGGTCCCAATAAATTTCTCAGAGGTTTCTAGAAGATTCTTGAGTAACCTTATAACTGTGGTTTTGAACCCTATATCCAGTAGTTTGCTTTCCTCCATTTCTTTTATTTGTGACCTGTCTCTTTGTCTCCACATTTTGGCTGCTTCCCTGAGTTGATAGAATGGCCTTGTGTGGTAGGTGTCCTATAGGGCGCAGTGAGTGGCTCAGCCTCCCCAATCACCTGAAGTGAACTCTCTTGGTGCATTTCTTTATGGGCTGGGTGCCCAGTCTTGTTGTAGTTAAGCCTTGATTGCTATTGATATCACTGGGAGGAATTGACCTCCAGGTCAATTGGCTGTGAGGACTAGCTGTGTCTACAGTGGAAGAACTGCTATGCTGGAGACACCTTATTGGGCAGGACTTGCTGCAGTGGGGCTTTGGTGCTCATTGAGTCTGCCCCCTAGAGTGTGTCACTTATGTATGTGAAGAGTTGTAATCTGGTATAGTCTCACAGTGACCACTGGGTACACTGGCTCTTGGATCTCCAAGGAGGTGCAAAGTCAGCCACTGCCTGAGGTCACCAAGAGGAGCTACAGATTCCTCTTTGTTTGGGGTTTGGAAGTGCCCAATTGAGGCCCAGCTGTGAAGCAAGGCCTTCTTTTGGAAGCTTTGGAGTTCTCTGACCTAGCTGTAGTTTGTTAGGTTTTAGGTGGCAAAAGAACAGGCCATTCATATACAAAAGCTGCTGTGCACAGTTTGGGTGGGATTGTATATTGGGTGGGGCAGGGTTTCAGGGAATCACCAGGGCAGAGAGAACAGCAATAGCTGTCAGTCAGCCCTGCATTGGCGAGGTCCCCTCATCTCTGCATCCTGCATCCTCATGCAGGAATAATTATCACTGGGAGCACCTCTGAGAGAAAGCCACCCTCACATTCCAGCCCAATGTTAGACAGTCCAGTTTCTGCCTCTATGAGTGTGGGTCCCTAGAGTCTCTCCTGGAGCTGGAGTTCAGAACAATCAGGAGCTTGTATCTCCCGACTGAAAAGAAAACAACAGCGCACCCAGTTGCCAGCCAGTTTCAGGAGCATCTGCACAACTTGGCACCTCCTACCAGTCTCAATGCACTTTTTTCTTTCCTTCTAGTTGCAGAAATTCCACTCAGCCAGATTTCCCGTTGCGGATGATCTTTGTTTTGTCTTTTAGCTGTAGTTTTGATATGGTTGTGCGAGGCAGCAGATGCATGTGTTTACCTATGCTGCCATCTTCGTTCTTGAGAGATGGACCCCTTGCTTTTTATTAACACAAATTGTCCTAAGGTAAGGTAGATATACACATCAAAGGCCAAAGTTTAGTATGCAGAATCCATTATCAAATTGGTGAAACTGCCTTCAGCTGTTCAGGCATTTGGCCAGTAGGAGGCAATAATGTAGATCAATATGCCCTGAGCTGTCTGGCAGCAAGTTATCATCCTTTTCAGGTTTGGGGAAATGCCCTCAGCCATCTCCAGATGATTCAGCCTGCTAAGATGCTGGAATTTTCTGGCATGCATCATTATGTAATTTCATCATTATGTGAATACATAGAATGTACATACACAAACCTGGGTGGCATACCTAGGCTATATGGCATAACCTATAGCTACTAGGCTACAAACATGTACAGCTTGTTACTATGCCAACTACTGTAGCAATTGTAACACAATGATAAGTATTTATGTATCTAAATATATCTAAACATAGAAAAGGTACAGTAAAAATACAGTATAGAAGATTAAATTTTTATAGTTCTAGAGGGAATTTACCATGAATGAAACTTACAGAACTGGCAGTTGCTCTGGGTGAGTCAGTAAGTGAGTGATAAGTGACTGTGAAGGCCTAGGACATTACTGTCCACTGCTGTAGACTTATAAACATGTACACTTAGGCTACAAAAATTTTATTAAAAGTACTTTCTCAATAATAAATTAACCTTAGCTTACTCTAATTTTTTTACTTTATAAAATGTTTACTTTTTTAAACTTTTGACTCTTTTGTAATAACACTTAGCTTAAAACACAAACACATTGTACAGCTGCACAAAAATATTTTCTTTCTTTGAATTCTTATCCTATGAGATTTTTTAAATTTGTATTTTAACTTTTTTAAAGTTTTTGTTAAAAACTAAGACATGAACACACACATTTGCCTAGGCCCACACAGAGTTAGGATCATCAATATCAGTGTCTTGCAGCTCCACATCTTGTCCCACTGGTAGGTCTTCAGCGACAATAACAAGCATGGAGCTGTCATCACTTATGATAACAATTCATTCTTTAGGAACACCTTCTTAAGGACTTGCCTGAGGCTCTTCTTGAGGAGGTGTCACTTTTCAGAAATATTCCCTTTGTGATTTGCTTGCTTACCCCCACAATCAGATTATCTGGAGTTTCTAAAATTGTTTTAACTGCCTTCACATTGCACTCACCAACCCACCACTCACTTTCACATTATATAATGAATAATAATTCTTGAAATTTTCAAACCACCCAAAGCTAGGAGTAAATTCAACATCGTAGTCAATTCCAACCTTTTCTTTCAACATCACAAACACTTTCTGCTTTGGCCATGATTATCAGAGTACTGACAGGGATATGCTTCTGTGTCTAGTGTTCAATCCAGATCATTAGATGTTTCTTCATATCTGATGTAGGTCCTTCTCAAATTTTTGTTAGTCTCACCTTCAATGAAATAGATGCTTTGATAGCTTCTGTAACATTTTTTTGTTCTTCACAATCATAGTTCTGGTGGTATGAGACACACATGACTGGCAAGCAGTTATTTTCACTGATTTTTTTGTCTTTGTAGTCCTTAATCACTTTTAATTTCAGGACAATCACTTGATATGACCTCCTCCTGGCTATTAGCAATAGCTTTTATAGGCTTGGGGGCCATGATGAACCAAACAACATGAGATTAAATTAAGCACAATAGAAATAATGTAATCAAGAGACAGAGTAAATGTGAAATGTATGAGGCTGCTGTCAGCATAACATGGCATACTGTTTTACAAAAAGTATGTGCTGTAAATATATAAACCAGTGATACAGTCATTTAAAAGTATAGTGCAGTAAATATATAAACCAGTGATAAAGTCATTTATGATCATTATTCAGTAGTATCTACATAGTTTCACGTGCTATACTTTTATACAACTGGCAGTGCAGTAGATTTGTTGACACTAACATCACCACAAACACATAAGTAATGCATTGCAGTATGGTGTTAGAAATGGCCATTATGTTACTAGACAATTGGAATTTTTCAGCTCCATTATAATCTTATGGGATCAACCTCTTATATACAGTCCATCATCCACTGAAGTGTTATTGGGTGCACGACTATGATAAGACCACTGCATGTACAGGGACAATGTAAAAAAGGGGGGGAGGGAAAGGTGCAACAAGAGAAAAGGAGGCTCACTGCTCCAGATTCTACAGAGAGCTGGGTCACAAAGTCAGTTAGGGCTTTACATGTGCCTAGTCCATGTGCCTGGAATAATTTTTTTAAAATATATTTTATTGATTTTTCACAGAGAGGAAAGGAGAGGGATAGAAAGTCAGAAACATCGATGACAGAGAGACATTGATCAGCCACCTCCTGCACACCCCACACTGGAGATGTGCCCGCAAGCAAGGTACATGCCCCTGACTGGAATTGAACCCGGGACCTTTCAGTCCGCAGGCTGACGCTCTATCCACTGAGCCAAACTGGTCTCGGCGCCTGGAATAATTTTACTTGCAATTTTGTTAATAAATTTTTAAGTCAACATGGTATTTTATAGAAATTAACTATAATTGCAAATCTTAAAAACATTTTTATGGATAATTGAATGCCTAATTATTGTTCCTCTATTTTCATTTAGTTCTGAAAGAAATTATCTGTATGATTTTGATAAGTGCTTAGTGTTGTTAGGACTGATTATGAATACTGTATCTCTAAAATTTGTCATTATACATTTTCACAAACTTTTCCCCTATTTGAAACTATCTGTAAGTGCTTGCAGTAAGTTTCCTGTCTGCTTACAAGTCACACACTACTCTCACACTTATGATTGCCTGGAAGAGAGTGTCACCACTGCCAAGGGAAAATGACCCATCCAATTAATCAGTGACAGAGTAGGGGAGAATTGGGCTCCATATTTTCTGGTGATAATTAGCCATTTGGCAGCAGGCAACCAAGTGAGTTAGTTATTCATCCATTGGAATTCAGCTTGCTGTAATCAGTCTTTTAAAACTGTGTATTTGGAGGAGATAAAAAAATCAAACACTGGTCTGTGTAACTTAACAGATTTAAACTGTCTGGAGTAAGATATTTAATAGGCATCGATGATAGGATTGCTGAATAGGAGAAATACCACTTGAACTTAGATGTGTTGAATGAACCCCTGAAATTCAATTAGCTGTCCCAGGTAGCATCTGAAACACTGTTGTGATAGGGAAGGATAATTAATATGAGGGGCAGAATAAAGGGAAGGACACATAAGATGTATGGCCAAATTCCAATTCAGTTATCTATTAGTATGTGACTTCTGGATTTTTTTTCCAGAGGGATAAATAAGATAATGCTAGTAAAAGTATCCAGGACAATATGTGAGACCTCTTATGTTCTCAGAAATTTATCTTTTTCTTTCTTCCCTTAAATCTTATATTTGTGCAATTCTATTAAGAGCTCAGTTTTGAAGATTACTTTATTCTGAGATGTTTTATTTTTACTTATCAATTAATGGCATAAGATTGACCCATTTTTTACTTGTAAACCCATATCATATATAATAAAAGGGTAATATGCAAATTGACCCTAATGACAGAACGACCAGTCACTATGATGCACACTGACCACCAGGGGGCTAGATGTTCAAGGCAGAAGCTTCCCCCTGGTGGTCAGTGTGCTCCCACAGGGAGACCACTGCTTAGCCAGAAGCCAGCTCATGGCTGGCCGGCACAGCAGCAGTGGTGGGAGTCTCGCCTGCTTCTGAGGCAGCACTAAGAATGTCCAACTAATGACAGGCCTCTTCCCCATCAAATATCCACTGAGGGCTCCCAGGCTGCCAGAGGGATATCTGACTGCCAACTTAGGTCCAATCCCCTGGGAAGTGGGTCTAAGCTAGCAGGTGGACATCCTGTGAGGGATCGCAGACTGTGAGAGGGTGCAGGCCAGGCTGAGGGACCTTCCTGAGTGCACAAATTTTCATGCACTAGTCCTCTAGTAATTTTTATATTTTAAAACTTTTCTACCATTGCATTATAATACAAGATTATTAATTTATTACTTGTCTTATCGTACTAGGTACTAAGATAATTTTTTAAAATTATGTGAAAGGGATATAGTCCTCCCTCAGTATTTGTGGGACAATGATTTCAGGACTCCTTGGAGATACCAAAATCTGTGGTCCCTTATATAACCTGGAATAGTTTTTGCATGTAACTTATACACATTAAGTTATTTCTAGATTACTTATAATTCTCATTACAGTGTAAATGTTGTGTAAATAGTTATTATACTGTGTTGTTTGGGGAATAATAACAAGCAGAAGGTCTGTACATATTCAATACAGACACAATAATCATAGGTTTAACTACACAGTAAATGTCAGCAACAAAATAAACTTATTTTTCTGAATATTTTCAATCCTCAGTTGATTGAAAGTGTTAATTGTACTAGAATTGGAATACAATTGCACTTTCAAATCAATGTCTGCTTTTTTCCTAGAGCATGTGCAGCTATTGTATGAACCTAAAAATAACCTTTTCTTCATAGGTTTTTAAAAATATATTTTTATTGATTGATTTTTAGTGAGAGAGATTTTTATTAATTGATTTTTAGGGAGAGCAACAAACATTGATCTGTTGTTCCACTTATTGATGCATTCATTGGTTGATTCTTGTTTGTGCCTTGACTGGGATTGAACCCTTGAACCTGCAACCTTGGTGTATCTAGACAATGCTCTAACCAACTGGGCTATCCTGCCAGGGTTCTTTATAGGTTTTTATCACTTTGTTCTATACTCTTGGGAAACAATGATGTTTATTCTCCTAATTTCTCCAGTGACAGAGGAAAGAATAATGAATTACCTTTAATGTCAGTACAACCATGATAAATGGTTGCTTGTTTGTATAGATGTGACAGCTGTTTCATCATACACAGCTCATCTTAGCCTGGATGAGTGATTCCTTCTTTCATTTATTCTTTAGGACCACCTATGAGCCCATTATTAAGGGGCTGTACTCATTCTGATTACTCATCCATTCAGAAAATATTTTTTGAGCCCATTTACTGGACCAGTAGAATTCTGCTAGGTGATGGATTTATGGAAGTGGCAAAGGCATAGCTCCAACCTTAAGGTGTTTATAATCTAACTAGAGGCCTGGTTCATAAAATCCGTGCATGGGTAGGGTCCCTAAACCTGACTAGTGATTAGGGCCGATCTGTGGGGCGACCAGTGGAGCAGTTGAGGAGACCCTGCTGGCACCTGCCTTGGCTGGCCTGGAGCCTGTAGGCTGGGGGTAGCTTCTGCAGTGAGCATCTTCCCCCTGGTGGTCAGTGCACATCAAAGCAACCAATTGTTCCGCCAGTCATTCTGCTATTCTATTTGCATATTAGGCTTTTATTATATAGGATACATGCATACATAAAGTACTCATATCTTTCCCCACTAGATGGCAGGCTAGCCACTTGATAAAGTACTGACTGGGTCACCGATCTAAACACCACAGCAATATTCTGTTTTGTGAGATACTGTAATGGACAGAGGAGTGTTGCAGGTTGATTTCTCTCTTGCATTGACTCAACTTTGCCTTTGCAGGCAGGAAACAGCCTAAGATACTAAGCAAATGGGTGGGCATGGCTGGGTTACAATAGGACTTTCTTTAGGACATTGAACTTTGAAATTCATATAACTGTCACTTGACAGAAAATATTATTCTTAATTATTCTATTTGACCAATTAAAATGTAAAAAACATCGTTAGCTCAAAGACCAAATAAAAAATGGCTACAGATCTGATTTGGCCCTCAGGGATTATTTTACAGATCCCAGGATTAAAATCCTTACTAGTCTTAAGTATCAGATTGAAAATCTTCTCAATTAATATAATTTTTTTACTGGTTTCATAATAAGTATTTCAATGTGACTGTTATTTTACATATATAAATTACTCAGTTGAGGATTCCTAATTCGAAAGGGACTGAAATAGGAATTTTGAGGGGTGAAAAAGACAGGTTTTAGAAAATTTTAGAAATTTTGGAAATTAAGGGGACCATGGGGGAAGCACAGGGCTGAAGAGCAGCAGAAGGTATATTTCCGTAGAATAAGGAAGCTGAAAAGCTGCAATAGATACATTTCCATAGAATGAGAGAGCTGGGAACAGAAAAAGGTCTACATTTACAAAACAAAGAGAAGGAAGCCCTTCATCCAGAAGGAGAAGAAGAAAGCCCAAAGGGAATAGGAAAACAATGAGGAAGGATGGGGGAGAACTTCAGATGTCTCATATGAGGTTCGAACTTTGAGCCTAGGAGTTACCAGAGTAACCAGTCTAAGGTAATAGTGACCAGTCAGAGGAGATATCAAAGCACCATGATCTGCAGCCTTTATAAACTATAGGAAAAAGGAACTCAGAGGGACCCTTTTCCCCTCTCCATGTGGGAGTCTATTCTGTGGGACTTTTACCCACTCTCCATGTGGGAGTCTGTACTTGTTCTTCAATAAATCTCTGCCTTTGTTATACAGATAATAATAATAATAATAATAATAATAATAATAATAATAATAAATTACTCAGAATCCTTGTGATATTTTTGCCTACCTCTCAATATAGACTTGTATCTTGTTTGTTAGACTATAAACAAAGACTTCAAGTAGTTTAGAGAATCCAAGATGGCGGCATAGGTAAACACCTACACTGCTGCCTCGCACAACAATTTCAAAACTACAACTAAAAGACAGAACGGACATCATCCAGAACCACAGGAAAGCTGGCTGAGTGGAAGTTCTACAACTAGAAGGAAAGAGAGGGGCTCACGGAGACCCAGAGGAGCTGCAAAAAGCCGAGGTACAGAGACGCACGAGAGGAGAGAGCGGGTGCCAGAGTACCTGGCTGGCTTTCTCTGGCGGGAGGGAAACGGAGACTCTCAAAGGCATTGAACCCCTTATCTTACGACACTAAACCCCAGATCCAGCCGAAACTCATACGGGGGGAGTTTGGACTGTGAAAAGGGAGAAGTGCAAGGAAATTTAGGGGAGTCGCGAAAGATCAAAAGCCTGGTGGAGCACAAAGCACTGAGCGCAGGACAGACTGCTGATTGTGCTGCTGGCTTTCGCGAGTGGGCGGGAGACAAACCCTCCCAACTGTGCCACTTCTGACTCCACTAAGCCCGTTTAGGGTGAAACCCTGGGGACCTAGACTCGCGTGGTCCTGGTGCACAGGGAAGCTGGAAAGGCAGCAGTTAGAGGCACTGTGGGTGCGAGCACAAGGACTGCTCCAGCAATTACCCAGTCACGTGAGACTCAGGGACCGTGTAGGGCGGGGCTGAGTGGAAGGCAAAGCAGTCCCTTAAGCCCTGAGACTCCACCCCTCCCAAGCTCAACAGAGGCTTCTGAGGCTGGTATCATAAAGCTGAATTCAACACAGAAGTTTCCCCGACATAGTGAAAATGCTGAGACAAGGGAAGGGATTACAAACAAAAGAAATGGACGAAAAAAAACGACTGGATATAGAGTTCAAAATCACGCTTATAAGGTCTTTCAAGAATATGCTAGAAAAGTTGGATAAATTTAGTGAGACCCAAGAGGAGATGAAAAAGGTCCAACTAAAGATGAAAAAGGACCAACTAGAAATTAAACATACACTGTCTGAAATAAAAACTATTATACAGAGTCCTAAAAGCAGACTAGAGAAAGGCAAGAATCAAGTCAAAAATTTGAAATATAAAGAAGCAGAAAACATTCAACTGGAAAAGCAAGAAGAGAAAAGAATCCAAAAATGTGAAGATAATGTAAGGAGCCTCTGGGACAGCTTCAAGCATACCAACATCTGAATTGTGGGGGTGCCAGAAGAAGAGAGAGAGCAAGATACTGAAAACCTATTTAAAGAAATAATGACTGAAAACTTCCCACATCTGATAAAAGAAATAGACTTACAAGTCCAGGAAGCACACAGAACCCCAAATAAAAGGAATCCAAAGAGGACCACACCAAGACACATCATAATTAAAATACCAAGAGCAAAAGACAAAGAGAGAATATTAAAAGCAGCAAGAGAAAAACAGTTCATTACCTACAAGGGAGCACCCATACGACTGTCAGCTGATTTCTCAACAGAAACGATGCAGGCCAGACGGGAGTGGCAAGAAATATTCAACATGATGAATAGCAAGAACCTACAACCAAGAATAATCTATCCAGCAAAGCTAACATTCAGAATTGAAGGGCAGATAAAGAGCTTCACAGAGAAGAGAAAGCTAAAGGAATTCATCAACTCCAAACCAGTATTATATGAAATGCTGGGAGGTACTCTTTTAGAAGAGGAAGAAGAAAAAGGTAAAAGCCAAAAAATTGTGAACAACAAATACATATCTATCAACAAGTGAATCTAAAAATTAAGTGAATTAAAAATTTGATCAACAGAATAAACTGGTGAATATAATAGAATCAGGAGCACAGAAAGGGAGTAGACATAATTCTCAGGAGGACAAAAATCATAAAGCATCAAACAGTCTGTGACATTACAGCAGAAAGATTAAAGTTAGGTGAGGTAGATAAGAGATCAATCAAAGGACTTGTATGCATGCATATAAGCATAACCAATGATCACAGACACTGGGGGGTTGGGGTATGCATGGGAGGGAGGGTGGCAATGGGGAGATATGTATAAAAATTAATAAAAATTAATAAAAAATAAAGAAAATATGCCAAAAAAAAGACTTCAAGTAGTTTTCTCATTGTTCCTAGCTAGTTGCAGAAAAAAAAAACACACACAAGATATTCAGTTAAATTTGAGTTTCAACTAAAAAAAATATGTATATATGACATAAGACACATTTATATTATAAAGATATTCCTCATTTATCTGAGATTTGGTTTTATTTTTTAATTTATCTTTATTGTTGAAAGTATTATGGATTTCCCACTTTTTCCTTATTGTTCCCTTGTAGCCTGCACCCATCCCCTAGGCCTATCTCACACTATTTTTGTGTCCATGGGTTATATATATATGTTAACATCAAAGTATTCAGACCTGTAAAGAATTTTGTGAAATTTTGAGCCAAACTCTTGACATATGCCAGGAAGCAGAACCTCAATGAATTGAAATAATGCTCCAGAGAATGGGGAGGTCATATCTTGTTTTTATAAATTTATCATCCAAAGGAAAATACATAAGTGGGTTACATGAAATTCATTGATGATAGATTAAGGAGATGAGATAAAGCAAAGCAGGGAAACCTCTGGGATAGAATAAAAAGTGAAATGATGGACATATGTTTCTTTTACATACTGTAGATGGTTACAGGCTAGTTTAACATAATTAACAGTTGATGATTAACTTGATAACAATAACAGTGAGTGAATGTCCATTTGTTGTTCCCTGAGGGGCCGGGGGAAAAAAAAAAAAGAAGTTACAAGTTATCCAAACATTTTACAGATATGTTATCTTAGAGGCAAAAAGACAAATGGGCTCAGTAAAGATCTAAGTTGATCTTTGTCAGGGAAAATATGGTCTAAGACAGTGGTTGGAGAGCCACAGTTTGCCACTCTGTTGACTAATGAGTTTGCTGAGCACTGGCCTAGGACATGACTACCCACTAGAACCTGTTTGTAGTTAGTAAATATTTAATTTTCAGACCATCTTTTGTGGTTATTTTAGGTCTTTGAGTTTGCACAACCACATGCAGGCCTTCCCTGAACTAGTCAGGTTAGCATATGGCCCCTTTCATCCACACATATATGCATACTAGAGGCCTAGCACACACAAAATCATGCATGAGCAGCTTGCTTCCGCTTGCCTCAACTGGCTGCCCCACCCATTGCCACTCATAGCTCGTGCCCTACCCTCTGCAGCTAGTAGCTCTCCACTCTGCCTGCCACAAAAGCTGCTGCTCATTTGTCATGACGCCATTAAGGCATCAAAACCTCAAGCGTTTTATGATATAGACCAGTGACCCGGTGCAGGAAATTAGTGTACATTAAAAGGGGATTAGTTAGAGGAAATAATTTAATATTACTGTTTGCCCTTTCTCTATAATAGAAGTGTCAGAGATGAAAGAAACTTAGTGAAATGTATATGAAAACCTTACTCCTGTCAGAATGTAGGGCTCACCAGGGGACCCAGAGTCAAGTCCCCACCCACGCACATGATCTCAAAATTGTGTGAGACCTCGACCCACCCACTACCCCTGCATTGGGCTAGATTCAGACCCAGCCAATCCCACCCTTGTGAAGGCCTGCTGGGCAGGGAATGTACCCTCAGGTCCCCTGGCCTGGTGCTGGAATGGGGGGCATGGCCTGAGGTCCCCTGTCAAGCCCTAACTGGTGGGGGGGTGGCCTGAGATCCCTCGGCCTGGTTCTGGGGTGGGGTGAGCAGTTTGAAGTCCCCTAGCCCAGCATCAGGACAGAAAGTGCACCTTGAGGTCCCTTGTCAAGCCCCACTAGTTGGGGGACATGGCATCAGGTCCCCTGGCCTGGCACTGGGGCAGGGGGTGCAGCTTGAGGTACCTCAGCCTGATGCCAGGGGAGGGGAAATGGCCTGAGGTCTCCTATTAAGCCCCAGGGGATTGGGGGAGGGCATAGCCTCAGGTCCCTGCTGATTGCTCATTAAGGCTCCTTATGGGAACTTGGATGCAACCATCTTTGGTGATGGAGTGATGGTCAATTAGCATATTCCCTCTTTATTAGATAGGATAAGTTGACCTATTAATCTCTTTCCACCCATCTGCCTTCCCTCTGAGATGAGATTCGGTTTAATTGGGTGATCCATGTTTTTATTTGCTAAACCTGTCATTTTTTCTTGTATTTATGGATTTTGCCTGTTACTCATTTACTAATGCCCTAAAAATAAGCAAATATCTGAAAATAAGACTCCTGAAGTTAAATATGTGTTTAGATATTTGGGAGAAATATGCATCTCCAGGCCCTGTTCATTTCAGCGTACAACACAACTATGTGACACAAACAGCCATGTTTCACATCCATTTTCCAGGAGTATTTTCCTGAGCTACCTGTCTCACTTGGAAAAAACAATTTAATTGTTTTGTAAGAAACCCAGAGTAACCTGTATACAGGCACTTTGCAAAGAGCTTCTGAGAAACTTGAGGTCTTTGAAAGGGAACAACAAATTAAAGCCCCATGCCCACCCCTCACTTCCCAGCTCCAAGCTGTTCTCTGGGGCTCGGCTTATTTCAGACCAATTCCTACCAGAAAACTCACCCCTTCTGATGGAGATTTCAAGAGTGCAAAGGTAGCATTTGTAGAGTGTGCTTTAACAGTTTTGTGGGGTTTTTTTGAGGGGGGTTTCCTTGTTAGGATGCACTACTGGTACTAAAAGTTGACACATATTTAATTTGCTTGGTGGCTTTTCAGGAAAGAAAACAAATGCTAAATCCTACCTCTAGGTAGTGTTCCTTCCAGCTTAAACATTTGTTGCCTGCTCAAGCAATCAGACTTATTAGCGACTATGACCACTATTCAATAGCAGACCGACCCTGGCAGAGTCTCAGCACTTTGGCCTTGAGATGATTAATGGAGAGGGCCTTTGGGCTGCTGAGGCTGGGATCAAAAGGGGCAGGGGCTGGGATTTGAGCTGTGTAACTGAGGAAGTGTCCTGACACAAGGTCGGAAGTGACAGCATGTAGTCCTCCCATCCCTGCTGGGGACCAGCCCGCCCTGCAAGGAGGGAGTGGACTTCTGGCAAACAATGGGCGCAACGCGGCTGAGGGATGCTAGAGGGGCCTCTCCAAGGAGGCAGGTCTTCACTGAGAGCAGCTGGTTGATTAAGTCTGCTCTGAAAAACGCCTCAGAGTAGGTGCATTGCGAGAAAAAAAAAAAAAGATGCATCCTCCCCAGAGGGGAGCAGGTTGTGCTTTGGTGGTTAGAAGAAGAGATTGCAGGGCCTGAACAGCCAGCACAAGGTAAGCCTATGTCCTTTTGGTTTTGCGCTTTAACAAGAGGGGATTTCCTCCAGGGCTGCCACAAATTTGCCTTTTATATAAATAGGCTTTTATATAATCAGAGCAGCATCTGCTTCCAGCCAGCTCACCAGGCCTGCCAGATCATACCTCTCTAGCTTCCTCCTCCAAGCCCTGCTTGGGCTCCCTGGTGCCTTTTCTGGGCTGCTTTTTACTCCTCTATCTGCAAAATCATGTCTATCACTTATGCCCCCACTTAAATCACCAGAGCCAGGACAAAGGTACATCTATTGAGGCATTGGTCTCGGGAGCAAAACTTAAGGGGTCACCAAGGCATTCAATGATTGATACAATTTTTAAATGTGATATCTTTAAAATTCAAAATTAATGCAAAAAATTCCATAATGAAAATGTTAGAGAAATGATTCAACTCATGGCTTGGCCACCTTTGCCTCACCCTAATGCCAGGCTTTGCAAATTAACTGTAAAATGGGGTCCCCCATCTCTGTGGTACCTACATTTGGTCTTTTGTGGCAATTAGTTGGATTTTCCCTGTATATATGACTCCCTGGCTATGTGGAAAGAAGAAGGTATCACTGTTTTACCACCTGTGACTTAAGGGGCATAGCCCAATGCTTTGCTCATGGAGACCATAAGGACTTTGGAGCTGACCAAAGGTGAGAACTCACCCCAGGGTCCCATATTGTAAAGCTCTGCATTAGAACCACCAAAACCTCACAGAAATAAGGCACAGGATAAAGCTGTGGTCCCTTAATTACAGCTTATTGAGATTTGGGTTAAATAAAGGAACCACAGTAGCAGGAAGGGCCTTTAAAATTGTCTTTGCAGAAAAAAGGGTGCCTGTGCACTTGGGGACTCCTCATTCTTGGTAGCCTGCCATGAGCATTTCTTGGTATTGCAGTCAAGTCTGAATCTACAATGATACTAGCACCTTTGATAGGGATCACACTTCACAATTTACAGTACATCTCCCCCTATCATACTTAATTTAATTCCCAGTAGAAGGCCACTGTGCATTCTGTTAGCTAAAAGCAGCTTTCAGTTGTCATCATAAGGAGCCATTGTAGGCTAATCTCATATTGTTTGCTACCCTTAAGAGAAAGAGAGAGAGTAAATGACATCTAGGCCCTGGCTTAGGAGATGGCCTGTTTGTATTTCAGGTTGAGACTTGGCCAGCTACTAGGTCACTAGGTCGTGATTTCTGTTATTGTTGAAAACATTCCATAACTAAATACTTCATTTTTTCTTACACAGGCGAGTGAAATGAGAAAGGAGAAAGAGCAAATAGAGGAGATCAGGAAACTATTGTTCAAATTAATGTGCCCTTTCTCAAAATTTTTGGAAGTTTTTGGGGTAGCTAGTTCCCCAAAAGATGAGGGAAAAACGGAAGTTGTCAAAATATTTGCCCTGTTCATGGCCTGCTAAGATGAGTTTGATTCCTTTGAGGAGCTCATCAGGTCAACATTATGCTTAACAGGAAAGGGGAAGACATTGCAGGCCTGTCAGGAGAGATGCACCTTAGATGAACTTGGCTTTTGCATTTCTTCCTGGTCTAGGTTTAGCTGTTCCATGCTAGAGCCAGCAGAGAGCACTGTTGCAGCATAGACTCCACATAGACTCCAGTTTGGAACATACAGGAGGCAGCCGATCATTGATTCTCTACCATCATTGATGTTTCTATCTATATTTCCCTCTCCAAAATCAATCAAATATATATTTTTAAAATGCAAGTTTTTTTAGAGGAAGAAAGGTAGGGCAAGGGAACTATTGAACAAAAAAAGGACAGGGGGCCATTTGAGATCTTGCCCACATTTCAAATAGGATAACATAAGGTGGTCTTTAGGGGGTGACAGGTGAGGCATGGCAGTGAGTAGAGCAGGACACCTCAGGCTGAGGAATGGGCTTAATGACTTGGAATGTCTGAAATAGTGAAACCGAGCACGTGTTGGGGCCATCACTGGGATCATTCATCCCCAAGAGGTTTTGATTCTGAACGGGAGGAGAAACTTGGAGATCAGTGAGCCTTTCTCGGTCTAGAACAGTGATTCTCAACCTTTCTAATGCTGCAACCCTTTAATACAGTTCCTCATGTTGTGGTGACCCCCAACCATAAAATTATTTTTGTTGCTATTCATAACTGTACTTTTGCTACTGTTATGAATCATAATGTAAGTATCTATGTTTTCCGATAGTCTTAGGCTCTACAGCAGTGGTTCTCAACCTGTGGGTCGCATCCATCAGAAAACACATCCACCATGGAGCAGGATGGGGAACAGCTGTCGGTGCCACAGTCAGTCGGCTAATAGGTGGGGCCTGCGAAGGCCTTTCCCTCCTGGAGCAGTTCTTCCCAGGGTGGCAGTGTCCAGCCACTTTTTTTCCCCAATTCATTTATTTTTTATTGAAAAGCAAGCTCTGGGCTTGCGGTTCCTAAAATCCCTGGGCCGTAGCATGCACCTCCAGGCCTTGCTGCGCCCCCTCCTCCTCCTCCTGCATTAAACATCTGTCCCCTGGTGGTCAGTGCATGTCATAACAACCAGTCATTCCAACATAATGGTCACTTAGGCTTTTATATAAATAGATGATCTATTCTGTTCCAGATACTGTCAAGGCATTCAGAAATGATTAAAATACAGGGACACATGTAACTACAGTGAAATGTCAAAATGCTATAATCATACTAAGCATGGGAAGGAGCCTCTGAGAGTTCCTGTCACTGCTTCAGGGCTATGTGGAGAAGTGGGGAAAGCTTCCTGGAAGAGGTAATGCTTAAACTCGTGTTGAAGATCAAAGAAATCTGGATGGTTGATATAGACCCTTAGCTGTCTGACATGAAGAGGTACCAAAAGATAAGAATGGGGAAGTAGGCAGGCACCATCATACAGACCGAGATTGGACTTTATTCAATAAGCCATGGGAATTCAAGGGAGTCATTTAAAGTGGAGGAAGTAATGGATTAGACCCCTATTTTAGAAAGGTTGTTCTAGAGGCAGTATAGTGGATAGGCTTGAATGGCAGGCAGATGACTTAGGAAATTATACCATTCCTCAGATAAGGGATAAGAAGTGCCTGTTTTCAACTCTATGGAATGTGGCTTTCTACCTTACCTTATATCATGTTATATTTATTTTCCCTAGAAGAATAAATTCATTGAGAACAAAGTTTTTATAAATTAATTTTTCTATTTCCATGAACTTGTACATGATGAACTTTTTGTCAGCGTGAGATAATTGAGGAGAATGAATAAATTTCTGAAATTTTGCATCATGCAGGTTTACTTTTAAAATGCTCTATTATTGCTTTTTTGTCTTAACAGTCAGTTGAGCCCTAGCTGGTTTTGCTTAGTGAATAGAGCATTGCCTGTGGACTGAAGTGCCTCATGTTCGATTCCAGTCAAGACCCTGGGTTTCAGGCTCCATTTCCAGTAGAAGGCACGCAGAAGACAGCCGATCAATGATACTTATTATTGATGTTTCTCTCTCTCTCTCTCTCTCTTTCTCTCTCTCTTTCTCTCTCTTCCTTCCTATCTGAAATCAATAAAAATATATATTTTTAAGAAGTCAGTTGAATGACATCTTTGTCATATTAGTAAAAGCATCATGGGTAGTTTATAAATTTTGAAAAAATAAGATTTATCATAGAAGATTCATCATTGGTTACCATTTATAGGTATTACCGTTTAAAGTGTTAAATGATTCTGATGGTCCATATGTTTTGAGCTCACCACTTGAATATGTGTGTGTGTTTAAGATTTTTGAAGAAGGAAAATAAGCTCTGCACAGCTGTATAAAAGCACAGCCCTTAAGACCAAATGTTCTTTCATGACAAAAGCTGCAATGAACTCAATCCTGTTTGTACATACAAACCTTTGCAAGGTGTAGCAGTAATAAATAACACACCTTGTTCTTGTTTGAAATGCTGACAGAAAATAGATGAACATAATTTTATCTTCTTAGGGAGGAGAAAGTTTTTCAAAGCAAGGTATGAAACATTTGACTACATAAATATGTGAAACATTTTTATGGCAAAAGAAAAAAAATAAATAAAATTTAAAAGTAAAGGACAGGCTTGGCATAATGTTTGCAACAGAGAATTAAAAATAAGAGTTTGCTAATATGCTAATATTTCCCATAAATCAGTAAGAAAAAATTTAAAATGGGCGAAGCATATGAACAGACAATTTAAAGATGAAGACATGGAAGTGGTGTACCATATGGAAGGATGATTAAAGAAATGAAAATTAAAACAAAAATGAGAGATCTTGTTACTCACCTTCTGCTTGGCACAAATTACAATGGTTGGTAATATTTCATGTTGGTGAGCATATGGGAGAAAAGGATTCTTATTCACTGTTAGTGAGCATGCAAATTGGTTCAGCCTTTGTAAGGGCAATTTGGCATATATTATTATTATCCCAAATTTCTGTTGCCTCTCTAACTTATAATCTACTTCTGCAGACTGCCTTTGTTCCTGCCTTCATTTCCTATTTTTATGTCTGTTCTTCTAGATGGTGATATTTGTGCTTCTCATCTCAGTCTGATGGCCTGACCTTGACTCCTGAATTCTGTGATCCCTCCAGAACTGCAAGTCATTTTCATACAAAATTTTGAGTTTACCTAGTCAACATCTTTGAGATTTTTGGAACAATATGCAAGTTCAAGTCAACATCATGTTGTCTTGCTGACTAGCTCTTGTGATGAGACCAACATTTTTGTTGCTTGCTTCTACTCATTCTTGTCTCTTGCTCCCTCTGCAGCTGTCAGTCACACACGTGTAGTCATGCAAAAGCTGTTTTGTCCTTTTTATTTTTCATGTGAATGTTGTCATTTGTTTCTCATATATTCCAAATCAGTGCTATGTACCACTTAGTGATATAAAACAGTCAATAATTGTAAATTTGCATACTTTTGGGCAAGAATAGCATCCAACCAAAAAAGCAAAAAAATGTAGAGGATAGAAATAAATGTAAGACAAGTGAAGAGGGCAAGAAAGGTAAAGTCTATTGCAAACAAAATGAGAGTTGTTGAAATGCTTGATAACAGTGGAACCAAGACCTCTAGGGTGGGTTTTATTATGTTAATGAATCTATACTTCATACAATGAAGAAAAATGAGAAAGCTAATAGGACTAGTGAGTTGAAGGGCACACAGGAATAATGAAAATCACACATAACTCGAAATGTCAAAATAGAGAAAATGTTGAAGAGATTTGTATTTGTGGATTCTAAAATAGAGGGCTAAATAGTTTTCTTTCTGTATATATAATCTGCCAGCAAGCAACCCCAAAATATGCAAATTTAAATTTTGATCTAGATGAAAAGTTATAACATTTATCACAAGTAATGGGTGGTTGAATAAGTTTAAGAAATGCTATGTCTGTATGAAAAAAAAAGTGACTGGCAAAAGAAGGAGATCACGAAGCTCCTACCAGAGTATCCTGAATACCTGGAGGAAAATGGCTATTTGCCAGAACAGGTATTCAAAGCTGATGAAATGATTCTATTCTGGATGTACGTGCTTACTTGCATATCTGTTGAAAAAGATGAGAAAAAGCCTAGAAAAGACAAACTCACAGATCTGCTTTGTTCCAATGTTTATTGTGACTATTAAACCCATGTTGCTTCACAGATTTCAAAACCTATATCCTCTTACAAGAGAATATGAGAAACATTTTTCTGTCTCCATGACGAGGAAACCATAAAATTTGGACTGAGAACCACCTTTTGTACAGTAAACCCTCGATTTTGTGGACCTTGATTTAACAGATTTCAGATTTTACAGACAAATTTCCTGTCCGTGTGCTATATGTGAAAATTAATACCCTGTCAATTTTAAAATGCTTTCACCGAGATTTGCTTATAATTAAATTAACAGGGGTTTTGTTATTAATTCACTGTAACTTTTAACAAATTTTAGCAAATAGGCTATATGTTCAAAAAACATTGTAGTAATTTCACCAACATAAATAAACATTACATGTCTAGAACTATACACATTTAAATCCAATAATCACTTTGGTAAAGAATATTCAGTGAATGATTAGCGTGTGATCACACCGCATCACATACTGTAATTGGTTCTGTTGTCAAGTGGGGTGACTCTCTGGCAGCAGTTTTTTTTTTTAATGTATCTTTATTGTTGCAAGTATTACAGATGCCCCCATTTGTAGCACTTTTAATGAGTGGCGGCTGGTGTTCCGAAGTAAGCTAAACCATACCCCAGCTGTGTGCACTTGTTTACTCACGGTGACTAGTGAATGCACCCATATACTAGACCTATTCAGTATAAACTTAAAATTACAATAATACATATAGAAAACTTTTATGTGAAATTAAACTTTTCATACATACTTAACTTTAATTACACATTTGTATTTACCAGTACATCAGTAAAAAACAGTTAAACTAACTAATTTGCCATTTTTTAAACAAATGCACTTGGAAAGCCTACTTTATTATACAACAGACTTTTGGCTTTAAAGGTCACCCCCTCGCCCAAATTAGTCTGTTATATCGAGGTTTTACTGTACTAGTTTTTCAGGTGTTTTGTTCATGAGGTTAAACAGTATTTAACAACCCCCCTCCCAAATATCTTAAATTCAAAGTGTTGACGATTCTGGACACTGCTCCCACTGACAAAAGTATAACAGTAAATTCTGATCCTTGCGATAAAGTCATCTCCATCTCCCCCATGCATCTGGGAGTACAAAAAATATTCATGATGTACTATATTCAGTGTGTGTTTGACTACCTTGCAGATCTTATGAGAGAGACACCAAAACTTACTGTGAAAGAAGCTTGGCAAAATTTCTGCTTTGTAACACGTTAACAATAGTAGAAGAAGCAGTCAGGGTAATAAAATCATCAACCCTTAAGGGAGCTGGTCAGAAACTTTGGAATGAGGTTGTAACTGATTCTAAAAGTTTACTTCCAGTGGTAGAAGAAATTGAAAATATTTTATCATCTGAAAAACCTTTAGGTGGTAAAGGATTTGAAGATATTGAATTGAGTGACGTTGCTGAACTGTTAGATGATCGCCGTTGGAAGATATTTGAGAAAAATGTCATAGATGTGATCATATTGAAAGTTAATAAAAGAGGTAAGCGAAGGTTATTATACAGAACTGAAAGAACGCTGAAATAGCCACTCTACAAATTGAAATGTCTCCAAGATTCAGAGGAAAGATCCTTCGGTGGAATATTTACTGACCTCCAGGCAAGGCTTAAGTAATTACTCATAACGCTGTAAAATAGTAATAAGAAACTTTCAAACAAAGTCAATAAGTCTTCTCTCTCTGCTTTGCTTCCACAGGGGAGAAGAGATCGGGTCCTGTCATTCAAACCTATTCCACAAACAGCAGGCAGGAAGGCTGTGTGCAGATATGTGGACTCTGGGATTCAGAACTGATGATATGGTGATCCACGTGCCAGAGGATGAAGGTGGAGAAGCCAGAGCTTATTTATCTGCAGACAAAATTCTATTTTCTCAATTCTTTCTTCTCACTACTGTGATGACCAGCATTTTCATTGATGCATAATTATCCTCACCTTGAGATCAGAGTGAAATAGAAATTAATTGCCCCATAATCACTATTGCTAATGTAAATTTAGTAAAATGTCATCTAAATTCACCTTACCTGGTGTTTTATTTCAGTGAACAAACCATTTGTCTGAGCTTTACTAATACTCTTTTCCATGGCCAAGTTTTTCCCCAAAGCTCATCAATTCTTTCAATACAAATTCCCTGGCAATGAGGGTTTTAGGAATCAATTCCAGTACCTAGGGAAGGGGCTACTCTATTTGGTTGGACAATTTGATTTTGGACTCTTAAACCCGAAATTTATTGTAATTCTCTTTAAGCCTAACTTGCTATCTCAACAAAAATTATCCAAACCTTCTCATTTTAAGTAGTTTGATATAAATTAATTTGTTTTTCAGCAATTATATATGTTTGGTCTAGGAAGGCATAATAATACAAATAATTGATAATAATAAAAGCATAATATGCTGATTAGACCAGAACTCCTTCTAGACCTTCTGGACAAAGTCAGGGCTACGAGGGAAGCCTGGGTTCCGGGTGGCAGAGGGAAGCCAGTGCCAGCAGCAGGGGGAAGGAAGGCCTACTCTTGCACGAACTTCGTACATCGGTCTTCTTGTGTATTTATAATGGATAGAGGCCCAGTGTATGAAATTAGTGCTCAGGCAGGGTCCGTAGAACTGGCCGGTGATCAGGGCCAATCAGGGCCTTCCGACTGCAGGCCAAGGCCTTCCTTCCCTGGCTGCCAGATGCTGCTGGGGCCTTCCTTCGTTCCGCACAGCCCCCTGGTGGTCAGTGCATGTCATAGTGAATGATTAAATTCCCAGTCTCCTGGTCTAAATCGCAAGGGGACAATTTGAATATTAGGCTTATAGATAGATAGATATAGATGATAGATAGATAGATAGATAGATAGATAGATAGATAGATAGATAGATATAGATTCTTGGCTTAACTTTGGTACCTAATCATGAAGGAGATGCTGCTAGAGTTCATTGTCATCAATCTTCTCTGTTTTTTTTTTAAATATATTTTATTGATTTTCACAGAGAGGAAGGGAGAGGGATAGAGAGTTAGAAACATCGATGAGAGAGTAACACGGATCAGCTGCCTCTTGCACACCCCCTACTGGGGATGTGCCTGCAATCACGGTACGTGCCCCTTGACTGAAATCGAACCTGGGACCTTTCAGTCCACAGGCCGATGCTCTTTCCACTGAGCCAAACCGGTTAGGGCAATCTTCTCTGTTCTTTTATCTGGTCTTCCCAGTGATTTGAATAGTTGAATATCCTCCAGAAAAAAAGTATTGCTACTTCTTCCCTAAAGGTGTCAGAAGAAATCCAGTAATCCCCCACCCCCTAACCCCTGAAGTGTGGAGGTCTGAATTATAGTTTATCTATATCTGAGTTTGAAATGATCAGAGGAAAGGTAAAAAAATAATACAAAAGTTTGAAGGGCTTGCTTGCATAGTTACAGTTGAAATGACAGACATTCTTTAACAAATTCAAAAGAGACAGATGAGAGTTGGAAAATTCCTTGTAGGTTACTTTAGAGCTAGTGGCTTGTCATAGTGCCAGAGAAGGTTACTCTCTTGCTCTAAGCCACAATTATTATTAACACTGAGTGCACATCAAAATCTTGATGGGGATCTTTGGGAAAAAAAATAGAAATTTTGGGACCTGTTTCTAGGTATGCTGAATCATGGGTTGATCCAGCATGTGTATATTTTGAAAGTTTCTCAAGTGATTTTTTTACATATAGTCATGATGGCAAACCACTGCTCTATGTCTAAACAGAATTATAATAGAAAATATAATGCAAATAGTATGGGCCCGGTAGTTAGGTAACCTTGATTTCAAGTTTTTGCTCTGTCACTAGGTAAATGGATGGTCTTAGTCAAATCATCCTTACTCTTACCTTATCTACCAAATGAGAGAATAGGACCACTCTGACATTGTTACCTTTATAGAAAGGTGTATCAACCTCATTGGTTGATTTTTGTGAGTAACTAAGCCCTTTTATAGAGATCAAGTAGTAGTGCTACTGTATTATGTTCTTGTTATTTTAAAAGCTGTGTTTATGATTCAATCTTTATCACATTTTAGTCTCTCCCAGAAAATAACGTTAGACATAGATGCCATGAAAAAAAAAAGGGGGGGGGGAAACAAACATCAAAAAAATTCCAGAAAAAAAAAAAGAGAGTACCTCCTGTGAGTTTCTTTTTATGATAATTACTGTTTTTCTTCTGAGTTACAGGGTTTGGGGAAAATAATAATGAATAGATTATTTTGATTAAAACATTTTGTATTTATTGCTTTCATAAACCAAAACAGAGACCTCTGAATGGTTACTATTTCAAAGTTCCATGGAATTTGGCATAGTCTTAATCATTTGTAGAGGTGAATAGCTTTTAAGTTAATAATTGTTTTATCAGTATAATCAGTGGTTCTCTACACCTTTAAAAAATGCTTTCCTGATCATTTTACCATTCATTGAGATTGCTGAATTGGCATTTTTTCTCTTAATTTGAACAGAATTCGAGAAATCAACTTTTAAATTAAACCAGGAACTGTGAATATAAACTAATGTAATAGGAAACCGACTACTAGATGATTTTAGTTTTCACAGGAATGCCTAGACTTTGGCTTGATACATGGAAACATTTGTCTAGGGCCCAGGCCACTTGAAAGAAAATGTTGCGATAAATCTAATTCTTATTTAAGGCAATCTCCAGGTAAAATAATCAAAGAAATATATTTATGAGGGTAAATGATAGATCATTTTAATATGGTTGCATTGAACAAATCAGCATAATTTACAGGAGGGTGTGCAAGTGAGTATAGGCTAAGTGGTAGAAATAGAAGTTAATGACAACACTGCCATGTAAACAGGTGTTTCTTTTTTTAAAGTTGAGGTTAGTCCCCGAAATTGAAATTTGATATTTCTTTTAGCATATTTTATGTAGAGCGTTAGTGGAAAGAATCTTTCCGCTGTTGAATGACTCGGGTAAAAATTTGTATCCAATATTATTAAGTGCATGGAATTTCCCTCCTTTCCAGACATATTTAACAACTGGCAAAAAGATAAAAAAGGGGATAGGGAGAAAGGGCAGCCCAGGTTACTGAAATTTGTATAAAATGTTAGAAAACTGGCATTACATTTGAAAAGAGCCTTTTGTTCATTTAAAATACAAATGCAGAGAAGGCTCTTTAATCTGAATATTAGATTACATAATTGCCATCACCTGAATGCTAATAAAGGGCTTCTACAGTGTGTATAGTCTAAAAGAGTGTGTGAGTCATTTTTGTGCTGTGAAATACATTGATCACTGAACTTCACATAGTATTATTACTTTTAATGGCCTTTGAAGTCAGTGTATTCTGGTTGTTTATCTAAGAATTCAGAAATATGATGTGCTATGAACAAAGTATATATGTTCTTGGAAACCATAAAGAGAAAATAGATGAAAGGATAGTGTATTTCATTAGCATGTACAACAAATATTGATAAATTAAATATGAACCCAGTGGGCTTGAGCCATTGCATTTCATCTTTTTGGCATTATTACATATAGCCTAAGATATAATTAACACATCATGACAAACATTCAGGGTTGGTTCTTGATTAATTGGCAGTGATATGATGAGAAGAACATGAGACAGAATGAGGGCTTTGCCACTGGCTTCTTGTATGCCGTGTGCTGAAGACTCCCTCTTTTGGGGTGAGTGGTGCTTAGTCCTGGCAGGATAACTCTGAGGCATGAGAAGCCAGCACATGGCCTAAGGCCGTGGTCGGCAAGCTGCAGCTCTTTGGCCCCTTGAGTGTGGCTCTTCCACAAAATACCATGGCCTGGGCGAGTCTATTTTGAAGAAATGGCGTTAGAAGAAGTTTAAGTTTAAAAAATGTGGCTCTCAAAGGAAATTTCAATCGTTGTACTGTTGATATTTGGCTCTGTTGACTAATGGGTTTGCCAACCACTGGCCTAAGGCTTTGGAATTAGATCTGCTTTCAATCCTGTCCCAGCCAATTACCAGCTTTGTGACTGTGAGCATTTTTTTTTAACCATTTCAGACTCGGGTTTCTAATCTGTAAAACAGGGTCAAAAATACCTGCATTATAGGCTTATTACGAGATTATATGAGATGCTTAGTACAGTGCCTGGCACATAGAAAGCACACAAATTTTTTCTGTTATTATTATTATAACAAATAAGCATTATAGAACTAGAATATGATAGTTTATTCCTCTGTAAAATTTTAATATTTTATCAAATTTTCCTCAAAATAAGGTATGCATAGTGGGTTTAAGAATAGAAAAAGGAATAAAAATTCATTTTTAATATTTTTATTTGTTTGCTTCTGAGAGATACCTAAAATAATAACTCCTTTGTCCCTTTCTTACTCTTTGACCTATGGTTATTCTATATTATATATTTACAATGTGGTTACTGTTGCATGATACTTATTTATTTAGATATTGAAAGTAATGACTTTTTTAAACATGTAGAGTAGTCCTATTCTCTAGAATATAATCCATCAACTTGGTTACACTTTTAAGATAATTAAATAACTCTTGTATTGATGGGAACTAAAGATAAAACTATATAAGACTTACTTTGCTTAAATCACAAGTGATTGGCTCAACTGCCTTTGAGAGAATTGGATATCTAAGTAATCTTACTAGGTGAGGAAAATTCCTCATCACTATCTTCTGAACTTCTTTGTGTTTCATGTATTCTGTGATGGCATTCAAGAAGTTTAAAATAGTGGCATTCAGAATGAGGAGCAGTTATTATTATTTTAATGCTTTGTCAGCTAAGCCACAGAACTGTCACTGCCTTAATCCAATCCCCCACTGTCACTTAACCTAGTTGATTATAGTGGCCTCATAATGCACATTCCAGTTCTTTAAGTGTTCTTACTTGAATTTTTTTCTGTGCTAGCATATATATCTAATAGTCTTTGATATTGATATACTAACTTCCCTTCCACACAATTCTTATTCTGTTATTTCCTTGTTAAAAAATCGTCAGTAGCTGCCAGTTTTCTGTACAGGGGTGGGAAAAGTAGGTGTACAGTTGTTCATATGGAAAAAATGCAGGTTAATTAAATAATAATATAAGGATAAACTCTCTGTCTCATATACTCACAATTGTAAACCTATTTTTCACCTCCCCTGTATATTCCACTACTTAACCTTTACATCATTGCCAAGTGCCAGTGTACCTTAGTCAGTTTTGTATGCCGATGTTCTCTTTCATGCAGTATATATGATAGTTCCAGTATGCCTCAGACCTATCTGGCTAATTACTAAGGATCTTCTTAACCCTGATTTCTTAAGCTTATTACTTAAGCTCTGGGGGATAAGCTGGAGTACCTGAGATTTGCCTACCAAGGTGTAGTCTCCTCGTTCTCTTCCATTATTGAAAATACTTAGCATTAACTCTTGATTAATTGGTAGGTATATGATGAGTGCCATATGATAAGAACATGGGACTTAGAAAGAGGGGTTTGCCACTGACTTCTTGTCTGCTATGGGCTGGCTATTCTCTGTCTTTGGGAGAGTGGCGCTTAGTCCTGGCAAGATATCCTCAGTCTGTAGGGGTGAGTTTCTTTAATTTTCTTCTTAAGCTTTCAGCCTACTAAATTAGGTCATCCTCATTGAACCCTTCTGTCTGGGGCTCCGAATACTACCCACTTAATTTTGGCTGTGTATATAAATCACCTTGTTAGGGCTCCTGAAAAAAATCAAGTGGAAATTGAAACTCCATTCTTAGGTTCTCGCCAGCCTCATCTCCTGAGTATGATCACATACATAGTATGTTTATTTACCATTGGGCTTCAGATTGTTCTATCCATTCCCTTGCATGTGATTGCAAGCCTGGAATATATTTAAGTTGACCATACCCTAGATTTGGCATCTAGATCTGGGCCTGGAAACAAAAGCCTTTGGACCAAATCTAGCCCCCACCCCTGTTTTTTTCAAAAAATAAAGTCATGCCCATTCATTTATGTATTGTCTACAGCTGCATGACAATGTCAGAGTGGGGTAGTTACAACACAAACCATACAGCCTGCAAAACCTTAAAGATTTACTATCTGCTCTTTTATAGGGAATGTTTGCTGACCCCTTATCTAAAACCAAGTAGTTTCCCTAGTCTTGATTTTGCTTATTCTTTGATAATTTCTCATTTTCATCCTGTCAACCAGTACATACCCAGAAGGCCAGTTAATATAGACTAAAATAGGTGTCAGCCGATTCAAATTAGGTGGTTTTAAAAAATATATTCTTATTGATTTCCAAGAGGAAGAGAGAGGGAGAGAGATAGAAACATCAATGATGATAGAGAATCATTAATTGGCTGCCTCATACACACCCCACATTGGGGATCAAGCCTGAAACCCAGGTATATTCCTTGACCAGGCATCAAACCATGACCTCCTGGTTCATAGGTGAAAGCTCAACTACTGAGCCACACTTGCCAGGCCAAACTATGAATTTTAACTTGAATTTCTCTGCTTCTTCTTTGTCACCTTTCTAGGATGGCCTTTCCCTGTGGTTCATAGCAAAAGAAATAACATAATCATAAAGTTTATTACAATAACCTTATGATATGTTTTTAAAAGTAATATCAGATTCTAATATGAAACTCTTTCAACATTGACAATATTTTTCAACATGAACGTACAATATATCTAAGATTCGGTTTTTAAGTTCTTTAGTGTCTCTAACATCTGGTTTTCTGAAATCCAGAACTTCCAACATCTCCAATTGCCAGATATTCTAAATGTTGCAACATCCATATCTTTTCACTCTTTCGCCTGCAACATCTCCAATGCCAGTGTTTTCTAATCTTCTCAATATTAGGATCATTAAAAATTTAGGTCTTCTAAAATTTCCAACAATAAACCTTTAAGTTATAGGTCTTAATCTTTCAGAGTTAAGAATTATAACTTCCACTTTTAATATATTTCTAATTCCTTATTACCTCCTATATACCAGTCTTCTAGAGCTCATATATTTCACTGTATCCAAATGCAGCCCTTACATTATTCAGTTCCTACAACTTTTAATGTCTCCTAAATTCTGATTTTATAGTGTCTTATAAAATTACCAGATTATCCAATGCCCACGTTTTTCAACATCTTCAAGAATCAGCTCCTTCATCATTCAGGTGTTCAAATATCTCCAATATCTAAGTAACTATGTCTCTTAACATCCTGATATATTAAAATCTAGGTCTCTTAATATTCAGGGATTTCAATATCTTTGACTTACAACATCATTAAAATTACATCTTACAAATTCTATGTCTTTTAATATGAGTATACCAATATTCAGATTTCCAATGTCTCCCAATATCCAGGGTTTCTGATTTTAGAATTGCTAACTGTCTAGATCTTCTATTGCCAATACCTTCCAATGTTTGGGGCACCCCAATATCCAGGGTTTCTGATTTTAGAATTGCTAACTGTCTAGATCTTCTATTGCCAATACCTTCCAATGTTTGGGGCACCCCAATATCCAGGATTTGCAATGTCTCTAGTGCTCAGGGCTTCTAATATCCACGAATTCCAACATTCAGGGCCTCCAAAGTCTCCAATATCCAGAATAACCAAATATCCTCAAAATCCAAGGCTTCCAATGTCTCCAACATCCTGTGCTTCCAATGTCTCCAATGTCCAGGGTTTCCAATGGCGCCAGTGTCAAGGTCTTCCAACAACTCCAGGTCTTCTAGTAACTCCAAGTCTTCCAACAACATCAAGGTCTTCCAGCTAATCCCAGTCTTCCAGAGAATCCACGTCTTCCAGACAATCCACGTCTTCCAGACAATCCACACCTTCCAGTAAATCCAGTCTTCCAGCAATTATAGGTCTTCCACAAAATCCATATCTTCCAGGAAAATCCACGTCTTCCAGAAAAATCAGTGTCTTCCAATGATTTCAAGGTCTTCCAGACAATCCATATCTTCCAGAAAAATCTAGGTCTTCTAACTAATCTATGACTTCCACCAAATCAAAGTCTTCCAATAAAGCCATGTCTTCCAGGAAATTCATGTCTTCCACTTAATCTTGGTCTGCTGCAAATATATGTCTTCCTTGAGATCTACGTCTTCCAGTAACCTCAAGGTCTTCCAGCTAATCTACATCTTCCAAACAGTCAAGATCTTCCGGACAATTCGGGTCTTCCTGAAAATCCATGTCTTCCAGAAAAGCCATGGCTTCCAGGAAATCAATATCTTCCAATCAGTTCCAAGTCTTCCAGGCTATCCACGTCTTCCATCAAAAATCCATGGCTTCCAGAAAATCCTCGGCTTCCAGCAAACCCTGGTCTTCCAACAAAGCTGTATCTTCCATCAAATTTATAGCTTCCAGCATACCCACGTCTTCCAGAAAATCCACGTCTTCCAGAAAATTCATGTCTTCCTACACCTCCAGGTCTTCCAGCATCTCCAGGGCTTCCAGCATCTCCACGTCTGCCAGCATCTCCACGTCTGCCAGGATCTCCACGTCTGCCAGTATCTCCACGTCTGCCAGCAACTCCATGTCTTCCAACATCACCATGTCTTCCGAAAACTACCCAGTTTTCCAACAATGGGCTCAAAATCCACGTCTTCTGTTTCCAGTGTACCGGTCTTCTAACATTCAGGTCTTCCTGTGTCTACGATATCCAGGTATTCTAATGTGTTCCATAGTTCAGGTCTTCCAACCTTTCCCCAGGTCCAAACTTTTCCTAAATTAGTCTTCCCAAGTCTATGTTCAGATCTTTCCACAAACAAGTCTTCCAACTCAAATATTCATGCTTCTAGTAGAATTAGCTTCAGAAAATAATGGTTTTTGCTATTAGGAAATGTGTATTTATTCTTTACAATTTTTGAACATATCCATAAAATATCTTCTATAGCATAATAAACACATATGAGATTGCTGTGATAAACTTTGCTACTTTACTAATGCTTATAATTTTTATATAGTCAACTATGTTTAAGTGCAGGTGAAATTCGTATTTTAATGAAAAATACTATTGAGAGACTACTTATTATTTTACCTAAAGTTAATATACTTGGAAAACCTACAGTGTATTTATCCATTTTTATAATATCAATTTTTGTTTGGCCTTATGTGAATAATAGTAATAATAATAATAATAATAATAATAATAATAATAACACTTAATGTAACATTTACTATATCCAGGCACTGTTCTAAGGTCTTTATATACATCAACTTACTTAATTTTCCCAAGAACCTATTGAGGTAGGTACTATCATCCCTGTTTTACAGATGAGGAAACTGGCACACAAAGTTGAAGTAACTTGTTCAAAAGACACAACTAATAAATGATTGAACTAGAATTTGAACCCAATGAGCCTATTTTCAAGTCCATGATTTTAACCACCATATTAGACTATCTGCTGTTGAGAATCAAGATGATAATTATGAAATTCAAAGCTTAATTGTTCTAATTTTATATGTAGACTATTATAAAACCTTATATACAAATGGTCTTACTGTATCTTGTCACTATCAGAACCTATGTGTTTGTATTCATAGATCTTATTACTTAACTAGCTACTATCAACCCCTTGCTCATGTATATGGGACTAGGCACAAACACTTCATCATGCCATTTTCAATTTGGATAGAAATACTATGAGAGCACTAAATTCAAGTACCCTTTGATTTAGAGTCATATTCACAACCCCATGCTTTGAGTACTGATGTATGGAATGTAACTCTCTCATCTACCTTAATTCCTTATCTCTGACCATTCTCCAGTTTGTCACCTTACTATCTAGACCCATGGTCGGCAAACTGTGGCTCACAAGCCACATGTGGCTCTTTGGCCCCTTGAGTGTGGCTCTTCCACAAAATACCATGGCCTGGGCGAGTCTGTTTTGAAGAAGTGGTGTTAGAAGAAATTTAAGTTTAAAAAATTGGCTCTAAAAAGAAATTTCAATCGTTATACTGTTGATAGTTGGTTCTGTTGACTAATAAGTTTGCCAACCACTGATCTAGATCATTTACCATTAGTTTGTTTCTGACCTCCAGGATCCACCTGCTTCAAATATCACTGAACTCTTGGATTCCTATCACTGCCTTGTGACTGACTAATGGTGCCTGCAACTCCTTAACTCCAAGCATGCTGATCTAGAGAACTAACTACTTGGTTTTCCAAGCCTCAGCTCCTATAAGGAGCTACTCATACCTCTGGTTGGCATTATAAGCATTAAAGCCACATAATGGAATTTTGATTAGGCAAGAAATCTCTAAAGATTTAGAATTATCTACCTGGTAATACAGATTAATAATAAAAATAAAATACCTTAAAATGTCTAATGATTTAATTTATAAAGTGTTGTCCATTCATTTATTCATGCATTCATCAATTTGTTCAACAAATATTTATTGAGTAGCAATTGTGTACTATGGCATATTTTGATGAGTCATAAAATCATCTGGGGGAAACAGACAATGTTCAAATATTTGGACAATTTTTGTAAGTTTCATCATAAGGCTATGAAGGAAAAGTAATATAGTGTGCTGTGAGAGTCTGGAAAGTTAATGGAAACATTCCTGAGGAAGTAACGTTTATGGTGACCAAAGGATCTATATTCTCATTTGAGTATCACAATAACCTTGTGACTTATATAAGATGTATGTTTTTAAATCAGCTTTTACCTAATTAGAGGTTAAGAAGCAAGCACTAAATATGGGCATGGAATCCATGTAATTTGACTTTTATCCCCTATTATTCCATGCTGCCTTAAATATATAATAAGTACAGTTTTGACAATAGATAACAAGAGATATGAAAATGTTTTGTACTCTTTGACTTAGTATTTTCACTTCAATGAATCTACTCAAGGGAAATAAATGAAATGTAGATAGCTTATTCGCAAAGATGTTCCCACATAGTTATCTGGTATAGTTAAAAACAGAAAAACCTACAGGTCTAATTTTAAGGGCATAATTAAGTAAAGGTATTATTTCCATATAATAGAATATTATTCCATTAAAATTTATGGCCTGTTTAAATTCTATAATACTAGAGGCTCAGTGCATGAATTTGTGCACCAGTAGGGTCCCTTGGCTTGGCCTGCGGGATAATGCTGAAACCAGCTCTCCAACATTCCCTGAGGGGTCCTGGGTTGGGAGAGGGTTCAGGCCAGGCCGAGGGACACGATTGGGGCCAGGGAGGGACAGTGGGAGGGTTTCAGGGAATGTCCAGCTTCTCTCCTTCATTCCCAATCAGCTGGATCCCAGAAGCAAACTAACCTATCAGTTGGAGCTTCTGTCCCCTGGTGGTCAGTGCACATCATAGAGAGCAGTTGAGCAGCCTTAGCATATTACACTTTGATTGGTTGAATGGCCTATCAGATGACTGGTAGCATATTAGGTTTTTATTATATAGGATTAAGTTAAAATCAGCATACAGGATTGTATACAGTATAATTGCAATTATTTTAAACTAGAGGCCCAGGATGGGAGAGGGCGTCCCTCAACCTGGCCTGTGCCCTCTTGCAGTCTGGGAGTTTTGGGGAGATGGCCAACTGCTTGTTTAGGCCTGCTCCCCTTAGCACTGCCGCCAAAACAGTAGAGGTTCCTGCTACCACTACTGGGCTCGCCAGCCATGAGCCCAGCTTCTAACTGAGCAATGTTTCCCTTGTGGGAGCACGCTGACTACCAGGGGACAGCTCCTGCGTTGAGCATCTGCTCCCTGGTGGTCATTATACTGATCAGTTTTTCTGCTGTTCAGTTGATTTGCATATTAACCTTTTATTATATAGGATATATAATCAGACAAATGACTAGCAATAAACCCATTATAGATTGTGAACTAATTATCACTAGGTGGATAGGATAATGTGTGATTTTCACTTACCTTTTTATGTTCTTTTTTCTTTCAAACTTCTTATAATGTGAAAGTGTTTTATATTTCTGAAAAAAATTAAATGATTGTGCATAAAAATCATTATTTATTCACCTTTATATTGCACATATAATGAAGTTTTACTGTTGAAAATACTTTAAAGTATAAGTAAGCACAGTTGAAAAACTTAAAATCTAAAATCAACTCAATATTCAGAGATAATGCTACAAAATTTTTTTAAAATATATTTTATTGATTTTTTACAGAGAGAAAGGGAGAGGGATAGAGAGTTAGAAACATCAATGAGAGAGAGACATCGAACAGCCGCCTCCTGAACGCCCCCGACTGGGGATGTGCCCACAACCAGGATACATGCCCCTGACAGGAATCGAACCTGGGAACTTTCAGTCTGCAGGCTGATGCTCTATCCACTGAGCCAAACCGGTTCTGGTAACTTCAAAATTTTTGATGTATGTTCTTCTATACTATTTCATAGGTATGTTTGCTTTATTTTACAAAATGGTATTCTTTTAACCTATTTTTCCACTAATTAAATTGTACATGTCTTTCTATGTCAGAAATTGTGCATCTATATTATAATTTTAATATATTACTTAGTTAATCAAGTTATTTTTTATTATAAAAACTGCTGTGATAAGGATATATGTTGTGCAAGTTGTGCAGAGCACAAACTGCCTTATCCTAGATGGTGGTTCTGTACTTTATTATGTGCAAATTTATTCAGATATTACTTAGAATAAAGTCTTGCTGATCTAAAGGATATGTACAACATAAAGCTTATCACAGCATAAAAATTATAAATAATCGAGATGTTCAACAATTGGGATAGATAAATAAAATGATATTGTAAATATATCATGGAATACTATACAGCCATTTAAGTTTATACCACAGAAGAATATTTCCTGAAATGGAAATATGTTCACAAGATCTCATTAGTGAGAAAAACAGGTCACGTCAATATAAAAATATATATATTTAGATTTTTTTTAGAAAGCCGTCACCATTTTGGCTCAGTGGTAAGAGCTGTGAACTGAAGGGTCTTGGTTTCAATTCAGTCAAGGGTAGGTACCGCTTTTACCTAATCAGAGGGGAAATATTGACTTTTGGAATAATAGGGGGGGAAAGTCGATATTTCTCTCTCTGTGTCTATCCCCTGCCCTTATACTCTCTAAAAAATAAATAGAAAAAATATCCTTGGGTGAGGATTAACAGAACAAACAAAAACACTGTAGAAAGAAAACTATGTAAATGTCCCCAGAAAAATAACCAGAAGAATATACATTAAAATGTTCATAGTAAATGTCCCAAAAGGAAAATGTTCAATGGAATATTATACTACAGCTAAACAGCAATAATATGGATGGATTTTATTTCTGTAAGGATAAATTATATATAACTTGATATCCTTTATATCTTATTTAAAAACAAGTAAAACTAATAACTATAGAGTGTCCCAAAAATGTATACACATATTTTGAATAATTATAAAGGCAGTGTTTATTAAAATGCATTTCATTTTCAAAATTGAGCTATCTGCTGTTATAGTGTGTATACATTTTTTGGGATGTGCTGTCTATTATTTAGGCATACATATATATTTGGGATTAAAATATATTATTTAAAAAGCCAAGGAATATCAATAAAAAATCAGGATAGTAGTCTTTGGTGTTGAGGAGATGGGGCCACAATAGGAGAGGATCATAGAAGTGGATTGAAGTTATTGTCAATATTCTAGTTCAATGAGTGAGTGTTCGTTATGTAATTAAAAGCATATTATTGACTTTAATAATTGTATGATTATAATGAAAATTATAGGACACGTTAATGCTTAAAAATTAGAAGAGGGCCATGCATGGATCACTGAGACAATGTGTGTGATCTATGATAGCATGCATGAATTCTTTATAATCCAACTTTTATGCACTTTAAATTTATCATATTTTCTTAAGCAATTATCTTTAGAGTTTGGTAGTACCTATACTTTTTATTCTCTTGTGGCTTTTTATTCTCTAAATTTTTATATGGAATACACAATATTATACTAATTGAAAAACTAGCCCAAAATTACATAGAATAAGAACTCATACATGTAAAAAAATGCATAATAGGGACTGAAAAGAAAGTGTTGACATGTTAATAATAATTGCCTGTGTAGTGAAATTCCATATAGCTTTTTTATGTTTCTTTAGAGTTTTTTTTTAATCCAAGTGTTATAGAGTGAGACTGTGTTATTTTTTTCTGTTACAAAAGTCACATATGAGTTTCAGAAGGTTAAAAGGGCAGTAGTATGTAGAGAAAAAAATAAAAATATCCTTCTCCCAGGCATGGTTTACTTGCTCTGAATTTTACAAGAACTTTTTCTTTTTTTTAATTTAATAAATATTTATTGGTCAGATTATTACAATTGTTCCTCTTTTTTCCCCCAATAGCTCCCTTCCACCTGGTTCCCACCCCATCCTCTACGCTTACCTCCCTCCCACTGTCCTCATTCATAGGTGTACGATTTTTGTCCACTCTCTTTATGCCCCTCCACACCCCTTTCCCCCTGAGAATTGTGAGCTCACTCTCTTTCTATGCCCCTGATTCTATTATATTCACCAGTTTATTCTGTTCATCAGATTTTTAATTCACTTGACTTTACATTCACTTATTGATAGATATGTATTTGTTGTTCATAATTTTTATCTTTTATCTTTTTCTTTTTCCTCTTCTTCTTAAAGAATACCTTTCAGCATTTCATATAATACTGGTTTGGTGGTGAACTCCTTTAGCTTTTTCTTGTCTGTGAAGCTCTTTATCTGACCTTCAATTTGAATGATAGCTTTGCAGGGTAGAGTAATCTTGGTTGTAGGTTCTTGCTATTCATCACTTTGAATATTTCTTTCCACTCCTTTCTGGCCTGCATAGTTTCTGTTGAGAAATCAGCTGACAATCATATGGGTGCTTGCTTGTAGGTAATTAACTGTTTTTCTCTTGCTGCTTTTAATATTCTCTCTTTGTCTTTTGCTCTTGACATTTTAATTATGATGTGTCTTGGTGTGGTCCTCTTTGGATTCCTTTTGTTTGGGGTTCTGTGCTCTTCCTGGACTTGTAAGTCTATTTCTTTCACTAGGTGGGGGAATTTTTTTATTTCTTCAAATAGGTTTTCAGTATCTGGCTCTCTGATGTTGGTACACTTGAAGTTGTCCCAGAGACTCCTTACACTATCTTCACATTTTTTATTCTTTTTTATTTTTGTTTTTCCAGTTGAGTGTTTTTTTCTTCTTTGTATTTCAAATCTTTTACTTGATTCTTGCAATCCTCTTGTCTGCTGTTAGATATCTTTATAATATTTTTTATTTTAGTCAATGTATGTTTAATTTTCAGTTGGTCCTTTTTTATATCCTTGAAAGTTTCACTAAATTTATCAGCCTTTTCTAGGAAATTCTTGAAAAACCTTATAATAGTGGTTTTGAACTCTATATCCAGTCATTTGCTTTTCTCCATTTCTTTTGTTTGTGATCTGTTTCTTTGTCTCTGGATTTTTGCTGCTTCCCTGAGTTGGTAGAATAGCTTTGTGGGCTAGGTGTCCTATATGGCCCAGTGGCTCAGCCTCCCCAGTTACCTGAGGTGGACACTCTTGGTTCACCCCTCTGTGGACCGTGTGCACATCCTTGTTGTATTTAAGTCTTGATTGTTGTTGGTATCACTGGGGGGAATTGACCTCTAAGCTAATTGGCTGTGAGGATCAGCTCTGTCTACACCAGGATAACTTCTGTGCTGGAAACTCCCTTATGGGACAAGACTTGCAAAACTGCAAAAACCTCTGTGCTCAGATGGATGGGGCAGAGTCTCATGGCAAGGCAGACAGCCTTGGCTTCCCCACAGCCCTTCCCTATGAGGCCCCTGGGTCTCATTGTCCCTCAGTAATCACTGTAAGCAACTCTGAGAGAGAGCCACCCTCAGGTTTCACCCACTGCCAGACAGTCCAGTTTCTCCCCAAATGAGTCTGGGTTCCCTGTATCTCAACCAGAACTGGAGTTCAGCACATTCAGGAGCTTCCTACTCCCTCCCACTTTAGAAAAGCCAGCCTCGCACTCAGCCACCTGTGCACTCAGCAGTCAGTCTTCTATGCATGCGTGTGTCTCTGGACCTCTGCCTCTGCAGGTCCCTTGAGTCTTCGTGTGCTTTCTCTTTTCCTGACAGTCAAGTTTCTCCCCAAATGTGTTTGGGTTCCCAGAAACTCGCCTGGAACTGGAGTTCAGTGCAGTTAGGAGCTTCTGTCTCCCTCCTACTTTAGAAAGCCAGCTGCACACTCAGCCGCCTGCGCACTCAGCTGCCCATCCTCTCCACACACTCGTGCATCTCTGTACCTCAGCCTTTTGTACCTCCTCTCATTCTCAATGTGCTTTCCTCTTTCCTTCTAGTTGTAGAATTTCCACTCAGCCAGCCTTCCTGTGGTTCTGAATGGTGTCTGTTTTGTCTTTTAATTGTAGTTTTGATATTGTTGTGTGAGACAATAGTTTAGGTGCTTACCTGTGCTGCAATCTTGATTTCTCTCCAAGAACTTTTTCTGTTTATATGCATGTGTTCTCATCTTACCTAAGAAACATGCAAATTAGCCATCACTTAGCTACACCCACAACCAATCAGAGTGAGTATGCAAATTAACCCAACAAAGATGACAGGTTAATTTGCATATGCAGGTGCCTAGCAGCTGGGGGTGGAGCGGGATGCTTGCATCATCACCATGGTGACGACACAGGCATTTCACACCACCCCAGCCACTCTGGGCTTATGGGCAGCGTGGGAAGACAGAAAGGTAGCTCTGGTTTGGAGCAAAGGTGGTGCCGGCACCAGCAGCCAGGGGAAGGAAGGCTCATTCTTGCACAAATCTTCATGAATCAGGCCTCTAGTGTGTTTTATAATATGAATCATGCCATATCTACACTAGTTTCTCCAAAAATGTTTTGTTCAATCTTACTTCGTTAAAATTAATAAGAAAAATCAATTCCTGGACAGGGCACATTCTCTCCATATCTGCGTGGATTTTCTCCAAGGACTCCAGTGTCTTCCCACATCCCCAAATATGCATATGACATGAAGTGTGTGTCTATATTTTCCCAGTCTGAGTGAATGTAGATGTGTGTGAGAGGCCCTGCCATGGAAGGGCATCCTGTCTAAGATGGATCCCATCTTGTGTCCTGAGGAGAGGCTCCAGTCACCCATGACTCTGAACTGGAATATTAAGGTTGGAAAATCATTCTGTTACCTGTTTTTATTCACTTTTGTTAAATGTATATATAATACACATTTATTTCAGTGTTTGATATTAGAAGTGTTTGGGTCTTTAGAAATTTGGTGATTTTTTTTACTACAAATATGTCCTGGAACTTAATTCTTGTTTCTATCAATTAGTCTATGGTAAATTCGTTTAATTATACATTGTTTCCCTCAAAGTCACAGTTTCCAAGAACCTATCTATGAAGTTAAGTGAGGATTTAACTGCTATTCTACAACTTACTGTCCTTCCCCTACCATTTTGTTTACAATAGAAAGCCATTGTATCAGCTAGTAAAAATCCATAGTAGGTGTATTATGTAATTTATTAAATTCTTTCCAAATTATAGATATTTGGATTAATAGTTTTTACTATTACACATAATGCTATACAAAGAAGTCTTTTGAATCTATTTTGTTTAGAAGTATTTTGTAGGCTAGTACCTTAGAAATATAACTGCCAGATCAAAAGGTTTGAGCTAAATTACCTTTGTGGCATGCTGGATGCTATCATTCTTTTTTATTTTGGCATTTTGGATAAAAAATCCAATCTCATTCCTTTAAGTTATTTCCCCTACTCTCTACTAAAGTTAAGCAGCTTTTAATATATTTATTAGCTCTTTATATTTTGTTGGAGATTGCTTGTTCATATCCTTTGCCTATTTTTCTTTTGAGTCATTTATCTTTTTTCTTTCTTGATATGTAGGTCTTTAGATACTAGAGATAGTATCCTTTTGTCTGTTACATATTACAAATGTGTGTCATTTGGCTTTTTAAAAGTTTATAATGCTATTTGCCATAAAGATATTATTATTTAAATAGGCAAACACTTTAATTTTTTATAGTTTCTTGCTTATGTCCCATTTTTAGGTAGGTTTCTATATCCCAAAATTATAAAAATATTATTCAATATTTTTTCTAATATTTTACATATTTCATTCTTAATGTGTTAATCCATATGAAATTATTAGTGTTGTTTTTGTGTGTGTGTATACCAATGGTCAAAAGTAGGGACCTACTTAAATTTTTCCAGAAGACATAGTTAATTTTCCTAACTTATTTATTGTATTAAATGATATTTATATTACTTTGGGATTATTTTTTCATCATGAATTATATGAGCATGCTTGTTTATTTTCTGTTCAATTTTTGTCTATTACTGAGCTAATACCTTACTGCCTTAATTATTGGATTGATTATTTTAATTACTTTAATTAATTTTTTATTAATTTAAAATATGTTTTGAAACCCATTCTTTTTTTTCAGAATTTATTTGGCTATTTGTCTACATTTTATTTTTCCAGATGAATTATAGAATTAACTCATCAACTTCATTAAAAAGAAAAAAAATCTCTGGAAGTGCCTCGGAAATTTTGAGTCACCTATAAGAACTGGCATCTTTACAATAAAGGGTTTTGCATTTATTTTATATCCAGACAACATTTTAAACTCTGTTCTTAGTTTTGTGTTTGTTCCCCAGTTAATTATCTTTAATTCCTAGCTATACAATCATGTCAGTTGTAAATAAGGAAATGTTTGTCTTTTCATTTCGAATGTTTGTTTCTGATTTGGTTTTCCTTTTGAGGCATTGGTAAAGAAAGATCTATTACTTCCAGGAGAATGCTGATTTATATAGATTAATAAAGAAAAGGCCTCCTCCTCTTATTTTTTACTTTAATAGAAATATCTCATTGTTTCACTCTAAAATATGATGATTACCATTGTTACCTATAGATGCCCTTTTTCGAGTTATGAAACACCTTTGAATTACAGTTTTGTCAGGAAGAGATATAGAATGTTCTTGAATGCCTTTTCTGGAACTTGCCCAGATGATAATATGGTTATCCTTTATAATTATTTTTTAACTTTAAAAAACATTTATTTATTTATCTTAAATTTATCTTTATTGTTCAAAGTACAGTGGTACCTCAAGATACGAGTTTAATTCGTTCCATAACCTTGAGGCATGGGAAACTATGAGACACTTGAGTCCCGGTAAACTGGTGGGTCGTGTGCAGCCGGCCGATCCCCACGATTACTCCTATCTCAAATGTTGCTCGGATTTCAAAGCAAAAATCGCTCGCTCGATGGCTCGTATCTCAAAAATCTCGTATGTTAGGGCACTCGTATCTCGAGGTGCCACTATATTGAAGATGTCTCCTTTGTTTTGATTCTCCCCCACCATTAACCCCCTTCAGCCTGCACCTGCCCCTCTCAGGCTTTCACCACCCTTTTGTCTGTGTCCATGGGGTATGCATATATGCATATAAATTCTCTGATCCACCCACTTCCCTACCCCTGTCTTCCCTCTGAAATTCATCAATCTGTTCCATGCTTCTATGTCTCTGGATCTACTTTGTTCATCAGTTTATTTTGTTCATTAGATTCCACATATGAGTGATACGTATATTTTTAATCCTTAGTATAGTTAATTACTGTGATAGCTTTCTTAATGTTGAGCAATTCTTGCATTCTTGGAATAAAACTGACCTGGCAATGGTGTTTTGTCTATGTCAATATTTCATTTAGGATATAAAACTCTATAGTAACAAGTTTCTAGAGCAGTGCCCCTTACCTTTTTCACATCATGGCACACTGGGGTAAATTAAATGGACAAGATTGCTCAGGGCAGAGATAACTGGCTTCCCAGGCAGATAGCATGTTACACATACAACCCATCCACAGGACAGCAATGTCCCAAGGCATACTTATTGGGAAACTCTCATTTATTGTTTTCCTTTGTGTGATATCCTTTTTTTGATTTAATACCAGGATTGTATTAACCTCATAAGTGAACTTATTTTTTTCTTATTTTACAGTCTAAGTAACTTAGACACAAGCTGTTCCCTTGAACATTTGATAGCACTCAACTATAAAACCATTTTGTCCTAGTGCTTGTTTGGGGAGAGAGAGGGTAGAAATGTAAATATTCTTTCAATGTCTTTGATGATTAGTCTATCCAGGTTTTCCACCTCTCCTTAAGACAATTTTGTCAATTTGTCTGTAAAACATCCATTTCATCTGGATTTTTAAATGTAAGTTGTATGTATTATATTCTAATGTATATGGATTTGCATATATATGGCTTTAGCTCTTTTTTATTCCTTTCCTTAATAGGACTATTTACATATTTGATTTTCAGTCAACTATTAAAAAGCAAATATTTTTTAAAATACCACTTCCTGCTTTTGTTAATTCCTTTTTTTCTTCAGTCTTTGGTTCCATTTGATTTCTTTCTAGATTTAAGCAAACGCTTAGTTTATTATTGAGTCTTTCTATTTAATGCATTTAAATAATAAATTTTCCTCTGAATATATTTGACCATGTCCCATAGTTTTCACATGCAGTGTTATAATAATCATTCTTTTGATACCTTATCTGTAATTTTCCTTTTTAATCTAAGACTTATCTATAAGTGTATTTATTATATATTTCAACATGGTTAGGTTTTAGTTGAAGTTTGCTTTTTTCTATCCTTGTTGTCTTAATTGCTAGTTATACTCTCTCATGGATGGAGAATGTTTTCTGCATGCATTATACATCTTGAAATATTATCTTTGTGTCCTAATGTAAAAAAGTTTTATAAATATTCCATAGCCAATTGAAGCAAATGTGTTTTCTTTTTGTTTGGGTAATATTGTATCATATTTCTACATATTAAATCAAACTTATTGTTATTCAGATTTTCCCTATTCTATTAATCTAAATTTTCTGATAAAACTATGTAAAATCTCATACTGTTGTTTTATCACAGTCTGCTATTTCTAACCTTTTTTTGTTTTACATGTTTGAACTTTTTTCAGTGCATTAAATTTCATGTTTTTCTTATTGGATTATGTTAATTCACAATGTAAAGGTATCTTATTTTATCCATTTAATGCTTTTTTGCCTTAACATTTTTTTGCCACTTTTGTTAGTATTTTTCTGGTGTATCTTTATCTTCTTCAGTATTTTTAACTTTCCCATTTTATTTTGTTTTAGGTGTATTTTTTAAGAGATAGTAGAGATTTATTTTCCTATACTCTTTAATTTGGATCCCCCATCTCACTCCCTGCCAAATGAACTGACTTTCCACATTAGTAGAAAGCAATGACCCTCCGCCAGGCAATTGCAGCATGCCATACCACCAGCCCCTGGTTCAGAGGAAAGTGTGTTTGGCCTGTCACTCTACAGGCTTTATGCTAACCTGGTTCCAGTTTCAGGAGCACAAAACTCAAGCCTTTGGTCACTTGAGACATTTAAACAGCACCAACTGGTATTCTAGCTTATTTGGACCTTAAATACCACCACCTTTCACTAGATTGCAAATGTTATTTAAATTATATTTCAAGAATTTACAAAAAGAAATGAGAGGGAGAGAAGAAGCTTATCAGAATAAGAGCATCCTAGGAATATTCTTAAAGTTTCTATTCAGCTTTTGGCTGACATATGAAATTACAGACAATAAATATAGCCCCCTTCCCCAGGTGTGAAGCTAAACCAGCTTCTTCTGGGGCCTGGTTACAGTGTTCATAAAGACAAACTGCCTTGAAAGTCAGGCTAATGATGCTATGGCCCCAGTGGCCTCTGCAAGTGACACCTTGCCATCCACCCATGGACAGACATGTAATGTGCAGCATCAGTCCCTGGGTCCTTCTGCCTCCCAAGTCTCAACAGGATCCCTGTGAGAGAGCAGCCCCTACTTCCTTCTGAGGACAACCGTAGTGTTTTCCAGGGCACAGCCTGAACAAATGATACCAAACTTTCCAGGCACAGACACGTCAACCATAGTTGAGCCGAGGCAACACTTGGGGCTCTTGCCATCCCATTGGCCCCTCATCGATTGCCAAAGACAACATCAGTTACTAAGAGGTCCTGGAACTCCTCCACATTCAGTGGGCTGGGACCTGAGGTTAGCACTGGTGAGAGCAAATGATCCCCCAAACATCTGGGCCAAGACCTGAATCAAGGCATGGTCAGGAAACCGGATGCCTACAGGAAAGTGAAAGGGTTCAGGTCCTTATTGAGCTACTCTGAGCATTCTGTCACCAGGGTCACTGGTCCTGGTAACAGGTCTTTCAGGAGCCCCTCAGTTACTTTCACATGACAGTACCTGTAGACATCGACCACGTGGCCCAGGCACATGGCTAGCGGCTTGGCCTCTCTGCGGCTCTTGAGGCGGTACACAGCGGTCATTGCCGCCGAGCAGCTCACCGAGCATACCAGGCCATACACCGTATTGGTGGTGACGGCCACCACGGTGCCAGAGTTCTGCTTGGCCACCGTAGCCCACAGCACCTCGGTCCAACCAGCTCATTCTGGGTTGGCGACGCGCATAGCCCATTGCCCAGGGAGCTGTAACAGCTGGCCCTCCCTGCGCCACCCAAGCAGAGCCCGAGGGTGGAGGAACCAGTCGGCCCCTCAACTCAATCCCATGTTGGCAGTCACCAGGGCCCTCAGTCCCCTGCCTTAGATACAGTGGTACCTTGAGATACGAGTTTAATTCGTTCCATAACCTTGAGGCGTGGGAAACTATGAGATGCTCGAGTCGCGGTAAACTGGTGGGTCGTGTGCAGCCGGCCGATCCGCGTGATTACTACTATCTCAAATGTTGCTCGCATTTCAAAGCAAAAATCGCCCGCTCGATGGCTCGTATCTCAAAAATCTCGTATGTTAGGGCACTCGTATCTCGAGGTACCACTGTATATATTTTTAAAACAGCACATGATGAGATATTTTTCTTCATCTAAGAATGCTGCCTTTTAATTCATAATTAATCACGCATAATTATTATAATTCCATAATTATTAATAATTTTATCATTTTATTATTTTATCTCTTCTTGCTAGATTTGTCAAAGTACTTGTCCTCCTTTTCCCTATAGTGATTTAGGAGTTTGAAATAGTATTTGTTGCTATGATATATATAGATAGATAGATAGATAGATAGATATAGATATGGACATCTAGAATGTTGATATATATATATACATAAAATGTTGATTTTTCTACTTTATATGCTTTTTTAGTATTAACACTTTGTAGTTAGCATATAATCTATATATATAAAAGCCTAACATGTAAAGTGTCCCCTTGGGAGTTCAACCAACCTGGAGTTCCATCTCTCGCTATGATGTGTGCTGACCACCAGGGGTTGGCACAGAATGAAGGGAGGCCCTAGCCAGCAGCTGCTAGGAACCCTACCTGTGCACGAATTTCATGCACTGGGCCTCTAATACCTTTATAATAAGAAAATAAATAAAAACATCCACTTTTCAATATGTCTACTATTGATTTATTCCTTACCAGTCTTACTCCCCTTGCTCAGGCTCTCATCATCTAGATTTTATGTTTTTTTTTCCAACTTCTCAAACCCTCACTACTTTTGTCTACCCTGTTTATTGCTTCCAGAATAGCTCCATAAAATATAATTTTGTTCATAAGACTCAATTCCTAATTAAATCTAAATGTCAACTCCTCTATGACCTTCCCTACATAACCATTCCCATTTTCTTTCTATTTTCCTCTGGCCCAACTACTCTAGTCAGACTGATATCCTTGCTCTCTCACAAATCAGCATTTGCTCCTTTCTTTATTTTCACTTATTTTGTTCTCTACTCGTATCTGTTTTCTCTGAGTTCTACCAACCATTGAAGTGCAAAAAAGTAGGAGCACAACCCCATGGTTTGGCAATTTGGGATGGACTCAGGTGGGCAAGATTTACAAGATAAGTTATTCTTGTGTCCTGATAATTTTCCATTAGGGAAGACCTGCATCTTCCGGGAGCAGGAATATTCTAGTCACAAACATTTAGAAACAGACTTATTCTTCCTCCTCTTTTTTTTTTTACACTGAAGGTTAAGGCATTTGATGTTTATTGAAAAGGGACATTTTGACTCTTTTCTAAAATTATTTAACTTTGAGATTGATATTAACCTCTCACCTCAAATCAAATGCTTCTTAACACTTTTTTCCCTTAATAACAGTGGTTGTCAACATCAACTTAATTTAAACTTTTACAGTTTCTCTATTTTGAGTCCTCTTTAGTTAATTTCTCATATCCTTGACCGTTGTTTGGGGGCATATCAGCATTTAGCTAGTGATTTTGAGCCCCTCTAGGCCTGAAGCATCAACAGAGTCTTGATTTCTATTTCAGTCAGTAGCCCTTTCTATCCTATAACTGAGTTAGGATTTGGGCCAAGAACTCTAAGCACTAAATACAGAAACATATTTTCTTATCAATGTCAAGAAATAAACAGGTACACACAGTACTCCCAGCCCAATAAGACAAGGACTTTAGCATACTTTATTTTTTATTTCCCCTACCACTCCTCCAGAGTCCAGGTCACTGGGTCCCAGACTTCCTAGGAGGGAGTACAGCTGCAAGAATACAGTCCTCATGAGGTGGAGTTATGCTGGATCAACAAAGCTGAAATCTTGAAACCACTGCCCTTTAATAGAATTCAAAATATTTTAAATTGTTTACACTATGCAATTTTTTAGAACTTTAACTTAATAGTTTCCTTAATCCCATAACCACATTGCCAATAATTATTGAGACAATATATTTTCCTCATTAACCATTGTTACTATCAAATTTTCTTCCTTCTTGCATGCATTGTTTTTATGAATAAAACATCTATTTTTTTCTTGAAGTGTAGTATAAATCTCAGGTTTTTAATATCTCAACAAATTCTCTTGGATATGTAAGGTCCCTGGGAACATATAGCTGCAAAAATCAACACAGGAGAGGTTCCCAACATATCTGAACTCAGTGTACCACCACCTTTTCATATGTGGGTTTTATGTTATTCAGGAAAAACATACCAAAATATATGACTCCATTTTGAACCACGCTCATCAGCAATGTGAAAAATGAAGATGAGCTCAGGTGCTTATGCAGTATCTTCTCCCAAATTTCCAGAAAGTGAGAAAGCACACAGATCTGATTTACTATCTGGACTCCAGTCATGCTGACAGTGTTTATCTGATTATTACAATTGTATATGCATTTTATACAACTTGTTTCTTGTTCAATTTATATTATCCCTTTTGAGCATCATTATGGACACTTAGCCTTTCATATACTCCACTGTTTCCAGAGGACCATAATCTTTTTTTCCTTTTTAATGAATTTATTTTGGTGACTGGTTAACTACTGAGTCATGCTGGTTGGGTTCTAGTAGTGCTTTAGAATAACAACATATTTATTACATAAACCCTTATTGATATCTCATTGTTGACATACAGTGTCAAATATTGAGGTTACTGAAATCTATAGGAGGAAATGTATGATTTATGCAATTCACACACTTGGACAAATCTCAATCATTGCTCTTTGGGAGGCAATGATGGCTGTGATAAACAAATAAGACTTTAGTACAAACAGATAATCATGGTCTATAATGGAACTGTAAAAAAAAGTCCAGTTGATGAGTTTACTATTGGAAGTTTTATGTTAACAAATATTAGCTCACTAGTTTTTTATTGTTGATAAATATAATAGTAAATGCAAATTTGAAAAGTGGTAGGTTTTCATTTTAGGAGGTACCCCAAATCTCTGCTTTGCTTTTTATCAAATGAGCCTTGTTAGGGTTCCCTGCGTATTAGAAATACAGTATATGAATTCAAAATCTTAGCTTTCAGAAATGTCTTTAAAAACTTCAAGGTCAATCTTTTCATTATTTTACTATTGTCAAAAGAATTAAGAAGCAATTTCTGGTTTTATACGTCATTGCCTGTGAGCTGGATTTCATGATTATTATTGTGCTGCATACATTCTTAATAAGTTACCTGAAGTATAATAAAACTAAAAGGATGTAGACATCTTGATATGGGAAATAAAAATTACAATTATTCTATCATCTGAGTCACTCATTAGGGAGAGATTTTTAAAGTGTTGATGTACGGAATAAAATTCCTTAGAGTTTCCTTTCAACAGGTTCGGTTTGTTTAACTACAAAGGCATTGTTTTTTAATGTGTAATTGCTACGGCCTGAATATTTGTGCCTCTCCCTGCCCCAATTCAAATGTTGAAACCTCCAATGTGAGGGTATTTGGTAGTGAGGCCTTAGGAGGTTATTAGGTCATGAGGGTGGAGACCCATGAATGAGGTTTCTGCCCCTATAGAAGAGAACCCAGAGATCCCCCTCACCACTTCCACCATGGGAGGACACCTGAAAAAGATCGCAGTCTATGAATCTGGAAACTAGTGTTCACCAGACACTGAATCTGCTGGCACTTGGATCTTGGTCTTCTAGCCTCCAGAACTAAAAGAAATAAATATCTGTTGTTCATACCTAGTCTATGGTATTTTGTTATAGCAGTCCAAATGTACAGTAATAGAAGATTGTAAGGTTCACATGGTGCATATTTACATACAATTTGCTGATAAAGTACTCATAGTTTTCAGGAAGTATTTATCTAGACATACAGATATATAAATCTATAGTTTTGATTGTTGACTATTACAGATGCTCCTTTTGCCCCCCTTCCTTCTGCTCTGGCCAATCCTAGGCCTTCACCACATTTTGACTGTGTCCATGGGTTATGTGTATATGTATATACGGTATATTCTTTGGTTGATCTCTCCTTGTCCCCCCCGCCCCTTCTCCCCTCTTAGATCTATCAGTCTGTTCCATGTTCACAAAAACCTGAGGAGAGATTTCCTTTCTTGAAATCTTTTTTTAAGGGTAAGGGAGTCTTTCCCAGAAGCCTTCCGGGATCTTTCCCCTTACATTTCATTTGCTAATAACTAACCTACCATGTTAGACACACATAGACTAGCAAAATCTTTGGTCTTATGCAGTGGTGTTTACTGAGGTCTCTAAGGTGACACCACTCTTTCCCACCAGATTTTGAACAATTTGAGAAAGCAAAGAAATGGCACAAGGAGTCAAAATATCACCTTTATAGCTGAAACCGGTTTGGCTCAGTGGATAGAGCGTCAGCCTGTGGACTGAAAGGTCCCAGGTTTGATTCCGGTCAAGGGCACATCCCCAGTAGGGTACATGCAGAAGGCAGCTGATCAATGTCTCTCATTCATCGATGTTTCTAACTCTCTATCCCTCTTCCTTCCTCTCTGTAAAAAATCAGTAAAATATATTGTTAAAAAATATCACCTTTATAACCTTTAGAAGCCAGTTTGGAGGATGTGGCCTTAAGTCTGTTAGCTAACCGCACTTGCTATTTCAGAACTCTCAAAATAGGCACATCTACCCAACTCGTCACTATGGTAGCACTAGGGCATAAAAGCTCCCCACATCCTCTTAAAGGGGCAGAATTCCTGGAGTACCAGAAGGCAGCCAGAAACAAGGAGAAGGAAGCATGGAATGGGCCTAATCTTTTGAAATTTACCAATTAACAAATCACTTCATGGTCCCAAGGTAGTCTGAGTAAAAGAGTGGAGAGAGATCAAAAGATGAGGAAGATGCTTAGGAAAAAAAAGTCTTCCAAACTTTTTTTGGAAGAAAAAATGGGGAAAAGGTATTTCCTTCTTAACAGAGCTTACTTATTGTTCAATATTTCTTCAATTGGAACTTGGGAATCAGGGAGTCATATGGACCACAGTGTCTTTTGCTCAGTCTATGTGGGCTTTGGAAATGTCCCAATTATATCCTAATTAATTATCTGTATAGACTTAGTGGGACAAATGCAGCAATAACGGCTTATCCCCTGCTGGTACTTCAATGTCTAGACTGCTGAGCCAAACTGGAACACATGAACACACAAAATAGAATTAGTATGCAATCTAATAAAACACAAGGTTTTTTTTACCTACTAGAGGCCCAGGGCACAAAATTCGTACACAGAGTTGAGGGGGCGGGTGGTGTCACTCAGCCCAACCTATACCTTCTCCAATCTGGGACATCCCTCTCACAATCCAGGACTGCTGGCTTCCAATCACTTGCCTGCTTGCCTGCCTGATTGCCCCTAACCACTTCTGCTTGCCAGCCTGATCACCCCCTAACTACTTCTCTGCCAGCCTGATTGATGCCTAACTGCTCCCCTGACAGCCCAATTGCCCCTAACTGCCCTCCCCTGCCAGCCTGGTCACCCCTATCTGTCCCCTGTCAGCCTGGTCACCCCCAACTGCCCTCCTCTGCTGGCCCAATAACTCCTAACTGCCCTCCCTTGCCAGCATGGTCACCCCTAACTGCCTTACCCTGCCGGCCTGGTTGCTCCTAATTGCTCTCCCCTGCTGGCCTGGTTCAACCTACAACTGCCCTCCCTTGCAGCCTGGGTACCTCCCAACTACCCTTCTCTTCAGGCCTGGTTGACCCCAACTTCCCTCCCCTGATGGCCTGGTTGTCCCCAACTGCCCTTCCCTGCAAGCTGGGTCACCCTTAACTGCCCTCCCCTGTAGGCCTGATCACCCACAACTGCCCTCCCTTGCAGGCCTGGTCACCCCCAACTATCCTCCCCTGTAGGCCTTGTCCCCCACAACTGCCCTCCTTTGCAGGCCTGGTCCCTCTGACTGCCCTTCCCTGCCAGCCATCTTGTGGCAGCCATCTTGTGTCCACATGGAGGCAGCTATCTTTGACCACTTGGGGATAGCCATCTTGTGTGTTGGACTGATGGTCAATTTGCATATTATTCTTTTATTATATAGAATTCTTAGTGGGTCCTAGGCTCCAGCGAAGGCCACCTGGCAATGCACACTGAAAGACAGATGATGAAGATGGAGGCAGACAGGCGGCCGCAGTTGGTTCAGGCTTGCACAGCAGAGCAGTCAGTCAGGGGCTCGTCTCAAGGAGCGATGTGGAGTCCTCCTCTATCAGGCAGGAGATGTTGACTGAAGAAAGGTCCAATACTTATATAGCAA
>JAAGEH010000015.1:9401979-9438129 GCA_011751065.1 Lasiurus cinereus | reverse complement strand
ATAGGTAATACAACTTAACATGGAAAGATAAACAACCCAATCAATTAAAAAGTGGGTAGAGGACCTGAATAGATATTTCTCCAAAGAGGATGTACAGATGGCAAACAGACATATGAGAATATGCTAAATGTCACTAATTAGCAGAGGAATGCAAATTAAAATGACAATGAGATATCACCTCACACCTGTCAGAATGGCTATCATCAATAAATCAACAAACAATAAATGTTAGCCAGGATGTAGAAAAAAAGGAACGCTTGTGACCTATTGGTGGGATTGTAAATTGAGACAGCAAGTGTGGAAAACAGTACCGAGGTTCCTCAATAAATTAAAAATAGAACTAGCAAATGACCCAGCAATTAGACTTTTGGGTATTTATTCAAAGAAATCCAAAACACTAATCTGAAAAGACATATGATTTTCTATGTACACTGCAGCATTATTTATGACTAGAGGCCCAATGCACGAAATTTATGCAAGAGGAGGCCTTCCTTCCCCCGGCTGCTGGCACCAGCTTCTTTCTGGCACCTGGGACTCAGGTTTCCCTCACAGCCTAGGCTTTATCTGGAAGATAATCTGGAAAGATATCCAGTCTAATTAGCATATTATGCTTTTATTATTATAAATAGACAAGATATAAAAGCAACCTAAGTATCTATCTGTAGATGGATAAAAAAGAGGTGGTACATATATATACAATGGAATATTACTCAGCAATAAAACAGAGTGAAATCTTTGTGACAATATGAATGGACCTACAGGGTATTATGCTAAGTGAAATAAGTCAAAGAATGACAAATATCACAATTCATCTATATGTGGAATCTAAAAAAGCAAAATAAATGAATAAAACAAAGAATCTTATACATAGAACAATTTGATCATTGACAATTGAAAAAGGGAAAGGGATAAGATATACAAAATTGCAGTTAAAATAGTCATGGAGATGTAAAATACTACATGAGAAATATGGGTCAATAATATAATTACTATGTATAATGTCATATGTGTACTAGAATTATTGGTGTGGTCACTTTGTATGTTATATAAATGTATAATTACTATGCTGTGCACCTGAAACTAATATAATATTACATGCTAAATGTAATTGAAAAATAAGAAAAAATGTTGCAGATTTACTGTCAACATTTTCCCATAGGGAGTCTAGGCTGGCCTGGCTTTGTATGTATGTGAAGTAGATGCTGCCTGTACTGTAGGATCTCACCATCTCTGAAAGGCACCTGTGAAGAATTGGAATGGCCAGTTTGTCTGTACATGATCAGTCACATCACTTGGAGTTGGTGGGGTCAAGTGGGTAGTTACATTTTAAGGATATATGTCATAATTGTGGCAGTCCTGAGAAACTCCGATGTGGTCAAATGAACATGCTTTATAGTTTCAGAAGATTTGAATTTAAGCTTTCATGGTGTGCCTTGGGCTACCCTGAAGTCCATTTTCTTCATTTGTAACACTGAATTAATGATAGCAGCTTATTAGTCTCACAGGATGGTTTGATGACCAAATGTAGTGATATATGTGAGAGTTATACAGTATAGAAATATAAAATTATATGCTCAAATTTAATGATAAAGTATTTAATTTAAAATATAAAGTGCTTAAAACTGCTTTGCACTAAGGATGAGAAGGATGCCTCTTCTGTATTACTAGGGGCCCAGTGCACAAATTCCTGCATGGGTGGGGTCCAGCTGGTCCAGCCCCAATTGGGGCAGATCGGGGCTGGGCCTGTTGGGAGTAGGAGATGGCAGGAGGTTGGACAGGGCTGCTGGCCCACCTCGATCAGGGCCCAATCAGGGTCAGGCCAGCTAGGGGGAGGGACCACAGGTGATTGGCTAGTGGGCTCTGCCCTTGATTGGGGTTGAGGGGCCCATTGGGGGTGGGGTGGCCATGGGGAGGAGCTGTGGGGGGTGGGGGTGCCAATCAGGGGTTAGCAGCCTGGGGGAGGGGCCCTGGGTGGTTGACCGGCCAGCCCTGACCCCTATTGGGGTGTGTGTGTGTGGGGGGTGATGAGGACTGGCCAGGGGAAGGAGCTGTGGGTGATCAGGGTTGGGCCGGCCAGGGGGAAGGAAAAGGGTGTGTTTGGCTGGCCAGCTCCACCCTTGATTGGGATGGGAGGTGAGAGTCTGATCAGGGGCAGGCCAACCAATCTCCTGTGGCCCCACCCCCTGACCTGGCCAGTTTGCTGGACACACTGGGCATCATAGAGACCAGTCATTATGGATCATTATGGCATTACAGTCACTGGCTTTTTATACCAGGTGTACCAGTTAATAATGCAGATTTTGTAATCAAAGAAAACATGATAATTTTAAGAGAAACATTCAAAGTAATGTCCATCACTAGCTACACATTTCTCCCATCTTTCAGGTAATTTGTGGATACCATCCCAATAGAACTTGTTTTGTTTTGAGGCAAACCATTCAGAGACCCAATTTACCACTTCTTTGTACCTTTTAAATTGCTTCTCAGAAAGTGCATGTGCCATCGATTGGAACAAGTGGTAATCTGAAGGAGCAAGTTCTGGTGAATACAGCAGGTGGATTAATACTTCCCAGGCAATATCTTTTAACGTGTCTTTAACTGGCTTTGAAGTGTGTAATGGTGTGTTTTCATGAAGCAAAATTACTTTGCCGTGTCTTCTGGCCCATTCTGATCATTTTAAGATCAAAGCATGATTCAAATCGATTATTTATGTAAGTAGCAATCAGTACTAATGATTTCACCTGGTTTTAGAACCTCATAATACACCACACCTCCTGATCCCAGCAAACGCAGAGCATTGTCTTCTTTCCAAAGCAATTTGGCCTTGCAGTCCACAGTCCATGTTGATGGTTGACCTGGACCAATCCATGATTTTGTGCACTTGGGATTCTCAAAATAAATCCACTTTTCATTGCCAGTCACAAATCGATGCAAAAAAGCCATTGATGGCTTTTTTTTTACTGATGACTTTTCAGTTTTCTGTTTGTCTTTCATTCAGTTGATGTGGGACCCATTTTCCTTCCTTTAAAATCTTTCCCATTGTGTGTAAATGATCAGAAATTGTTTACTGAGCAACATTTAATCTTTCTGCAAGTTGTTTTTTTGACATGTATCTTCATCCAATAGTGCTTGTAATTTTTGGCCTTCAAACTTTTTCCTTTGACCTGGATGTTCTTTGTTCTTTGTCTTTCACATAGAAACCATCACTTTTAAAGTGTTTAAACCAGTATTCACAAGTATCTTGAAATGAAGCATATTCATCAAAGTATATGATAACTATCAGCAGCACTTTTCTTCAAAATAAAATAATGAATTAAAACTTCCTGCAAATGCTTTTTTTTTTTGGCACAAAATTCAACATTTTTAAGCATAAAAATACCTATGATGTTAACACCTCCAGAAAACTTGACATATGAAGTTTTGAAGCTTGCTGTCAATACAACAAAATAGCATACATATCAAATTGCATATATATCAACATATGTGTAACTCCATCTATTGAAAAAAAACTGCCTTATCAACTGGTGCACCTGTTATATATAGATGTTACCTTTTGGTGTTATTTTGGCTATTATATAAAAACACAGATGGTTGCAGTTATACAAACTCTGACTCTATTGGGGAAAAAATTATTTACAAAGGGTAATTTTTTAGGAAGGTACAGAACCTGCAAGTGGCAACAGTGACATGATTTGTGACTAAGACTCTGCATTATATTTTAAAGTTATTTATTTGGAACAGTGCTCCAGGAAATCTAATTTGAGATCATTTTAATTTCTGTAAATTTAGGGGATCAGATTATTATGTATAGTATACAGACATTAAAAGCAGGGATGAAGGGTAAGAACATTATTCTTATTAAGACTTGCAACATAGAGTTCATTTTTTGGTGTTGTACATATTAAAAGTTCTACCTTTTATTATACAACTGGAGGCCTGGTGCACAAATCTGTGCCTGGGTGGGGGTCCCTTGGCCTGGCTGGAATTTGGGGCCGAATGGGGCCATCTTGCTCAGTCCTAATTGGAGCCGGTTGGGGCCGGCCAGCCAAGGGGAGAAACCATGGGCGGTTGGCTGTGGGAGTGCACTGACCACCCTGCTAGCTGGGGGAAGGACTACAGGAGGTTGGCTGTCCCTGGGAAGTTGGCTGTGGGAGCAAACTGACCACCAGTGTGCAGCTCCTGTGTTGAGAGTCTACCTTCAGGTGGCCAGTGCACATCATAGCAACTGGTTGACTGGTCATTTGGTCATAATGGTTGCTTAGGCTTTTATATATATAGATTCTGAAAACTCAATAGTGCACTTGGAAATGTGGAAAGAAGAGTAATTATGTATTTTGATATCCTTAAGATGTTTGTTTGCTTTCCTTTGCCTTTAAAGTATTATTTACTGAAAACTAAGTTGTGGATGGTGTTACAAAATTCTTGCGATTTGCAGCTATAGCTTCTGTTTCAAGACCAGCTTGTGCCCACATTAAATTAATGTTTAAAACTTTTATCAAATAGATACTAAATCCTGGGCAACAGATATAGAGGAAGAAAGACTCCACAAAGAATGGGACGTGAATCTCTTTAAAGATGTCTCAGTCTAGGGGAAATTTTCTGGAACTTTAGTAGGCCTAAGAATCACCTAGAGAGCTTGTAAAAAATGTCAGATTTTTAGCACTTATCTGTAGAGCTTCTGTTCCCATAGGGTAGAGCTCTAAAGTTCGAATTGCTACCAAGAACTCCAGGTAATTCTGATCCACTCTCCAAAAGCACTAGTCTGTATAGAGCAGCAGATATGTACAAAGAACTGTGGTAACAGTAGAGTTAGAGCCCAATGAAAGTATTGAAGGTAGATGACTTATGACTGGTGCAATCTAGGGAAGTCTGCAAAAGGAAGTGTGATTTGTGCTGGGCAATGAGGAATGGGCAAGATTTGCTGTAGGTGGATTTGGTGAGGTAAGGGTAGGGGGAATCAGACAGGAATGGAAAAAAGCATTCTAGGTGCTGGGTTAACAAACAAAAATATAAGTATGTGAAAGCCCCTGGGGAATAGTGAATAATCTGATATAGCTGCATTGGAAAATGACTGTAGGACTGTAGTGGGAGAAACAGTTAAAATAAAAAGTAAAAAGAGGGCCAAGTATAGATTGTGGAGTTCCTTGATGGAGTATGACTTCATTTTAAAGATTTTGAGGTCTTTTAAGAGGAGCATGGAATAATTACCTTTGCTTTCACTAGTAACTCATTAATTCCTCATAACAAACTTTAAGATTGATACTGTTATCTTCATTTTACAGCTGAAGAAACCGAGCCTGGAAGAAATGAAGTCCATTGTCTAAGGTCTTGTTGTCAGTACCTGGTAGAGTCAGAATTTAGACTGAAGTTTCCAATCATAGTGATTAGGTGGTTCTTTTGGTAGTAGAGGAAATAGGCAAGGTTCGTGTAGCTCACTATGTTAGGGGAAATGTCCATTATTCATCATGCAGTAAAAGGTGGCTTTGCACAATGTTAGGTACTCATTTTATTTGATAAAATTCCTTTTTAAATCAGATCTTAGATCACATATTTAAAATTTTAAATTGTATAACAAGTCTTGAAAAGAACAACAGGTGTTTCATTACCTTCACATCTGTCCTGTCACCCAGAGACACTTATATTTCTTTCAGCTTTTTTTCCTGGCCTGATATGTATTTCCATATCTATACTAATAAAAAGTTAATATGCTAATTTGACTAAACATCTTCCAGACGACCTTCCAGATCTTCTTCTAGACAAAGCCATTGTGGGGGCCTCAGGCTGAGGTGGTTAGGGATGATTAGGTCGGCAGAGGTATCAGGCCAGCAGAGAAGAATAGTTAGGGGGATCAGGCTGGCAGAGGAGAGCAGTTATGGGGATCAGGAGCAGCAGGCAAGTGAGCTGTTAGGAGCCAGTGGTCCTGGATTGTGAGAGGGATATCCAACATCCTTCAAGGCTGTCTGACATCCTCCAAAGGGTCCTGGATTGGAGAGGGTGCAGGCTGGGCTGAGGGACACCCTCATGCACGAATTTCATGCACTGGGTCTCTAATCTATATAATAAAAGCCTAAGCGACTGTTATGGTGGAACAACCAAAATGAACAGTCACTATGATGTGCACTGACCATGAGGGGGCAGATGCTCAGTGCAGAAGCTGCTCCCTGGTGGTTAGTGCACTCTCACAGGAGCAGCAAGCTGAGATGTAAAAAGCAGTGAACAGGCAAGCGGTAAGGAGCGAAGGATCCAGGAGTGCAAGAGGGGTGTACACCTGCTGGCTTAGGCCCATTCCCCACAAGCCAGCAGTTGGACATCCCCTGAGGGGTCCCAGAATGTGAGAGGGTGAAAGCTGGGCCTAGGGACCACCCCCCCTCCAGTGCACAAATTTTGTCCACCAGGATTCTAGTTTCTTAATATTATGCTTCTATAGCTATTTCTTATTTTTTACATTTAAGACATTATCCATTAAGTTGCAACCATAGAAAACATTTATTTTTCTCATAGTTCTCTAAGCTATAGTACACTAGTTATATTGTAATTTTACAATTAATATATCTATGCAAAGATTATTTTGGTTCTATAAATATTCTATATAGCTCAACCATATAAGTATACCATGACAATTAAAAATGTACAATTTTACTTTTTAGAGAGTTAACTAGAGGCCAAGTGCATGAAATTCATGCATGGGGGGCAGGGCTTAGCCCGGCCTGAACCCTCTCCAATCTGGGACCTCTCATCCAACTGCCAATTTAGGCCCAATCCCAGTCAGATCCCTCTCACAATTCAGGACAACTGGCTCTTAACCACTCACCTACCTGCCTGCCTGATTGCCCCTAACTGCCTCTGCCTGGTGGCCTAATCTCCCCTAACTGCCTCTGCCTGCTGGCCTAATCTCCCCTAACCACCTCTGCCTGCTGGCCTGATTGTCCCTAACTGCCTCTGCCTCGGCCCCTGCCACTGTGGCTTTGTTTGGAAGGATGTCAAAAGATGTCTGGTCTAATTGGCATATTGCCCTTTTATTAGTATAATTTCCTTGTTTGCTGCTTCTTTTTTATGTACTGCTCTGTAAATTTTCCCTGGAGCAGACAGCCAAAGCACCTTGTGACAATATTAGGTATTCTATTAGCCCACTCTTCTTTCTACAATTGTTGGTCCTGCATCCATTTCTCACTCCAATGTGGACTGGTGGTTCTCTAAGCCAATTCCAACTGCCATCCTGGGGGCTTTCCTTCACCATTGTATGAGGGAATTTTCTTCACCTCTTTCTTGTGTTGATTCCCAGTTTCCTGGACCTCATGTCTCATTCATTTTTGGTTTACTTTTGGTTTGATACAACCCATCTTTAAACAGCATGCTAAGAAGGATAGTGATATTATGATTTGTACTAAGAAATATATATTTGGTCTTCCTCTCTGTTTCTGGCACAGAGCTCCTAAAATACTTGACCTTTCCTAAGTGATGAGAGCAACAAAAGTGTCTTTTGTTATGTTAATTAGTGACTTTTGGAAAGCTCCTCCATAACCTAAGAGTGGGGGCTGGTTCCCAAGAGAACCAAGCCTGTAAATAGAGGGTTGGAACATTTAGTCCCATTCCCTGAGCTCCTGGGAGGGGAGAAGGGCTGAAGATTGGGTTAATCAATCATGCCTATATAATGAAGCCTCCATAAAAACCCAAAGGAGAGATTTCAGAGACCTTTCTGGTTGGTGAGTCAGAAGGGTTCTATACTGAGCCCCAAACTCAATTGGGACAGATGCTCCTTGCTCCTTTTTACAGGACTTCACCCTATGTATTTCTTCCTTCACCTGGCTGTTGATTCACATCCACTAATATCCTTTGTAAGAAGCCAGCAATCAGGTAAGTAAATTGATTCCCCTGAGTTCTGTGAATGCTGTGGCAAATTAATAGAACCCAAGGAATGTGTTGTTGGGACCTTAATTGATCAGTCAAAAGCAAAGATGACAACCTGGGACTTGCAATTGGCATCTGAAGTAATGGGGGCAGTCCTGTGGTTTGAGCACTTACCTTGTGAAATCTGATGCTATTTCTGAGTAGACAGTGTCAAAATTGAGTTGAACTGGTGTTGGAGAATTGCTTGCTTGGTGTGTGGGAACCCACATACCTGATGTCTGAAGTTTTATAAGTAGTAGTATAAGAGCAAAAGAGAAACACAGGAAGAAAGAGACTGAGTTTTTCCAAAATTTAGAAGGATTCATGGAAGATAACACTTTCTGATACTTTGCATTTCTGAAAAAGTTTCTATTATGATTTAACACTGGATGTGATAGTGTACTGGGTCCTCTTTTTAAAAAAAATATTTTATTGATGTTTTACAGAGAGGAAGGGAGAGGGATAGAGAGTTAGAAACATCGATGAAGGAGAGACATCGATCAGCCGCCTCCTGCACGCCCCCTACAGGGGATGTGCCTGCAACCAGGATACATGCCCTTGACCGGAATCAAACCTGGGACCTTTCAGTCCGCAGGCCGACCCTCTCTCCACTGAGCCAAACTGGTTTTGGCTACTGGGTCCTCTTAATATGGAAACATATCCTTTGGGGGTGGGGAGTTGTTTTATTTCTTTGACTTCCTGTATCTTTGTTTTTTTCCTTGTTCTTTATTTCCAAAATGTATATTATTTAGGTGTGGGTCTACTCAATTTATTTTTAAAATTTCTTACATTTACTCACTTAATTTTAACCATCTCTTTGTCTTTAGTTCTACTTTTGGGAATATTCTTAACGTTATCTGCTACCATCTCATAGATTTTAAAATTTGGCTGGTATTCTTTAAATTTATAAGAGCTCTTTCTTATTCTTTATTTTTGTTTTATTTTAAATAACATCCTGGATTTCATAGAGTCATTATTTATTCCTAACCACTCAAGCTATTAATTATAAATATTTTGAAATAGTTCTACTTTATGGATTGTCTAGTTCCACTGAATTACTTGTTTACTTTGATCTTTTATGTTGGAAACTTTCTTCAGATTTGTTTTCCATCGTATTTTAATGGCTATGCACAAAAAGTGTACGTTCTTTCTGAGTGGTGTTTTAAACTGGTAGTCTTAATTGTAGAATAATTATTAAGGAACCAGCTGTCAGTAACTGTAACTCCAGAGACAAATGTTCTATTTTTTCTGGGTATTAAACATTGGCTAACAGCATTCTGGAGCCAAGCAGAACTTTTCACTTAAGTCATTGATTTTCAGCCCGGTGTCTCTAAGCTTTTTCTCTATAGTATAAATATAAACTTCCCTTCTATCCATACAGGGAAAAATAGCATGCATTTGCAAGGAGGAACAGGAGATTTTTGAGTGTATGTACTTTCTTAAAATAGATTTTGATTTCAGAAAGGAAGGGAGGGAGAGATAGAAACATTAATGATCAGAGAGAATAATTAATCAGCTGCCTCCTGCACACCCCACACTGGGAATTGAACCTACAACCCTGTTATGTGCCCTGACTGGGAATTGAACTGTGACCTACTGTTTCATAGATCAATGCTCAACCACTGAGTCATGCTATCCAGGCTGTATGTGTTTCTTATGCTACAGACTCTACCATGCACATGGAATAAAATGATTAATGAAGAACAAATGTAATCTTATTATTAGCATGATGATCTGTGTTTTTCATTTAAGGGACTTTGAGTTTCTTAACTTTGGAGCTTATAGAAAAAGAGATACGAATTAATGACAAAAATTAATGTAAAATTGTAACTGAGACAAGTGCTAAGAAAGAAAAGTAATAGGTAAAAAGAAAAACTGTAATATAATAGCCATAACAGCCTCTTAAACTGCAGGAGTATGTGCTGAGAGATTTGATCTCCGGGAGGGAATTCTGAAGCATTAGCCAAGATCTGAAAGGAGAGAAGAAGTTAATTAGGGGACAGTGGGATGGTGAGAAGCAGTCTAGAGAGACCTGAAAGAAAGCCCGTGTGACTGGAGTGGAGTGAGAATGAAGCTATATAAAGCTGTGATTACATTAATATTCACTAATTAAAACTCTAAAATTAAAATCAAGTTTTTCTTTATGCCTTCAGTTCAACATAAAACCTTTCTATTCTATTCATAAATCCAGGATTTTTGCAAAAATAAAAATCACTTTCACTTATTCTTTAACTCTTAAGAGAATTTTTCTTAATTTTTTACCCTAAATATACTTAGAAATTTAATAATTTTTTTAAGTAGTAGAAAATTCAAGCTCAAGGTTGTGGAGGTGAGTTTTCTTTTTTTATTTAATACATTTAATAAATGTGATTCCCATAAATATTTCAAATGCCTGACAGGGTAATCTTAATACTTAACAATTCTTAAACCTTATAGCAATGCCTATAAATTTAGCTAACCAAGATTATACTGGTAATAAATTACATTTTGATAAGCATTCAAATACACATAAAATTACCTTATCTATTTCAGTAGTTGAATAATAATTAAACATTTAAAATTTAAAGATATAATGTTAAGAACTCTAATCTGTCAACTTGTATTAAATGTTTCAAATCCCTTAAACTACAAACACAGATTATCATGATAATAACAAAACATATTCCTAAAATGAAAACAATCTGATGAGGGTTTGATTTGCTTTGGAATTTATATACTTACTAGAGGCCCAATTCACAAAATTCATGCAAGGGGCCTAGCCCTCGCATCCATGGCGGCTTCTCTGGGCCCCTGCAGCCTGGCTTTTGTTCGGAAGTTGGTCTGGAAGGACATCCAGAAGGTCATTTGGCTGCCTGGTCTAATTAGCATATTACACTTTTATGATTATAAATTTCTATATCTTACAGACTATTTAGATTGCCAAAATTAGCTAATAAAATATGATACCTAGTTAAATTTGAATTTTAGAGGAACAACTAATAACTTTTTAGAAACTGAAGTGTAATATAATTGGGTATCCTATATTTTATCTGGCAACCATACTAGATTTGCAAAATTACTTACCCAACTAGGAGAGCAGAGTTACCATCTCTGATATGCTGTATTTAATTAGTCAAATATTGTGACCATTATATGGTTACAGATTAAGGGTCTTAGTCAGAAATAGAGACCTGGATGTTACTTCATGGATGACTGTACCCAAGTCATAATTTAACATGCTGAGGTATTTCAAATTACTTGAATTTGACCTGTTGTGTCAATGGTGACCCCAAACCCATGCATTTTAACTGGGATATAGTTATTCAGCCCTGGACATCATTGATTCTTTGGATGTCTTTTAGATTTCACTATTAATAACTTTTATTGTAACTGGTTTAAACTTTTCATTTCATTTGAGTTGATGGAGTTGTTGATTTGAATGGAAATATATGATTTGATAAAATTCTGTACTACCCAGATACCCCCCTTGTCCCAAATTTGACCATGAGAGATCTTAAGAGGCCTTTGGAATGATTTTTCCTCCCATAAAAACAAGAGGGAGCCATAGAAAAGTTTAAGCAACAGCATGACATGAAATTTTTGTTTTTGAGAAGATCACACTGGTTGCTGTATGTGGAATTAATAGGAGGAGGTTGAAGTGAGTGACAGAGACCAGTAAGGAGGCTTTTATAGTAGAGGAACTGAGAGATTGTAACTGTACAATCAATGGATCTGTGCTGGTTGTCACTACTCCAGCCAGGTAAGCAGAGACAGGGTTGAATCATATATGTTTATTCCAATACTGCTGGCAATATGAGAGAGCAGCTGGTCATCCACAAAAATCTGTTCTGCCTCCCACCATAGTCAGCTGTTTATATTGGGTAGAAGGACAACGATTACAAGGGTAAGTAGCAAACGGTTAGGCCAAATGGGCAGTTTACAGGTAATATAAGCTGGAAATTTGTGAAGGCCTGTAGGCATGCAAAGGCTGGAGGTCTTCAAAGATCTAGTGATATACAAAGGACTAGTGCCTCTGGAATCTATAACAAGGTTATTAATCTTTCCGGGATAATAGGCAGCTCCCTGATAGGGAGAATGGGCTGCATTTCCAAGTGAGCTTCCAGTTCCTGTGTGCAACTCCCAGCCAGGTTAGAATGTGCCTTCTTTAATCAGAACAAAACAACTATGGTAAAGAGCATGGTTAATATTTCTTACAATTATAGCTGGTCCCCAACATTCTATTTCTGTTCCCATTAAGATAATAATGAACTTGGTTGATTATGATGGAGTAACATGACAGATTTTAGCTATTTTGTAGGCCAAATTACAAGGACATGGTGATAGATTGAATACAGGCAGTAAGAGAAAGAGAGGTATCACCCATTACTCCCAGGACAAATATTGACACTGTTTGTCCAAATAAGAAAGGGAGAGCAAGAGCAGTTTGTTTAAAATATGTATTTGTTTTGCTTTGTTTTATTTTTGGCAAAGGAGGGGAGAAACAATAAGCCTAGTCTGGACATACTGAATTGAAGAAACATATGGGTATATAAGTGGAGTTGGTCTGCAAACATCTGGAAATGCATTTCTAGATAATCCTTTGGTTTGCACCTATGGTTATAGAATCCAGTACTTCCCACAGCAACAAGATTACAATTTGTGTTTTCTAAGTCTTTCTACCTTGGTCATGTTTCACAAAAGTAATCTGTAATGTACCATGTGTCCAAAATAAATTTCAGTATCGAACTGCTGCATGGATCTTAGAATTTCTGCTCTCTTATTGGTTGGTGATGGCATTTTAAAAATATCACTTAGCCCGGCCAGTGTGGCTCAGTGGTTGAGCATCGACTTATGAACCTGGAGGTCACTGTTCGATTCCTGGTCAGGGCACTTGCCTGGGTGGTGACCCCAGTGAGGGGCATGCAGGAGGCAGCCTATCAGTGATTCTCATCATTTGTCTTTCCCCCCCCCTCTCTCTCTCTTCCTCTCTGAAATCAATAAAATATATTTAAAATAAATATCACTTAATTGATAGATTCGTGGTTGTAACCCTATTTTGAAATGGTGTATATTTATTTGAACCAATATTCAGATGAACACTGCCTTCATTTAGTTGAGTTCTGTGCCTTCATTACTCTTTTAATGATGCTAAATTATTTAGAAGTAGGTAAATAATAAATATTTACGCATGAATGGCCTGTTTACAGTCAATTGACTTTTACTTTCAGAGATGGGAAAGTAATGGACTCTATTCTTTCTGGGATAACAGGTTGACTCAGTACTTTCCAAATTGTTGTTAAGAATTCTTGTATCTTCTTCAGTTAGGCAGGACTTCCTGACAATGTTTTTTTAACCTAGGGAATCCCTGCTCTTCAAGACATGCATTTGTGGTTTGTGCACTTTGCTGGTACACTTTATCTACACAGTGGCTTAAGTGATGTTTTGGTCTATTGTTTTTCCCAGCCCAAGCATCTTTCATTCTTATTCAGAATAATTAGTTAGAACTGTTAATGGCAGTTTTCATTCTTTCTTATTTATTTATTTATTTATTGTAGGATATCATAGGATATTTGCAATGACAGAGAGTTAAAAATAGCTTGTCTCTAAAGAGAAATTTTATAACACTGTGCTAATTATTTTGACTTTTATTCAGCTGTGAGAAACCATTAATCTGTTCTATACAAACAGTTTTTTGATTACTGAAAATGAGGATATAATTATCATGTATTAAGTACAAACAGTACTTTTTCTGGGATACAAAGTATTGCTATTTCTATACAATGCAGCTTTTGACTAATTAATTCGGATGAATGTCCATATTATCAAGAATGTTTATATTTGGAAAAAAGACAAGAACACTTTTATGCTTCTTCCATGTAAATTATTTGCAGACCTGATTCTATAGTTAATCTGGGCCTTAACAAATCACCTTGAGAGTAAATTGCTCACTAATAACAGATGATGAATAACTCTTAAGTATTCAATATCTTTTAACCCGAAATGTTTGCTTCACAAATGGTGAGTGGTTAGCAGAAAATAAAGGATAAACCACTGTAATATTAAATAGTTAATCGAATTAGTTGTGATATAGTTTTTAGGAACCAGGAAAGTACAGCAAGAAGCCTTTCCAACTTGTTAGTGTTCAGAGTACATTGTTAGCTAGAACAGGCTAAGGGATAGGATGATTCCAATCAAATTTCAATAATATACGATGAACTAAGACTAATATGGTTAGGAGTCAGGACCTGAAGTAGAATAAAAATGGAAAAAAGCAGTCCTTCAGTACCACAATTCAGAGTGTAAAATCCATAGAAGAGACAACATGTGAGGAACAGATAGTACCAGGGAGGTAGGTCTTAAGAAGAGGGAGAGCAGGTCCAAGTGAGATTGTAATACTCCAAGGACCACTTTGACAGGGAACAGTATCTACAAATATACAATCTAGGCTTAAAAATTTCCCTTTACTTACCTGTTCATAAGAAAAGTACCAAGAGATCACAGGTGCAGGTTGAGGGAAACAGCAATATGGTTGCAGGCAGATTAAGATGGTTACCATTCTGTTCATGTAACTTACTTGTGCTTTTAGTGACTGGAAGTTAAGTTTGGCACTTGGCCAATAGGGGCCCAGTAGGCAATTAGGTAAAAAATCAAGCTATGTTTTTATTTTGAGTGACTGACATTATATAAGGGAATAAGAGTGCTGCTACATGGTGGAGCAGAGAAGAGTATAAAGGGAGCTTGTGGGAATCTCCTGGGTTATCCTGTTGTTCTGCAATGCCCAGGGGTAAAGCAATATAGCCCATTACTGAAAGTATACAAATAGGGCAACTAGAAGCTCAGACCCCTCAGGAATGAAAACTGGATCATACCTCCCAGGAAAACATCCTAAATAGCAAATAGCTGTTTACTAGGGATATTGATAAGTACAAAATATGTTTTTATAAAGTTTTATGAATTATATACTTACACATATTTCATGCAAATAATATTGAGCATGAAGTGTTTAAATAGTAATATTCCAAATTAGTTTGCTTTGGTTGGTGGTAAATTATATTTTATTGTGCTACCCAGGAAGTATCAGAGTACTTTAAAAGAAGGGAAACCTTCTTTTATATATATTTTTATTGACTTTTTACAGAGAGGAAAGGAGAGGAACAGAGAGCTAGAAACATTGATGAGAGAGAAACATTGATCAGCTGCCTCTTGCACACCTCCCACTGGGGATGTGCCCACAACCAAGGTACATGCCCTAGATGGGAATTGAACCCGGGACCCTCCAGTCCGCAGGCCTATGGTCAGGGCCAAAAAAAGAAAAACCTTTTAAGTTTGAATTCTAAGTAGGAGGATACTTCCAGTAAGAGTGAATATACACTCCTATCTCCTCCTTGCTTCCCTACCCTCAATTCTTGGCACTGTGTTCAGGATCATGGGGTATGTTGGAGAAAGAATACAGTTATCTAAAAATCAGTGAGCACAGAATACTCAGGTTAAGGAAATACAGTGATTCTCACCTTTTAATCCCCTCTCTCTATCCCTCTCCTTATGTCTTCTGTTCTTATTCCCATGACATATAAGATTAGCATGTGTCTCGAATCTCCCCAATTATATGAGGATGGCTGACATCACTAATCAATTATGACATGCTTTCCCATTGGGGTAGACTCTTTAAATACTCCTCTGCATGGTGTTTAAAATAGTTATTATAAATCATGAAATAAATCAGGTGGAGAAAAACAAACACCATATGATCTCACTTATATGTGGAATATAAAAAAAACCAAAAACCACAAAATAAACAAATAGAACAGAAACAAACTCATAGATATTGAGAACAAACTGATAGTCACCTGATGGGGAGGTTTGTGGAGATGGATGAGAAAGGTGAAAGGGATTAAGAAGTACAAATGTCCAGTTATTAAAAATAGTTATGATGCTATCAAGTAGAACATAAGAAATATAGTCAATAATATTATAACTATGTATGATATCAGATGGTTACTAAACTGCCTAATTACTATGTTGTATACCTGAAACTAATATAACATTGTATGTCCACTGTAACTGAAAAATAAATTTTAAACTGATAAGAACTGATACTACACTTGATTTTAGCCAAAAGGCTGAGATATCAAATCTACACTAATAATAGACTACATCAGTGGTCAGCAAACTGTGGCTCGCAAGCCACATGCAGTTTACGAGCCACGGTTTGCTGCTCTGTTGACTAATGAGTTTGCTGACCACTGACCTAGGTTATCGTCACACCTTCACACATCATACCCTAATGTTGTCACAAAATGGCCATCACAAGATGGTCATCACAATATGGCCATGTGCACAGTGGAGGCAGGGCCCAGTGGAGGAGGCAGGTCAGGGCATGAGAGGGCAGTTGTGGGGCAATCAGGCCATTAGGGGGGGCAGTAGTAGGTGATCAGGCCAGCAAGGGTGGGCATTTGGGGGCTATCAGGCTGGCAGGGGAGCAATTAAGGCGTCAATCAGGCCAGGAGGGGAGCGGTTAGGGGGCAATCAGGCTGGCAGGCAGGAAAGCGCTTAGGAGCCAGTGATCCCATATTATGAGAAGGATGTCAAACTGCCAGACATCCCCTGAAGGGTCCCAAATTGGAGAGGGTTCAGGCTGGGCTGAGGGTTCCACCCCCCTCACAAATTTTGTGCACCAGACCTCTAGTAAAATATATTTGATAATTGCAGTCTATAGAATCAGGAAAAAATATTAGCCTAATTCACCAGAAAGCTGAGACTTGCTGGCAGTCCTGCTTCTGTGCATGAGCTGCTGAGGAAACACCTTTTCTGACTGCTTATTGGCTAAGCTTCTGATATGCCACTTGCAGTGTTCTTGGTAACTTGGTTAAAAAGAATCCAAGAAGGTGATCTAGGGTTTTTCTACTCCTGAAGGACAAAAATGAAGGTCTGTTGCTGGAGGGGCTAAGAAATGTCATATCCTAGCCCTAGCCAGTTTGGCTCAGTGGATAGAGCCTTGACCTGTGGACTGCAGGGTCTGAGTTCCATTCTGATTAAGGGTATGTACCTAGGTTGCAGGCTCCTCCCTGGCTGGGGCCCAGGGCAGGGCTCATGCAGGAGAAAACCAATCTAAGTGTCCTTTTCACATTGATGTTTCTCTCTGTCTTTCCCTCTCTCTTCCACAGTCTTTAAAAATCAATAGAAAAATATCCTCAGGTGAGGAAAGAAAGAAAGGAAGGAAGGAAGGAAGGAAGGAAGGAAGGAAGGAAGGAAGGAAGGAAGAAAGAAAGAAACAAAAAAGAAAGGTTATATCTCATGAAAGAGACATCTTGAAAATGCCTAAAGAAAGTTTCTCATCTTTTTGTGATAAAGAAACTGGACTCTGTTGATAAAAACACCTTGGCAACTGTGGCAGCCAGCAGTGGCAGCAGCAGCAGGGTGATGGGGGCAGCACCTTCCCCTGATCAGCCCAGTCGCCTCCCGCAGAGGAAGATGAACTGCAGCTTAGATCCACTCCCCAGGGAGAGGGCCTAAACCATCATTAGGATATCCCCTGAGGGCTCCTGTACTGTGAGAGGAAGCAGGCTGGGCTGAGAAAACCCCCACCAGTACACGAATTTTCATGCACTGGGCCTCTAGTAAACCAATAAAGACAGAGGCTTCTGCCTTCTTGTAGTTTGTAACCAATGAAAGGGAGACAGTCACTAGGCAATAAACATAATGAGTAAACAAACAAAAGGTAAAGCCTGAGAAGGAGAATCAGAGCTAAGAAGGCTGGGGTGGAAAGTTTTGGTAATAAAAAGGTGACAGGCTAAGATTTAAAGTAGTGAGAGTATGCCTTCTGGATATCTTGGGTAACAACTATAGATGTGTGTGTGTGATGGGGGGGAGCAGATAGAGAACATGTCTGATATCATGAAGGAACAACAAATTCAATGATGATACAATGGAGTAAAGAAAGGGGAGAATAAAATAATAGGGAAGGCCAGATTATATAGAGTTATGTAGCTCATTTAGTTTTTATTCTGAGTAATTTAGGAAGCTATTGCAGGGGTTATAACAGGTGATATATGACCTGATTTGTATTTAAAAGAACCACCCTGGGAATTCCATTTCAGATATGTCTGAGTAGTTCCTACTGGACTTGGGCCTCCTTAATAACGATAAACTCGGGAAAAAATTGAAGTTGAACAGAAAAGTAAAAAAAGGGTTGAGGTGAAGACAAGGATGGAGATGTGTAACAGTTGACACCTGGAAGAAGTTATGGGTGAAATTTCATTTTCAGGATTCAGACTGAGAGCAGGATGAAGGCAGTACCATTAAGTGATTAAAACCCTGATAGAAAACCTGCAGTCTTCAGCATAAAGAAGTGGAGTACAGAGTCTTGGGCAATAACAGTCTCTCCATTTCTGACTGGCCACTAAATTACATGTATGCAGGGTAGACTTTAAGCATCTCAGCTAAAGGTTCAAAGAGAAAGAAGAAAATATACTAAATGACCAAAAGACTGACTTGGTGGAAAATCAAGTGAAACACCTACTTATCAATGAGAGGGAAGTCTTTACCACAGGCAGGACTGTCAGGTTTGCAGGACTGTCAGGTTTGCAGGACAGCCACCATGGTGGGGATCATGTGGAGTCCCTAGGCTCACGGACCCTGATGGCTGTCTTAAGGGGGGCTGGTGTTCCTCTTCTTTCCACCATCCCAGCTTGGTAGAAGTTAGCCTGTGAGAAGAAGGTGATCTTGGGCTGTGGATGTTAGGCACTTAACCCAACTTCCAGAGGTTGGGAAGTCCACCCCTCTTTGTGAGGAGCAAAGCAGCTGATCAGTGTGGTGAGGTGATCAGGTGAACAAGGGTGCATGGTCTTGGGTACAAGGCGGGGGGGGTGCTTGGTGATCATCCAGAAGTGGTCAGGTGACAAGGGGAGTGGCCAGGTGACCAGCCAGAAGTGGTCAAGTCAACAAAGGGGTGGGGCCAGATGACCAGCCAGAAGTTAGGTGAACAAGGGGGTGGGGACAGGTGAACAGCTGGAAGTGGTCAAGTGGATAAGGCAGTGAGGCCACATAAATGCAAAGGAGGGTCACAAGAGGAAACAAATGCTCCACCTTCCTGTGGTCCCGACTCTGGATGGAACAAGAAGGTCCCTGTCCTCAAAGAAGGTTGTTCCATGTGGTTGAGTCAGAAGCTGGCCCTCAGGGCCTGGCGGCCAATAAGTGACTCTGGTGTGGGGAGGATATTGCTCCCAGAATGCACTGCAGTTTCAGGGACTTAAAAAGCCCACAGACAGGGCTATCAGGGTTGCAGGACAGTCCAGTGTGAGATGTCCCCATGGTTGGGACCATGCGGGTTCCCTAGGCTCATGGATCCTCATGGTTGTCTTAAAGGGGTGCTGGCATCTTATTTTTTTGCCACCCTCAACTCTGGGTAGAAGGAAGCCTGTGAGCAGGAGACCTTGGGCTGTGAGTGTTAGGCACTTAACACAACTTCCAGAGGTTGTGAAGTCCACCCCTCTGGGTGAGGAGCAAATCATCCTGACCAGTGTGGCACCATAGTCCGGTGAATAAGGGGGTGTGGTCTCAGGAATAAGAGGGAGGGCTCAGGTGACCAGCTGGAAGTGGTCAAGTGGTTAAGGAAATTGGGCCACCTGAATGGGGAAGATGGTCAGAAGAGGTTGCTAATGCCCCACCTTCCTGTGGTCTAGCTCTGGATGGCAGCATGATGGTCCCTGTCCTCAGGAAGGGCATTACTTGTGAATGAGGCAGAAAGCTGGCCCTCTGGGCCAGGAGACCAGTAAGTGACTCTGGTGGGGAGAGGACAGTGTTCCCATAATGGAGCGGGGTTTAACAAAGAGCAAACCATGTGAAAGTTTGAGGGGATGGAGGAGTGAGAAACAGGATTTTCAGACATGGAAAATAGGTAAAACTTCATTTATAAATGCACTATAGGTATTTTATAATTTCAGTGTCGTAAGATTTATTATTTAGTCACTGAGAATAATGAAAGTTGTTTTGAAGAACACAGAAATTAGACATCAGGCTCTGGATGACAGTCTCACCATCCAATATATTAATGAATTTTGTTTTGAATGCCCAGTATTGAGAAAATCCAGATGAATCCTAAGAAATGTAGTATTTGGAAATGTTAAAAGGTATTAAATAGCATGTCATCAATATCAGGACACTAAAACTCGACTGATCCTGAAACATGGAAGAGAATTAGGAGAAGACTTGTTCTTCTCCTAATTTTGTAAATTTGAATCACTAACATCTGTTAACTCTCATGCCATAGTGTTAATGTGAAAATATTAAAAGAAGATCCTACAGAAGGCCTGCTGCAATATGATAAGATTATTATACTGCAACATGTTATATGTGCCTTAGTAATTACACAACTGACTAGCATGTGGAACTTGAGAACAAGCACTGATAATATGGCTGTGCCTTATCTTGTATTTCATTGGGCCCGGTACATCTGTTCTATGATGCTGTTATTTGTACAATTTTGTGTCAGTGGTCCTGCACAGGACTGAAATAAAATGGTGAATGAAAATGTATAACTTTTCTAATCAATGATATGTATCCAAGAAGTTCAAATTCATATGAACTCTGACAGGAAGACCTGCCTCCAAAAATATTCTGTAGTACATAAGGAATACATGTATGTCTTTCAATGTGCTCAAATATGCTACATTTGAGTGCTATTATATTTACTATAGTTTATCAAAGAATTTAGAGTGCTTTTCTAAAATTAAATTATATTAAAAATATTTGTAACCTTGAAGTACTTCAAAACAGCCCAAGAGTTCTGAAAACAGCTCAATAACTCTGTTTGTAATCCAGGCCCTATAGCACTATGTTTCACGTTAAACTACCATATTTCCCGGGGTATAAGACAACCCCCAACTTTTCCAGTTAAAATAGTTTGGGATATCCTCGTCCTATAAGATGACATCCGGCATATAAGATGACCCCCAACTTTTGAGATTTTTTTCTGGGTTCAAAATTCGTCTTATATGCCAGAAAATGCGGTACTTCAAACTTAGGATAACTTCGTGGTAAGGTATTCAGGTATGGTCTGGCCACTTTAGCAAGGAGGCATAATGAAAATGTCCCTGCAGTGTTCAAAATATGATGTACATTTTGTGAACTATCTTAGGCACACCTACTAGGAACAAAGCAACGCCCTTTTGCTCTTCAATTGAAATATAATTGTGGGGTGTTTGTGGTGGGGTTGCTGAGTCGTGGATCCCACCTGGAAGCGCCAGGACAATGGGGATCCTGGATGACGAGTATGACTACCTATTCAAAGTGGGGCTCGTCGGGGACTAGGGTGTGGGCAAGAGCAACCTGCTGTCCCAGCTCACCTGCAATGAATTCAGCCTGGAGAGCAAGAGCACCACTGGTGTGGAGTTTGCCACCCGCAGCATCCAGATGGACAGCAAGACCATTAAGGCGGAGACATGGGACACCGCTGGCCAGGAACGCTACCGCACCATGACCTCTGCGCACTACCAAGGTGCAGTGGGTGCACTGCTGGTTTATGACATCGCCAGCAACTGACATACGAGAATGTGGAATGTTGGCTGAAGGAGCTGATGGATCACGCTGACATTAACATCGTCATCACGCTGGTGGGCAACAAGAGCGACCTGCGCCACTTGCAGGCTGTGCCCACTGATGAGGCCCTAGCCTTTGCAGAGAAGAACTGGTCCTTCATTGAGACCTCAGCCTTGGACTCCACCAATATAGAGAAAGCTTTCAAGAGCATCTTCACAGAGATCTACCGCATCGCATCCCAGAAGCAAACTTCAGATCGTGCAGCCCATGACGAGTCCCCTGGGAACAACGTGGTGGACATCAATGTGCCATCCACTGCTGATGGACAGAAACCAAACAAGCTGCGATGTTGCCTGAATCTGTGACTGCCCCTTGCCTCGTCCAAGTATGCGTGCATGCACATCCTCATCCTTCGCCTGCCCCTCACCATGATGTCTTCTCTGACCCTACCCTGTCTGTGCCAACCCCCTCCGACCCTCTGCTACTGGCTCCTACCCATCCACTGAGCTCTGCACAGTCAGCTGGGGGTTAGGAAGAACATGAGTCCAGCTGTACCATCTGTCCTTCTCCCCTACCCCAGGGAAGCTTGAAACCTGGCTGCTGCACCTATTCTTCTTGGGTCCCAGTGGGCCTCTGGTTGCAGTCAGGTGGGGAGGGTGGCAGGATGGACCAGGACAGCCAGAGACAATAGGATGGGCACACCCAACAGGCTTCAATTTTCCACAGCAGACTCCAGGGAGCAACTACTTCCCTTCCTCTCTGGCCAGTTGTCCCAGCTGGCCCTGGTCCCCACCCAGAACCCCTCTCTGGGCTAAAGCCTGAAGAACAAGTGACTAGGGGACTGGATCAGGCAGACAGAGGCTCCTGGCACCCTACCACCCACATACTGGCACATGGCTTTTTTTTTGTATTGTATTGAGTTTTTTACAGAGAGGAAGAGAGAGAGGGATAGAGAGTTAGAAACATCGATGAGAGAGAAACATCGATCAGCTGCCTCCTGCATGCCCCCCACCGGGGACATGCCTGCAACCAAGATACATGCCCTTGACCAGAATCGAACCCGGGACCTTTCAGTCTGCAGGCTGACGCTCTATCCACTGAGCCAAACCGGTTTCGGCAGGCACATGGCTTTGACCTCGGCCTCTCCTGGGCATTCATGAATCCAGTTCCTGCCTGTGGATATATGCTGGGAAAAGACCTCCCCCCACCTCTTTTCTGCATGCAGTGCACTCCCCACCCTTCCCTGTGCCCTTCTCTCTGTCTTGTCTTCCTGTCTGGTCAGGAACTGTTTGCAAGTGAAGCAATATCTCAGTGTTTTGTTTATACAATCTCTCTTGTAGCCTTTGTTATTGTAGAGAAACAGATTCTTTTTTTAAAATTTCTTTATTGATTAAGATGTGACATATGTGTCCTTATTCCTCCCTTAGTCTTCACCCCTCACTCATACACTCACCCCCTTGTTGTCTGTGTCCATTGGTTAGGCCCATATGCGTGCATACAAGTCCTTTGGTTGATTTCTCCTCCTTACCTTCACCCTCCCCTACCTTCCGCCTGAGGTAGGATGGTGTGATCGATGTTTCTCTGTCTCTGGAACTGTTTTTGTTCATCAGTTTATGTTGTTCATTACATTCTATAAATGAGTGAGATAATGTGATACTTATCTTTCTCTGACTGGCTTAATTCACTTAGCATAATGCTCTCCAGTTCCATGCATGTTGTTGCAAATGGTAGGAATTCCTTCTTTTTTAGTGCAGCATAGTATTCCCTTGTGTAGATGCACCACAGTTTTTTAATCCACTCATCTGTTGATGGGCACTTAAGCTGTTTCCAAATCTTAGCTATGGTAAATTGTGCTGCTATGAACATAGGGGTGCATATATACTTTATGATTGTTGTTTCTGTTTCTTGGGATATATTCCTAGAAGTGGTATTACTGGGTCAAATGGGAGGTACATTTTTAGTTTTTTGAGGAAACTCCATACTGTTCTCCACAGTGGCTGCACCAATCTGTATTCCCACCAGCAGTGCACCAAGGTTCCTTTTTCTCTGCATCCTCACCAACATTTGTCATTTATTGATGGTAGCCATTCTGACAGGTGTGAGATGGTACTGCATTGTCATTTTGATTTGCATCTCTCGGATAATTAGGGACTGAGCATGTTTTTATGTTTCTCTTGGCCTTCCTTCTGTCTTTTTCTGAAAAGTCTCAATTTAGGTCCATTGCCCATTTCTTGATTGGGTTCTTTATCTTCCTTTTGTTGAGATGCATCTTCTTTTTTAAAAAAAATCTTTATTATTGAGAGTATTACAGATGTCACCTCTTCACTTCTTTCCCTCATTGCCCTCCTCCACTCAGATCCTGCCCCACCCCAGGCCTTCACCACCTTATTGTCTGTGTTCATGGGCTATGCACATAAATTCTTTGGTTAATCTCTTCTTGCCTCCCTCCCTCTGAGATTCCTCAGTCTGTTCCATGTATCCATGCCTCTGGATCTATTGTTTTACATTTTTATTGATTTCAGAGAGGAAGGGAAAGGGGGAGAGAGAGATAGAAACATCAATGCTGAGACAGAATCATTGATTGGCTGCTTCCTGCACACCCCGTACTAAGGATGTGCCCTTGATCAGAATTGAATCTGGGGCCCTTCAGTCCACAGACTTACTCTCTGTCCACTGAGCCAAACCAGCTAAGGCTGGATCTATTTTATTCATCAGTTTGTGTTGTTCATTAGATTCCTTTTTTCATTTATTTATTTTGTTCCTTTTTGTTGTTCATTTATTTTGATTTTTAAATTCTATTATTCATAGATATGTATTTATTGCCATTTTATTGTTCATGTTCTTGTTATTTTTCTTGTTTTTCTTATTATTATTAAAGAAGAACCTTCAACATTTCATGTAATACTGGTTTGATGGTGATGAATTAGTTGTAATTTTGATGGGGTTATGGGAGGCAGCAAGTTACCATGTTTAGTTACACTGCCATCTTGAAAAAGTTATCATATGTGTCTTCTTGGAAGTAAATTGTTTCTTCCACTCAATCAAACCAAATTGTTCTTGTGTAGCATCTTGGTCACAGGGGTAGGCATCAAGAGAGAGAATGGGAATATTAGAGAGGGCAACCAGGTGGTATTTGAGATCATAGTTCCAACAGCTCTAAGGGCAGACATACCCTTTAGTTTGATTAAGTGAACCATTAGCTTTCCCTTTTATGAAAGGTTAGACTTGAGTTTCTTATACACTACTTATAAGTAGTGTCAAAGAAAACACTTTAAATCTGTTCACTCTTTTCCATTCCTACCACAATTGCCCTAGCTAATATTCTCATGACCTCTTACTTCTACTATTTAAATAGTTTCCTGATAAGCTTTCCCATATTTACTGAGGCAGTGAATATTTAATTGCATTTCATTTTATTGCAGTTATATCTTCATGGATATGTGACTTATGCAGATGCATGAAGTCCCATTATGTGCTTTCATGCTCTGGTTTTGATATCTTGAAAATCTTATAATTTTATCTTGTTTTATGTAAGTAACTAGAGGCCTGGTGTATGAATTCGTGCATGGGGGGGGGGCAGCGAACCATGGGAGCTTGGCTACCAGCTCCAAGGAGGGAGTCAGCCCTTGGCCCACCCGGTAAAGGGGCCATGTCCACCACCACCCATCCCAAGTTCTCCATCCAAACCCGGGACCCAAAAGCCACCTGCAGGGTTGGGAGAGGAGGCGATGGTCACCAGGATGGGCACAGAAGGAACAGACGCTGGACACCAATGCCGCCCTGCCACTGCATAGTTCCCCACCTCTTCCCCTCCTCTCCTCACCGCTACACTGCCACCTTGGTGAGGAAGGGAGAGAACAGGAGCAAGACAAATCCTTGTGTCAAGTGCTGACTTTCAATAGATCTCAGTGAGGGAGCTGTTCTGCTATGCATGAAACCCCAATCCAGAAGCAAGTTGTCTACAAATGGTTTAGCATCAGGGGCCAATAAGGGTTGGCCGGCCATGGGGAGGGACCGTGGGCAGTTAGCTGGCTGTGGGAGGTTGGCTGTGGGAGTGTACTGACCACCAGGGGACAGCTCCTGCATTGAGTGTTTGCCCCCTGGTGGTCAGTACACATCATAGCAACTGGTCAACTGGTTGTTCTGGTTGTTTAGTCATATGGTTGCTTAGGCTTTTATATATATAGATATGTGATGGGACAATGATATATGTATATGAACAATTGAATATGCTAGGCACAGGCTCAGTACTACAGCCTCAGTGGGTGGCAGGTTGCATGCTGAGCAGTTGGGTTGGCTGCTTGGTGTACATACATTCACATGCCTAGTGCAATCTGGCTTCCCCATCAGGGTGTGGAACTGGAATCCGGGTTCAGATTGGGGATAGTGATGATGGCAAGCAGCAACAGAAGCACTAATAGTGATTGCAGCAGCTGCAGGTTAGGGAAAGAGATAATACACCACATGGGGAAGTGCTGGCTTCCAAGGTGGGAAGTTGACTTACCTGTATTTCCTCAAAGCCTGTCTCTGTAACATATGCACAAATATAAATTCCATAGCCTGAATGTCTGAACAGGAACTACTGTGCTCAAGAACTAAGTGTTAGTAAAGTCTTATAAAATAAAAGCATATATATGGATGCTGTAATACTGCTTTGGGGAGTTATTAGAATTCTTCAAGGAGTTTAGAATTTCTGGTTTTTAAACTGCTGCAACATTGCAAAGAAAATATCAATAGGCTTAGAAATAAAAATTAAATGTATAGATCATTACATTTCACTGAAAAGAACACTATTTTCAGATGAAGACTTGGATCTTAGTGTTTCTGCTTCACTGAGTGAACAGAGTAATAATACAATGATCTATGGAGAAAATCCATAAAGTATAATGATTCCAGAAGGAAGATACCAAGATAATGAAAGGTCTAGACCAGCGCTGAACAATAATACTTTTTGCAATAATGATGATGGAAATGGTCTCTTTCAGAGTTTTCTAGTACACCAGCTACTAGCCACCTGTGATTATTGAGCACTTAAAATGTTGCTATGATGATTGAATAAGAAAATATTTAATTTTAATTACATTTAAATAGGCACATGTGACTAGTGGTTAATATAATGGACAACAAAGGTCTAGACACTATGACATATGCTAACCTCCTGAGCAAAATGAGTATGTTTATTTTGGATGAGAAAGACTTGATAAATTGATGAATATTTTTAAACATCTCAAGGGTTATCATGTGGTTGTTTAGATAAACTTGTGATTCCATAAAGGAGGACTAGAACTAATAAATAAAGGATTATACAGAAACCAGTTATGGACTTTATATGAAGAACTTTCTACAAACAAATGTGTCTAAAATTGAAATGGATGACTAGACCAGATGCCCTTCAAGGTCCCTTTCCCATGCTATGAACCTATACTTGTATCATCTAAATATTTGTAAGAGTATACCATGGAGAGAATTTGTTTACAGCTAGATAGCCATGTAATACTAAGGTCATTTAGGACACCCAGGCTAGGTGGCCTTGTCTATTTTTCTATTAAATCCTGGGTAAAATATGTCAATTGCTGAGATTAATAGTTCTATTTTCTACTCATTGTTTTTTGAGAAAATTCCATTACTAAAGTAATTTGTGGGGAAAAAGAAAAGTAACTTTTCAAGACTTTTTTCTTTAGGCTACCAACATAAACATTCCATGAGTCCTGCACTTCCCAGCTTTTACAGGTTTCTAAAATTATGTCTGTAAAACAATGATAGGTAAACATTGAGAGTGATGCAGTTCCTAGGTGAGATAATGGTTGATGCTAACTATTTCAAGTAAGACTGTAATCTGACTAGATGAAAGCAGTTACTATAATCAATTTATGTGTTTGCATTTGTGCAATCATGTCTTTTGTGTGATATTCAGCTTAAGAAACAATATAAAGTTAAAATAATTACATATTTTATTTAACAATTTAAAAGCATTGGAAAATTAAATGATTCAACAACAAATATTTACAGAGTATGCTCTGATCCAAGCAATAAGAAGACACTGTAGATACAGTGGGAGACATGGCATAGTCTTTGAAATCATAGAACTTATAGTCAAATAGAGGAAGATAGGCAACTCAACTGTTAATCACAACTTGGAAATCAATGCTGTGATGAGAGGAAGAGCACAGAAGGGGATTTGAAGCCCTGAGAAGGGTACCTAACCTAACCTGTACTTGGGAAGGTTTGGGATGGAGAAAGGATATATTATTGAACACTTTTCTTTATCAATTTGATATGATTTTTTCTCATTTAATCTGTCAATGTGGTATGCTTATCTGCCTTCAGATGCATCCCTTGCTTGTCCTCTGCCCTATAATATACATATGCTGAATCCTTAGGATGGCCAATATTTTGCTACCATCAGTTTTTTTTTTCTTTTCTTCTGCATCAGTGGGTTTCCCCAGCAGTGGCTGTACGTTTTACACAGCTACAGTCCCATCACATTGATAAATTATGGCTCTAGATCTTGTTGAACCCAGTAGCACTATATCCTATCTTTGTCCTCCCAGCCTAGAGATGGGAATGACTTATTTATGTTGCTAATTATTGAGTGCCCTGACTCTATCCTGTTTAGTTTCTCCATCACTTGTGTAACCAATTCCCTGCATTAAACTGTCTCTGTGTTAAATATTTACAATGGTTTCTTTCTTAGATAATTCCTGACTGTTACATGTGTGACCAATTATAGTGATAGATTTTCTAGTATTAAATTTCATCGAATTAAGATAAACCCAGATCTGTCACCAGTAGATAAATATGTTTAAATATCTTCTATAATTAATTTACAAACAAAACTGCCAAAATACTGAAACCTTTTCCAAATTACATTATGTCTCTCATCCTCTCCATAGTTTATGCAAAAATAATATTTACACTTAGTAGTTTTATATATTTTGCAAAGTTTTCTGAAGATGGCGGCATAGATAAACACCTGAACTTGCTGCCTCACACAAACACTTCAAGTCTACAAATAAAAGACAAACAGATATCATCCAGAACCACGGGAAGGCTGGCTGAGTGGAAATTCTACAACTAGAAGGAAGGAGAAAAGCACACTGAGACTCAGAGGAGGGGCAGAGGTGCAGAAGTGGAGTGCAAAGATATGGATGTGAGTGGGGGTAAAGGGCTGGCAACTGAGTACACTGTTGTCTTTTTTAATAGGGAGGGAGATACAAGCTCCCAACTGCTCTGAACTCCATTTCAGGGTGAGACTCTGGGGATCCAGACTCATACAGGGAGAAACTGGACTGTCTGGAATTGGGTGGAACTTGAGAGCAGGTTTGCTTGTAATGATCATTGTTCTTGCACAGTGCCATGGGACACAGAGATATGGGACCTCTTCCAGGCAGGGCTGATGGTCAGCCATTGCTGTTTGCCCCATCCTAGTGATTCCCTGAGACCCTGCCCCATCCAATTTACAATGCCACCCAAGCTGTGCACAGAAGCTTTTGCATATGAGTGGCCTGGCCCTTTGCAATCTAAAAGCTAACATGCTGCAGTTGGGTCAAAGAGCCCCAGAGCCTCCAAAAGAAGACTCAAAGCTTGACAGCATTAATTCACAATTGGGCCTCATCTGGGCACCTCCAAACCACAAATAAAGAGGAATATGTAGCTCCTGTTGGGTGACCTCAGGCAGTGGCTGACATTGAACCTCCTTGGAGATCCAAGAGCCAGTGTACCCAATGGTCAGAGTGAGACCATCCAGATTAAAACTTTTCACATTCATAAGAGACCCACTCAGGGGGCAGACTCAGTGAGCGCCAAAGGCTCACTGAAGCAAGTCCTGTTCCATAAGGGTGTCTCCAGCACAGAAGTTCTCCCATTGTAGATACAACTGGTCCTCACAGCCAATTGGCCTGGTGGCCAATTCTTCCCAGTAATACCAACAGCAATCAAGGCTTAACTACAACAAGACTGTGCACACACCCACAAAGAGATTCACTAAGAGTGTCCACCTCAGGTAATTTGGAAGCTGAGCCACTGGGCCCTACAGGACAACTAGCACACAAAGGCACTCTATTAACACAGGGAAGCAGCAAAAATGCAGAGATAATAAATAGTTCACAAATGAAAGAAATGGAGGAAAGCAAACTACTGGAAATAGAGTTTAAAACCATGGTTATAAGGTTATTCAAGAATCTTCTAGAAACCCTGAGAAATTTAATGAGACCCTCAAGGATATGAAAAAGGACCAATTATAAATTAAGCATACAATGACTGAAATAAAGAATAATATACAGAGGTCCAACAGCAGACTAGAGGATCCCAAGAATCAAGTAAAAAATTTGAAATACAAAAGAAGCAAAAGAAACCCAACCAGAAAAGCAAAAAGAATCCAAAAATTTGAAGAAAGTGTAAGGAGCCTCTGGAAAAACCTCAAGTGTACCAACACCCAAATTATGGGGGTGCCAGAAGAAGACAGAGAGCAAGATACTGACAACCTATTTGAATAAATAATGACAGAAAACTTCCCCCACCTGGTGAAAGAAGTAAACTTACAAGTTTAGGAAGCATGAGAACCCCAAACAAAAGGAAGCCAAAGAGGACCACACCAAGACACATCATAATTAAACTGCCAAGGGCAAAAGACAAAGAGAGAATATTAAAGGCAGCAAGAGAAAAACAGTTAGTTACCTACAAGAGATTACCCATATGATTGTCAGCTGATTTCTCAACAGAAACTATGCAGGCCAGATGGGAGTGGCAAGAACTAGTCAGAGTGATGAATAGCATGAATCTACAACCAAGATTACTCTACCCAGCAAAGCTATCATTTAGAATTGAAGGGAAGATAAAGAGTTTCACTGATAAGAAAAAGCTAAAGAATTCATCACCAGTATTATAAGAAATGCTGAAGGTTATTCTTTAAGAAGAAGATAAAGGTAAAGATAAAAATTATGAACAACAAAGTAACAACAAATACATATCTATCAACAAATGAACCTAAAATCAAGTGAATAAAAAGTCTGATGAAAAGAATAAACTGGTGAATATAATAGGATCAGAGGCATAGAAAGAGAGTGGACTGACAGCTCTCAGGGGGAAAGGGTATGGGAAGAAACTAGACAAAAATCATACACCTATGAATGATGACAATGGGGGGAGATAAGGGCAAAGGGTGAGGTGGGAACTGGTGGAATGGAGAGGGGAAAGAGCAACAACTGTAACAATCTGAAAATAAAAATGTATTAGAAAAAAAAATTCTAACAATAAAAGTAATAAGGTGATATTCTTTACTTGTTTGATGCAGCCTAAGTACTACTCAGAGGGAAATATGTAACCTTAAGTAGATGTATTAGAAAACAGGAAATATTTCAAATCTCCAAGCCATTAAATATGCTGGGGGAAAATGCATATTTTACTCAAAATGTAAAAGGTATGAAATAATGAATATAAATATAGAAATAGTAAATTAGAAAATACTGGAGCCATGTAACAAAACCTAGTTCTTTGGATATGCTTATAAGATACATAAGTTTTATAAATATGATAAATTATTTAAAAAGCAGAAATAGTCCTAACTGGTTTGGCTCAGTGGATAGAGGGTGGGCCTGGGGACTGAAGAGTCCCAGGTTTGATTCTGGTCAAGGGCATGTATCTTGGTTGTGGGCACGTCCCTGGTAGGGGGTGTGCAGGAGGCAGCTGATCAATGTTCCTCCTCTCTCATCAATGATTCTAACTCTATCCCTCTCCCTTCTTCTTTGTAAAAAAAAAATCAATAAAATACATTAAAAAAATAAAAAGCAGAAATAAACTATAACAGAGAAAACTGAACAAAAATAAATGCAGAAGAGATTGCAGTATTGTAAGAGAACACAACAAATATTTTTCCCTCAAGAAAACCAAATGGTGGACATGGAACAGTTTCTATATACAGAAGTGCTTCAATAATAAATTAAACACAATGAAAGAGAATTACAGACCAATATCCCTCATGAACACAGATGCCAAAATCTTCAACAAAATACTAGCAAATCAAATCCAGCAGTATGTCAGAAAGATCATACACCATGACCAAGTAGAATTTATGCCAGGGATGCAAGGATGGTACAATATCCGCAAATCAATAAATGTGATACATCACATAAACAAATTGAGAGATAAAAATCACATAGTCATATCAATTGATGCAGAAAAAGCATTTGACAAAATCCAACACCCTTTCTTAATAAAAACTCTCAGGAAGGTAGGAATAGAAGGATCATACCTCAACATAATAAAAGCTATATATGACAAACCCACAGCCAACATCATACTCAATGGGCAAAAACTAAAACCATTTCCCCTAAAAACAGGAACAAGACAGGGATGCCCACACTCACCACTTTAGCATAGTGCTGGAAGTATTAGCCATTGCTATCAGACAAGAAAAAGAAATAAAAGGCATCCAAATAGGAAAAGAAGAAGTAAAACTGTCCTTATTTGCAGATGACATGATACTGTACATAGAAAACCCTAAAGACTCCATCAAAAAATTATAAGACTTAATAAATGAACTCAGTAATGTAGCAGGATACAAAATTAACACCAAGAAATATTTGGCATTTCTATATACCAATAATGAACTTACAGAAAGAGAGACTAAAAAGGCAATCCCATTTACCATCGCGCCAAAATATGAAGATACCTAGGAATAAACTTAACTAAGAAGGTAAAAGACCTATACGCAGAAAACTACACAACTCTAAAAAAGAGAGATAGAGAAAGACATAAACAGATGGAAGAACATACCATGTTCATGGATTGGGAGAATCAATATCATCAAAATGTCCATTCTACCCAAAGCAATTTATAAATTCAACACAATCCCCATGAAAATACCAAAGGCATACTTCACAGACCTAGAACGAACTTTCCAAAAATTCATCTGGAATAAAAAAAGACCCTGAATAGCTGCAGCAATCCTTAGAAAGAAGAACAAAGTAGGTGGGATTTCAATGCCAGATTTCAAGCTGTATTACAAAGCCACTGTTCTCAAAACTGCCTGGTACTGGTGCAAGAACAGACACATAGGTCAATGGAATATGATAGAGAACCCAGAAATTGACCCAAACCACTATGCTCAATTAATATTTGACAAAGGAGGCACGAACATACAATGGAGTCAAGACAGTCTTTTCAACAAATGGTGTTGAGAAAACTGGACAGAAACATGCAAAAAAATGAAACTAGACCACCAACTTACACCATACACAAAAATAAACTCAAAATGATAAAGGACTTAAACATAAGACAGGAAAACATAAAAATACTAGAGGAATCCACAAGCAGCAAAATCTCCGACATATGCAGAAGGAACCTCTTCACCAACACAGCTCCTCAGGCAATGGAAACTAAAGAAAAAATAAACAAATTTGACTGCTTTAAAATAAAAGGCTTTTGCACAGCAAAGGAAACCATCAACAAAACAACAAGAAAGCCCACTGCATGGTAAAACATATTTGCCAAAGATATCAATGATAAGGATTTAATCTCCAACATTTACAGGGAACTCATACAATTTCACAAAAAGAAGATAAACAACCCAATCAAAAAATGGGCAACTGATCTAAATAGGCATTTCTCAAAAGAAGACAGAAGGAAGGCCAAGAGACATATGAAAACCTGCTCAAAGTCACTAATAATCAGAGAGATGCAAATCAAAACAACAATGTGATACCATCTTACATCTGTCAGAATGGCTATCATCAACAAATCAACAAACAACAAGTGTTGGCGAGGGAGGATGCAGAGAAAAAGGAACCCTCCTGCACTGCTGGTGGGAATGCAGACTGGTGCAGCCACTGTGGAGAACAGTATAGAGTCTCCTCAAAAAACTAAAAATGGAACTTCCATTTGACCCAGTGATCCCACTACTAGAGATATACCCCAAGAAACTAGAAACTACAATCAGAAAGCATATATGCACCCCAATGTTCATAGCAGCACAATTCACCATAGCTAAGATTTGGAAACAGCCTAAGTGCCCATCACCAGATGATTGGATCAAAAAGCTGTGGTACATCTACACAATGGAATACTACACTGCGGTAAAAAAAAAGAAGGAGCTCCTACCATTTGCAACAACATGGATGGAGATGGAAAGCATTATACTTAGTGAAATAAGCCAGGCAGAGAAAGAAAATATCACATGATCTCACTCATCTGTGGAATATAATGAATGACATAGACTGATAATCAAGATCAGATCCAGAGAATGAGAAACGTCGATCAAAACATTAGCTGAGACCGGTTTGGCTCAGTGGATAGAGCATCAGCCTGCGGACTGAAAGGTCCCAGGTTCGATTCTGGTCAGGGGCATATACCTTGCTTGCGGGCACATCTCCAGTGTGGGGCGTGCAGGAGGCGGCTGATCGATGTCTCTCATCGATGTTTCTGACTTTCTTTCCCTCTCCCTTCCTCTCTGTAAAAAATCAATAAAATATATTATATAAAAAAAACATTAAACTTCGGGGAAGGTGGATGTTGGTGGGAATAAGGGGGAGAGAACAACAGAGGGATCTTCGTACATGCTTATGAGCATAATCATTGTGCACAGACAATGAGGAAGGTGTGGCATGAGAGGGAATCCATACAGTGGTCTCCATAACCTTAAGAGAAATTACTTCACGAGACAAAGATTTTTAAATGAAACTCTGTAACGTGAAAATCATTTTGGAAGAAAATAAAGTGAAGTTTCCTTTAAACGTCATAAGTATCATAATTGAAAGGCAATATATTTGGCCTCTTGAGCTAAGGTAAGTAATCTGTGTTTTTGCCTCCCTGAAATAGTTTATATAAAGTTACAAAAAGAAACTGTCAGCCCGTTTGAAATTAAATTGCCATGGCCTAGAGCAAAGAATACGCTTACATGATATTATGCTATAATATCATTTAATTTTTGATATTTCACAACAGCATATTGTACAAATACCCCAAACAAATGTACAAACTAATTCTTTGAATGTTGAGCAGCAATTTAAAAAGAGGATATGAAAGGATTTAATTCCTTTCAGAAGGAATTGAGGCACTGGGAAGGCACTTGAGCATTCTATACTGGCCTTCTTTCCTCTTTTGCCAAGAGGGACCCTCTTCTCACAACCCAATGACCCTCAGCTGTAGCCTGAGCTCTCAATTCACGCTGAGGTCGAAGCCTTGAGGTGGTTGGTATAATGGATCTGTCTCTCTCCAAATGGTGTGAGCTGGGCCCTTCCTGGAGAAGGAACCTGAATTCCCCGAGATAAGTGAGCAGTGCCGGGGCCTCAGCCAGCAGGCGAGAGGATCCCAAGGCAGGCGCTGGGCAAGGAGGCCACGGGGGCATAGGCTACCATGGAGACAGAACTGAACCTCACAACACCCTGCTTGGCCCCTGAGGATGATTGGTTAGCCAGAAACGGGTAAGATTCCTCAGAAAAGGAACAACCTAAGACAGGCACAGTCACAGAGGGGCCATCAGGAGAGAACTTGGGGATCAACAGAGGTGGGGCACAGACTCTCACCGCCCCCCACCAGCCTTACAGGGGTCTGAATCTTCACCCCTTCTGAGGGCGGTCTCCTGCCCCCATGGCAATCTCGCTTCCCACGCTCAGCACAGATCAGGACCCAGGTAACAGACAGAGACGTGGCCCAGCTCAGATCAGGACCCAGGTAACAGACAGAAACATACCGACAGCAGCTGCCCTATATCTAAATTCAGCCTAGCACTAGGAATGCTCAGTGCCTACTCAATGCAAATAAACTTTTCCACTAATATATACAGGGTAATCTAAGATTGTTGGTAGAGTATTAAATTTGACGTAAAAGAGTTATCAAGCTTTCAAATTAAATTGGCGAACTGAAATAAGCGAACACCCAAGAAAATTTAAGTGTATTGGACAAAAAGCTGTTTCTAAAGTATTAATTAAAATTTCTCTTGATAGCTCATCTCATTGTAAAATTGCTTAATATGTAATGAACATAAAACAGGCTTGTGTACAAAAAGTTAAAATTTAAAGTTATCAAGATTGCATTAAAAATTTTACCAAATTCTCCATCAATCAAAAAAAAGGGGGGAGGGGAGTAGGATAATAGCATGTAAGGAAAAATATCTGGTAAGTAAATTACATTTAGAAAATTTTCACTTTAGAAAATTAATTTCCATTTGTAAGGCTAACAGCAAGACACCCATGAAAAACACACATGGTGTCAAAATAAGCCAAAGGAAAAGCGGGTAGGCAAAAATATAAAGGACCCCAAGTCAATTTTATAGAAAAAATTCCTTTATTAACTCTTGGTTGAGAATATGTTTATATACTTTCAGAAAACAACTCCAAGACCAAGTGGACTCCTGCAACAGAGAGGAAATGACAGGTCTGCACCAACCACGAAGGCAAGAGGAGAAACAGTCCAGAGATGGAAGACGCTGAAGACACCTTGCCATGTGAGCAGTTAGCAGCTGAGCATCACTACAGGATGCCCAGGACCAAACCAGAGAGGGTCAGACCGGCATCGCCACCATTTGTCCACTATCCAGATACCATTGATGACATGTACACATAAGGAACTGTCTGACATGAAACTGGGACTCAAAGCTATCATACATTGAAATTGGGACTCAATCATTTTTCTTTTGCTCTTGTGGGTTTATCTCTAGCCTACAGGAGCAAAATGTTTTTAAAGACAAGAAACAGGGGGTGGGGGTGGGGGAAGCAGACGCAGAGGCAAAGAAGCAATGAACATATTGTCCTG
>JAAGEH010000015.1:9299315-9370438 GCA_011751065.1 Lasiurus cinereus | reverse complement strand
TCCACAGGGGTGCAGAAGCACAAGTTTAAAATCATTGCCCTTCTCTATACTGTCCTCTGCCTTCCATTAAAGTTACAAACTCTGCCCAACTTCTCATAGGTCCTGAACGCCCTCACTCCACAGGCAAGTACCAGTTCAACACGATCCTCAGTCTCTCCCAGGGTTTATCATACTTTGTTTTGATTTTATCATTGGTTCTCATTCTTTCTTCTGTGGTTTCCCAGGCTTGGTTTTGGGGCAGAAGATAGCAGCCGAAGCCTGATTCTCATCTTGGAAGCTTCTGGTAAGGCACTGAGTATGTAAATCAGAATTGACATCTTTACATATGATGTGGATTCCTCCAATAAATATGAAATACGTTCTTATTGGGGACTTATTTTACCTGTATCTATCAGTAAATGTTTCCTCTATAATGATCTCATTCATTTATGTGATGATTCTTTAAAGAAAATGTCTGGATTTTGTTGTGAATGGAATATTTTGTAATACTAGTACACGTGCTAATTAGTTATTGCTTTTTTGGTTTCAAAGCTGTTGTTTTTGGTAGTGTTAACTTACACTGTCTTTCTTAGGTGTTTTATTTATTTGGATATGTAATCTTTAGTATTTTCTATATAGATGATCATATTACCACCATTTAATATCTTTTTCTTTTCAATATTCATACCTCTGATTTATTTTGATATCCACAGCTCTGGCTTTGTGTTCCAGTGTAGTTTTGAAGAATAGAGACAATACTATGTGTCTTTCTCCTGATTTTCATGAGAATTTTTATTTGCTATAGATTTAAGAATGGAAATTCCCTTCTAATCTTATTAGTTTTCTACTATGTACCTCGTGAATTTGTATTGATTTTCTTTCTACTGTTTTTTTATCTGTTCCCTTTCATATAATCTAATGTTTATTCCTCTATTGGGCTGAATTATGTACTTCAACATTTATTTTGAAACCAGTGGCCTGGTGCATGAGATTCCTGCACATTTAAAAGGGGATTAATTAGAGGAAATATTTTAATGTTGCTATTTGCCCTTTCTCTACAATAGAAGTGTCAGAGATGAAAGAAAATTTCTATAATGTATATGCAAATCTTCCTCCTGGCAGAGTCTGAGGCGTGCCATGGGACCCAGAGTCAACTCCCCGCCCATCTGTGTTGCCTCAAAATCATGGGAGACCCAGACCCAGTCAGCCCCATCCTCGCTAGTGGAAAACCAGAACCAGCCAGCCCCACCCTTGTCAAGCCCCTTGGGTGGGTGGTGCCACTTCAGGTCCCTTGGTCTGGTGTTGTGTGGGGGTGCAACCTCAGGTCCCCCAGTGCATCCTCAGGTACCCTGGCCTGGCACCAGAGTCGGGGGCGGGTATGCCTCCTGAGGTCCCTTGGTCCTGGGCAGAGTGGTTGACGAGGCCTGAGATCCCCCAGCCCGTCCCCAGGGCAGGGAATGCTCCTTGAGGTTCCCATCAAGCCTCGCCGGGCAGGGGTGCAACCTCTGGTCCACCAGCCTGGATCCAGGGTGGGGGTGTGTGGCCTCAGGTCCCCTGGTCCAGTGTGGCCTGTGGTCCCCTGTCAAGTCCCACTAGGTGGATTACACAGCCTCAGGTCTCCTGCCCCAGTCCAGCACCATGCAGCTTCAGGTCCCTGCTGATTGATCATTAATGCTTGTTATGAGAACTTGGCCTCCTCTATGGGTGCAGCCACCTTGTGTTACAGAAACCCCGTCTCCTCTATGGGCACCCCCATCTTTTACAGTGTGATGGTTAATTTGCATATCTTCTCTTTGTTTGATAGGATTCTTACCCCCTGCCAGTTGGAATGTGACTTTATTTGATAAAGGCAGGACTGAGGCCTATTTCTTCATGTTCTTAAATTCTCTTCAGGTCCTCACCTTTACATGGCTTGTACAGACTCCTTAATCCGCTAAACTATGTCTGATACTCTACTAAAGTCCTCTACCTTCCTGCAACTCTCAAACTGGACACAAGGGGCAGTGCTAAACCTGAGATCCCTGCCTGAAGTTTTCTTGGACTGACATCAGAAATTATGCAGGGTTCTGTGTGGTACAGTGGTACCTCGAGATACGAATTTAATTCGTTATGTAACCTCGAGGCGTGGGAAACTATGACACACTCAAGTCACGGTATGGGTCGTGTGCAGCCGGCCGATCCGCATAATTACTCCTATCTCAACTGTTGCTTGTATTTCAAAGCAAAAATCGCTTGCTCAATGGCTCGTATCTCAAAATTCTCGTATGTTAGGGCACTCGTATCTCGAGGTACCACTGTACTTTCTTCTGGGATGAGTGGATCCTTTAGTGTTCCTTTTGCGTCTCCTTGTCTTGTATACTGGCTTCTAAATTAAATACTACATGGGAAATTAATCTTCACTGCAGCTCTGCCTCCTTGCTCACCTGTAACTTTTACAGAGAATGGTTTTGGGCTCCAGGTTAGATTCTGGATGGGTGGGGAGTCCTAGCACCCATGACAGAGAAGAATTCCAACTTCCCATAAGGTCTATTCCTCAGCCAGACTTAGGCATTGGCAATGTTTTAGTGTAAAAAAAATGATTTCTACGCATAAGTGGCTAAACTCTTTGATTTTAGGACATTCTGCCTCTTTTGATGTAATCTAATATTATGTTATACAATGCAGTGATTTTTATAAGCCCCATTCATACTAATAATTATTTTGTATATTGTACATGTCTACCAAGTATATATAGAAAATGTATGTGTATATATTATCTTATATATGTCTATTATCTATCTATCTATCAACCTTGTTATCTAATTAATGAAAGACTACCTTTAGTTGGTATGGGTAATTCACTGTGATAATTACTATTCAAATTTTAATCTATATTTTCCTGTTAATATCACATGTTTTTTTACAGAATAGTTCTTACCAACTTGTGTGGTTAGGTAATTAATAGACCAAAGACATACTGCTTCAACTTCATCTTTCATATTGTCCTGACATTATTCCAGGGCTGGTAGCACCTGTGGTCTGAGGTGAAGCCTCAGGAAGCAGGAGCCAAACTTTATACTTTTAGTTTTTCAATGTCTGACTATTTGAGATCTAATTCTCTTGTTTTAGCCTTTATTCTGTAGTTGTTAGATATTTTACTTTTACATATGTGACACACTACTCTATACATTTTTATTCATTTTCCTTTAAACTCTCAATTATCTGTTAAGTATATTTATACAATAGGCAAACATATTTTACATTTACTCAGGTAATTGCAATTGTATTATATCATGTAATTCTAATTTATATATTAATGCCCTTTTTTTCCTTTTGTAGATCCACATTTCTATCTGGTACCATTTTTTTTTGGCTTGGAGGACTTTCTTTAATATTAGTCATAGTGCATATCTGTTAGTGATGAATTATTTCAGGCAGAAGAAAGAAAACAATACTTGAAGTAAATTAAATAAAATATCTTTAGTTTACCTTTGTTTTTGAAATATATTTTAACTGTGTATAGAAATCTAGGCAGACAGTTATTTTTTTCTTTTAGTGCTTTAAATATATTGTACCACTTGTTCTGGCTTTTACTTGTTGTTGTTCTTGTAAAATCCACAAAACATAAAATTGACCATTTTAACAATTTGAAAGTTTACAGTGCAGTGGCATTTAGTGGGAAATCATCATCAGTACCCAGTTTCACAACTTCTTCATGATTCCAAACAGAAACCCCAAAGCCATTTAGCAATCATTTCCCATTCCATCTTTTGCCCAGCTCATGGCATCCACTAATATGCTCTCTCTCTCCATGGATTTTCTTTTCTTTTTTATATATATATTTTATTGATTTTTTACAGAGAGGAAGGGAGAGGGATAGAAAGTCAGAAACATCGATGAGAGGGAGACATCGATCAGCCGCCTCCTGCACACCCCCTACTGGAGTTGTGCCTGCAAGCAAGGTACATGCCCCCGACAGGAATCGAACCCGGGACCTTTCAGTCCGTAGGCCAACGCTCTATCCACTGAGCCAAACCGGTCTCAGCTCTCCATGGATTTTCTCATTCTGGATACTTCATATAAATGGAATCATATAATATTTGATATTTTATGTTTGGATTATCTTTATTTTCACACACACAAAAAACCCCTCTTATTCTTATCTTTGTTTATTTGTAGGTAAAAAGTATTTACCTTTTCTACTCTGGCTATTTTTATGATTTTTTTCTTTAGCACTAGTTTTAAGCAATTTGATTATTATGTACTGTGACATAGTTTTCTTCTTATTTTTTCAGCTTTATTGAGTTATAATTTACAAGTAAAATTGTAAAGTATTTAATGTGTTTAACATGATAACTTGTTATATGTATGTATTATGAAAGGATTCCCCCCATTGTTTTTCTGTTTTGGAGATTCCTTAGCTTCCTAGATTTATGAGATTATGGATTTTATAAAATTTGATAATTTTTAATTTACTTCAAGTATTTTTTTTCTATTCCCCTAGTTTTCTCTTCTGAGACCTTGCCTCAGAGCTTAATAGTGCTTTATTAATTAGTTTCTTTGTTTCTGTTGGATTCATTATAAAAAAGTATTTATTACTATATATTCAATTTCACCAATCATTTTTGTCTGCCTTAATTCAAACCAGTGTATTATTTCAACTCAGTCATTTTAGTTTTCAGCTCTCAGTGTTCATTTGAGATATTTTTAAACAAATCTTTATTGTTCAGATTATTACAGTTGTTCCCCTTTTTCCCCCCATAACTCCCCTCCACCTGGCTCCCACCCTACCCTCTACTCTTACCTCCCCCCCATTGTCCTCATCCATAGGTGTATGATTTTTATCCAGTCTCTCCCTGCACCCCCCTCACATTTTTCCCCCTGAGAATTATCAGTCCAGTATCTTTCTATGCCCCTAATTCTATTATATTCACTTGTTGATAGATATGTATTTGTTGTTCATAATTCTTATCTTGACTTTTTTCTTCTTTTTAAAGAATACCTTTCAGCATTTCATATAATACTGGTTTGGTGTTGAACTCCTTTAGTTTTTTTCTTATCTGTGAAGCTCTTTATCTGCCCTTCAATTCTGAATGATAGCTTTGCTGGGTAGAGTAATCTTGGTTGTAGGTTCTTGCTACTCATCACTTTAAATATTTCTTGCCACTCCCATCTGGCCTGCATAGTTTCTGTTGAGAAATCTGCTGATAATCATATGGGTGCTCCCTTGTAGGTAATTAACTGTTTTTCTCTTGCTGCTTTTAATATTCTCTCTTTGTCTTTGGCTCTTGGTATTTTAATTATGATATGTCTTGATGTGGTCCTCCTTGGATTCCTTTTGTTTGGGGTTCTGTACACTTCCTGGACTTGTAAGTCTATTTCTTTCACCAGGTGGGGGAAGTTTTCAGTCATTATTTCTTCAAATAGGTTTTCAGTATCTTGCTCTATCTCTTCTTCTGGCATCTCCATAATTCTGATGTTGGTATCTTTGAAGTTGTCCTAGAGGCTCCTTACACTATCTCCACATTTTTTTTATTCTTTTTTCTTTTTGCTTTTCTAGTGGAGTGTTGTTTGCTTCTTTGTATTTCAAATCTTTTACTTGATTCTTGCATTCCTCTAGTCTGCTGTTAGGTTTCTGAATAATATATTTTTTATTTCAGTCAGTGTATGTTTAATTTCTAGTTGGTCCTTTTTCATCTCCTCTTCGGTCTCACTAAATTTATCCATTTTTTTCTAGGAAATTCTTAAAAAACCTTATAACCGTGTTTTTGAACTCTATCCAGTCATTTGTTTCCCTTCATTTCTTTTGTTTGCAATCTGTTATTTTGTCCCCGCATATTGCACTGCTTCCCTGAGTTGGTAGAATAGCTTTGTGGGCTAGGTGTCCTATGTGGCCCAGTAGCTCTGCCTCCCCAGTTACCTGAGGTGGACACTCTTGGTGCACCCTTTTGTGAAGTATGTGTATAGTCTTTTTGTATTTAATTCTTGATTGTTGTTGGTATTACTGGGGGGAATTGACCTCTAAGCCAATTGGTTGTGAGGATCAGCTGTGTCTGTGCATGCGTGCTTGTCTCCAGACCTCTGCCTTTCCAGGTCCCATGAGTTTCTGTGCGCTCTTGGGACCCATATGAGTCTGGGTCCCCAGGGTCTCGCCTGAAACTGGGGTTCAGTGCAGATGGTCCTGCATTTCATTGCTGTTGGGAGGTTCTGTTTTCCTCCCGATAGAGAAAGCCAGCAGCACAATCAGCAGTCAGCGCTGTGTGCACGCACTTTTGCATGCACTTAGGTGTGCCATCAGGTCTCTGACTTTTGTGGCTCCCCTAAGTTTCTCTGCATTCCTTCCTTTTCACAACAGTCCAGACTCCCCTGTATGAGTCTTGCCTGAAACTGGGGTTCAGTGCAGTCAGAAGTGGGGTTCAGTGCAGTTGGGATTTTCCATCTCCCTCCCACTAGAGCAGCAGTTCTCAACCTGTGGGTCGCAACCCCTATGGGGGTCAAACAACACTTTCACAGGGGTTGCCTAAGACCATTCGAAAACACAGATATGATTCATAACAGTTGTAAAATTACAGTTATGAAGTAGCAACAAAAATAATTTTATGGTTGGGGGTCACCACAACATGAGGAACTGTATTAAAGGTTTGTGGCATTAGAAAGATTGAGAACCACTGCACTAGAGGAAGCCAGCCAGACCTTCCTCTGCCCGTCCTCTCCACGAGCATGTCTCCATACCTCAGCTTTTTACAATTCCTCTGAGACTTCGTGAGTCCCTCTCTTTACTTCTAGTTGTAGAATTTTCACTCAGCCAGTTTTCCTGTTGTTCTGGATGGTGTCCATTCTGTCTTTTAGTTGTAATTTTGAAATTGTTGTGTGAAGCAGCAGTTTACATGTTCACCTATGCCACCATCTTGGTTTCTCCCATTTGAGATATTTTTATATCTTCCATATTTATATTTAACATGTTCAAACTTTCTTATTTATTGAAAATATGGAATTAGCTATAGTAAATTTTTAATGTCCTTTACCTATTAAATCTATCAATTGTGTCATTTCTATGCCAGTATGGATCAATTGTCTTTTCTCTTTATTATGGGTCTTACTCCTCTGCTTCTTTGCATGCCCTGAATTTCATTAGGATAATAGACAATGTGAGTTTTACCTTATTGAGTACTGGGTATTTTTATATTTCTATAAATATCATTAAGCTTTGTTCTGGGATAGAGTTATGTTACTTGAAAATAGCATGGTCCTTTGTACTACTTTCTTAGGGCTGCTGTAACAAAGTACTGTAAACTGGGTGGCTTAAGATAACAGAAATGTATTGTCTTATAGTTCTAAAGGATAAAAAGGTAAAACCATTTCTTCTTGCATTTCTTCTTGCTTCTTCTTCATTTCCTCTTGGCTCTTCTTCATTTCCTCTTGGCTCTTACATTGTCGATTTTGTTTTCCATTCCTTTCATCCACCTTATGATCATTTCTCTGAACTCTTTCTCTGGCAGGCTTATTTCTGTTTCTATTTCATTTACTTCCTTTTCTGGTGATACCTGCCTTTCTGTCATATGCGGGCTGTTTCTTCATCTGCCCATGGTCTTTCTTCTCCAGGTGTCTGGTCATGTAGTTCTCTCCCCTACCTTGATTCAAAGGCACAAACTACAACACACAAGGCACTGAACAGAAATGTATTCACAATGTTAATAACCACAAATAAGGTGACCACCAATGAAAGACAAATTAGGGGTAAGTAGAGAAAGAAGAAGATAATGAAGAAAAAAGAAAATAAAGAAGTGCCAAAATCAAATTGGGAGAAGGGAGAAAAATAAATAAATAAATAAATAATAAAATAAAATAAAAAAATAAAAAGGAGAAGAAGAAGAAGAAGAAGAGAAAGAAAAAAAGTCAGAGAGAAAAGAAAGAGGATAAGAGAGAAAAGGTGAACAAAATATAGGTTTGAGGAGAAAACTCCAATACAACAGCCACCAATCCCAACAAATGCTGGCAACAAGGACCTAGAGATTAATACAAACTACAAATAACAACTAATATCAAGGGAGGCAAGGGAAAGAGAGGTAAAAAAACAAACTAAAACAAAGCAAAAAAAAAGCAAAATAAAACAAGTAGAAAAAGGTAAAACAATCTCACAAAAAAGTACAAAAATCGATATAATCACTGTTCAGGCAAACAGCAACAAAAGGACATAGAAAAAAACAACTTTTTGGATAATGAAGACAAAAAGAGAGAGATTTGTATGGACTTGGAGTAGGGGATTTGAAATTAGATATGTAAATGGTGTGAAATTTTAACCAGGTGAAGAGAAAGAATAGGGAGAATCTAAAGTTGGAAAAGGAAAAGAGAAACAAGACAACAAAATGGGGAAAGTTAGGAGGAGAGTGTTGGCATAAAGGTAGAGTTGAGATAGAGTAAAATTATGCTAAAGGAAAGATGAAGATAGAATATAGAACTCTAATCCCAAAGTAAAATAAAGAGAAAACAAAATGATGCTCGTTTTTTGTTTTCCATAAAGGTAAAATAGTAGTAGTAATAATACTAGTTGAAAACAAAAATGTAATAATTAAAAAGGTAAAATCAGTTGAGAAAAGAAAAAAATAGTTTTTTAATTAAAATATGCAAAATTAAAAAATAAATAAAATAAAATAAAATAAATTTTAAAAATAGAAAAAAAAGGAAAAAAATAGAATGGGCAGTAGTGGACGTCTTTCACTTCCACTATTGTTATGCTTGGCACTCCTGTTTCCCAGTTGGGAGGGTATTGCAGTTCCCAGTGTTCCACTGCTGTAATGTGTTTTAATTTCTTTATTCTTTTGTGTATGCGAGATTCAATTTGTGCCTCATCCACTGGGTGGCAGTGTTTCAGAATTGACCTCTGAGACTAAGCACAGGACCCCTCGGACCTCTCTAGGCGGTGTTTAGATCCTGCTACTCTGTGGTTCTCAATAATGGTTTGTGGGGATTTGAGCAGCCGGGACACTGTAATAACTCCCAGGCTGTCCTTCTGCCTCAGATCAAAATGAGTTGTTTTCTAGAGCTCTCCTCTGTCAACAGCTCCGAGAGTTTGCTTCCACACTTAGGGATCATGCCCTGCCCCACATCCGTGGATCTCTCCAGAAGCAGCTTTCCCGCAGCCCAGTTCCCACAGTGAGCGCGTCTCTGTTCTGCGGGACAGGAGACCTTGCCTTTCCATGTGCCATGTGGAGCTCCTATGAGTCCGTGTGTCTGCGCTGATTGGAGAGTGGTGTTCTGGGTCCCCCGGCTGTTCGGTGGGTGCTGCAGCTGTAGCTTTCAGACCCCTGCAGACTTCCACCTCCCTCTGTAAGATGGTGCAGTCTCCACGTTCGCATTGGTGGCTCCAGCAGACAAAAACCCCGTGGCAGTGCGGCTGCTTGGTCAGGGGAGCCCCGTCCAGCAGTCCCCCACCTTCTCCTGGAGGATAACTGACTCTTAACTTGCCAAAAATCACTCCCAATGCGACTCTCAGGTGCTCTCTCTCTCTCTCTGCCCAGTGACAAGGCTCCAGACAGGTCCGTCTATTCTGCCGCCATTTTTTTCTCCAAAAAAGTAAAATCAAAGTGTCAGCAGGACAGAGTCCTTCTTTGGGCTCTGAGAGTGAATCTGTTCCATGTCTCTCTTCTTTGCTGATGACTGACATTTGGCTTGTAGATGCATCACTGCAATTTCTGCCTCTATCTTCACATGGCATTTTTCCTTTATGTCTCTATCTTCTTCTCTTAGAAGGATACCAGTTAGTATGACCTCACCTTGACTCAATTAATTGCATCTGCAAATACTCTATTTTCAAAAAAAGTCACATATTTAAACACTAGTGGGCCAGTGCACAGATTTGTGCACCAGTAGGGTCCCTCGACCTGGCCCGCAGGATTGGGCCGAAACTGGCTCTCTGACATCTTTTGAGGGGTCCCAGATTGCAAGAGGGTGCAAGCCAGGCTGAAGGACCCCACCAGTGCACAATTGGGGCTGGAGAGGGACACAGGAGGTTTGCCAGCTGGAAAGGAACTATGGGAGGGCTTCAGGGTGTGTTTAGCCCATCTCGTTCTACCCTGATTGGCTGGACACCAGCAGCAAGCTAAGCTACTGAACAGAGTGTCTGTCCCATAGTGGTCACTGCACCTCATAGCGAGTGGTTGAGTGGCCTTAACATATTGTTAGCATATTATGCTCTGATTGGTTGAATGGACAACTGGACACTTAGCATATTAGGCTTTTATTATATAGGATGGTTACAACATTTTCAACACTTATGAGTACATAACAATTATATACATAATTATGAAATATAAATATTTTAAAATGTGATTTAGACTACTAAAAATAAGCACACATTATTTTTTAAATCCTTATTATTGAGATTATTACAGATGTCCCTCTTTTTTCTCCCCATAGTTCCTCTCCATCCAGTTCCCACCTTGCCGCTGGTCCTCGCCATCCTATTGTCTGTGTCCATATGTAATGCATACATGTATATAAGATCATTGTCTAATCTCTTCCTCCCACCCAACCCCCTTTCCCTCTGAGAATTGCCAGTCTGTTCCATTTCCATGCTACTGATTCTATTCCATTCACCAGTTTATTCTGTTATCAGACTTTTTATTTGTTTGATTTTTAGATTCAATTGTTGATATATATATTTGTGGCCACTTTGTTGTTCATATTGTTTTGTTCCTTTTTTTCTTCTTCCTCTTCTTAAAGAATACCCTTCAGCATTACATATAATACTGGTTTGGGAGGCAATGGTCTTAATCTAACCTTTAATTCTAAATGATAGCTTTGCTGGGTAGAGTAATCTTGGTTGTAGGCTCTTGCTATTCATCACTTTGAATATTTTTTGACACTCCTTTCTGGCCTTTATAGTATCTGTTGAGAAATAAGCTGACAGTTGTATGGGAAGTATCTTATAGGTAACTAACTGCTTTTTTGTTGTTGCTGTTTTTAAGATTCTCTCTTTGTCTTTTGCCCTTGGCATTTTAATTATGATGTGTCTTGGTGTGGTTCTCTTTGGATGCCTCTTGTTTGGAGTTCTGTGCACTTCTTAGACTTGTAAGTCTATTTCTTTCACCAAGTAGGGGAAGTTTTCTGTTGTTATTTCTTCAAAAAGTTTTCAATATTTTTCTCTCTCTCTTCTTCTGGTACCCCCATAATGCAAATATTGGTACACTTGAAGTTCTCCCAGAGGCTCCTTAGACTATCTTCATATTTTTGGATTCTCTTTTCTTTTTGCTCTTCTGATTGGGTGTTTTTTGATTCCTCATATTTCAAATTATTGATTTCATTCTCAGCATCCTCTAGTCTACTGTCGAATCCCTGTATATTATTCTTTATTTCAGTCAATGCATGCTTAATCTGACTGGTCCTTTTTAATTTTTTTTTATTCTCACTAATATTCTTGAAATTTTCATTAAGTCCCTTGGAGGTTTCTAGAAGATTCTTAAGTAACCTTATAACTGTGATTTTGAACTTTATATCCAATAGCTTGCTTTCTTCCATTTCTTTCATTTGTGACATGTTTCTTTGTCTCTGCATTTTGGCTGATTCCCTGGTTTTGTTTTTATGTATTGGGTAGAGCTGCTAAGTCTCCTTGAATTGATAGAGTGACCTTGTGTAGTAGGTCTCCTATAAGGCCCAGTGGCTCAGCCTCCCCAATCACCTGAGGTGGACACTCTAGGTATACCCCTTTGTGGGCTTTGAGCACAGTCTTGTTGTAGTTGAGCCTTGATTGCTGCTGGTGTCACTGGAAGAAATTGACCTCCAGGCCAATTGGCTTTGAGGACCAGCTGTGACTACAGTGGGAGAGCTTCTGTGAAGGAGACACCCCTATGAAGCAAGACTTGCTTCAGTGGGGTTTTGGTGCTCACTGAGTCTGCCCCTTGTGTGTGTCACTTATGAATGTGTAGAGTCATAATCTGATATGGTCTGACAATGACCACTAGCTCTTGTGTCTCCAGGGAGGTGAAAAGTCAGCCACTGCCTGGGGACTCCCAGCAGGAGCTACAGAGAGATCTTCAGATTCCTGCTCTTTGTATCAGTTTAGGAACTTCCCAGATGAGGTTCAGGTGTGAAGCAAAGCAGGCTAGTGCTGGTGCCTGGTCTTAGGCCTTTTATTGACACGTTTGTGGCTCTCTGACCCAACTGCAGGTTGTTTGAAAAGTTTTAGCCTGAGAATGGACAGGCAATTCATATGCAAAATCTGTTGTACAGCTTCGGTGGGGTTGTAAATTGGGTGGGGCAGGTTCTCAGTGAATCACCAGGATGGAACAAAGAGCAATGGCTGCCAGTCAGCTCTGCAACTGGGGAGGTCTCAGCATAGGAACATTGACAATTGTTAACACCTCTGTCTTTAAAAAAGCCGCCCCAAGTTCCTGCCCAGATGCCACACAATCCAGTTCCTCTTTGTATGTATCTATGTTACCAGATCCTTGCTTGGCACTGGAGCTCAGAGGTAGCAGGACCTTGCAAGTTAAGTTCATGATGCCAACCTTTTGAGAAGAGCTGCTGGGTCTCCAGCAGCATCTGTGTCACTGGGCTCCAAACTGCAGTGGTTTTCATAGTCAGTAGTTCTTACTGCTCATAGGGACTTCTTTTCCCAGCTCTGGGACCCTGGGATGGGTGTCTGGTGTGGAACTCCTTGCTCCTCCATGCAGCCTCTGCAGAGGCCAGCTCCCTTGTGATTAAAAAAGTGGCACATGTGGGTGCTAGACCAGCCTGCTCCATGCCTCTGCACCTCCTACCAGTCTCAGTGTGCTTTCTTCTTTACTTTTCTAGTTGTAGGACTTCAATTCAGCCAGTTTTCCAGCACTTCTGGATGATGGTTGTTTTGTATTTTAGTTGTAATTTTGATGTGGTTGTGGGAGACAGTGAGTACAGGCATTTGCCCAGGCCACCATCTTGGTTCTCTCCACACAATCTTTACATTGCTTGTTTTCAAAATTGATCATTCTCTTGCTGGGTTTTCCAACCTCTGACATACTTACCTCTTGTGTAACTAAAAAAAATTGAAGTCCAATTTGTGGGTTATGTGTTGTCATCCAATTTTCCTCACACTTTCAAGTACAATGATACACAGGTTACTGTCTATCCTGCTTTTTAACCCTTATCTCTAGAAAAAGTATTAACTTATAGCAAAATTTGTTTATATGTAAACCATATTCTCCATGACATGATCAGATAAGATTTTATCACAATACTAGAAGCCTAGTGCATGAAATTCGTGCATTTGGGAGGTGTTCTTCAGCCCAACCTGTATCCTCTCACAGTCCAAGAGCCCTGGGAGATGTCCAACTGATGGCTAAGCCATCAGTCAGACATCCTTAGCACTGCCTCGGAAGTGGGAGAGGCTCTTGCTACCGCTGCTGCACTTGCCAACTATGAGCCCAGCTTCTGGCTGAGCAGTGCTCCCCCTTTGGGAGTGCACTGACTACCAGGAGGCAGCTCCTACATTGAGTGGGATTGGACCAAAACCGGCTCTCCATCATCCCCTGAAGGGTCCTGTATTGTGAGAGGGAGCAGGTCCAGCCAAGGGACCCAGCTGATGCAGGATTGGGGCTGGGGAGGAACATGGGAGGTTGGCCAGCCAGAGAGGGTCTGTGAGAGGACTCCAGGGCATGTCTGGCCCATATTGTTCAGTCCCAATCTCTGAACCCCAACAGTAAGCTAACCTACTGGTCAGAACGTCTGCCCCCTTGTAGTCATTGCATGTCATAGCAACTGGTCAACTGCCTCCTGGTGATCATTCCACGTCATAGGAAACAGTTGAGTGGTCTTAGCATATCATTAGCATATTACACTTTGATGGGGGTTGAACAGGTGACTGGGCAGCCAGACAAAGCATATTAGACTTTTATTATATAGGATTGATAGGAGGGATTATAATAAACATATAAATATGTAGTATTATTTATATGTATCCTTCAATGCTTATAAGAAACAAATGATGTTATTTAAAATATATATTCTTCAGCCATAATTGCTATTAATACAAGTTGTGCCTGAAAATGCATTTTTAAACATTCTTTGGTTTTAATAAGCTTTACAAAAGAACAATCACCATTTCCTTCATTTATGCAACACATCATTACTTAAGTTAACACATGATTACTTTCCAGAAAGTAAATCCAATATAAAAAGAACTGTGATTCATCATTTTGTTAATATTTCTCTACAGTAGAGGTTATTTGCTTGGTTGTTAGCTATATATCATATGCTTATTTTCTGCATTTATCATTCTTCGTTTTTACAATTTCATTCACACATTGTCCTAACAAAGTTATTGATGTTTTCTCTTACATTAATATATTATGGTTGTGCCTCAGAAATGTTTTCACTACTGTATTATTTGCTGTTTATTCTTTTCTTTTTCATTTTAAAAGAACTGCACATCCTCTTTCCTCCTGAGAGCATTTCTCTTTCTTTATATTTTGGCCCATGGCATTCTTCCTGAAGCTTATCTGTTCCGGAGTTTAACCAAATTATTTTGGTTCAAAGGTGTTTTTATATTCAATTGTAAAACTTATGCATATTATTTATTTCTTTTCAATTAGGTTATCTTGTAATACTTTTATTATTTTATTTTTAATATATGGATTCATATCCTCTAAAACAGTGGCATAATAAGGTATATAACTTGTTGAGACTAGCTTTTCTACTCTGCAAAATGCCTTTTGAGAGCCATTCAAGTTGTGTGTATCAGTAATTCATTACTTTTTAATTACTGAATATTATTCCATTGTTTGGATGCATCATAGTTTATTCATTCATCTATAGAATGATATTTGAGTAAGTGGATCTTTTTGGAGTACTAGTAAGGTAGTTGTTTGGACGTAATTTATGACTATGACAAAAAAATTAAGAAATATCCTGGAGAAAACAAGAATCAGTACAGGACTACAGTGAAGCCATAAATATTTCACATTATCACGCTATGTCTTAAAAATATCTCCTTGGATTTCTAGCAGCCAGCCTCCCCTCATATGTAACTTACTATGTATAAATGTTCAGACATTTTGTAGATGACTGAGGCATTCAAAGCAGCAAGAGAAACTAAAGCCAAGACTCTATAAATATGCCCAAATAAGAAAGAGGGTTATTTAAACCCCTCATTTTTACATGTGTGAACCTGCCTGTGGTGATGCTAATGAGCACCAAAAATAAAAGCAATTTACACTAAAGTAAAGGAAAACCCAAGATCTAAAGTCTTTATTTGGAAACAATCACAATTTTGCTTTCACCTCTTGTGGGAAGAGTTCAAAGTGAGGATTCTCTTCTTCAGATCTGAGAGCACATTTGTTTTTATTACATTTGCAATTTTTGAAAATGACCATATCACTTGCTAGGAAGACACAGGGAATATGAAAATCCTGGGATGATACTTAAGTATCCTCTCCTATTTGTGGATCATCATCATCATCAAACTTGTACTTCAGGCAAGTCTCTGTCTGAATTGCAAATCATTTCCCCATTAAGGATAGCTTTGGCATAAAAAAGAAAGAATGCTTTAGAGTAGATGTACATTAAATTATGTTTAAGAATATTTACTCTTGCTCCAACATTTACCTACCATGAAGTAAGTGCTGTAGTGGGCACTAAATATATAAAGTCAAAACTCATAACATTAAAGGACTCACAGTATAGTAGAAGAGACAGATACATAAATTGATTATTATAATACACCAAGAGAGTTGTTATAGACTGACAAAATATAAAGTGTTATGTTAACACAAAAGAGATGATGCTTGTAGGACTGAGTAAATGATGTTGCAAAATCATGATAAATGGTTATAAGTTGACTATGGAAGAGACAAAGAATAATAAATTTGTAAAAGGCAAATAGGTCTGGAATAAAATAATGTACTTAGAAATGTAATTTGCAGTTTTGTCTGATGGGATGCATAAGATACATAAGGGGAAGGAGGTGTAAAATACTGTTTTTGAAAAGCAAGAAGAAAGAAGTCAGTGTGGGTGGAGCATAGAAGAAGAGAGACACAAGATAAGATGGAGGCTTTCTCTACAGTTCTCTTCTCCTGAGACCTCATGAAAATCCCCCTTAACAACCCCATCATGGTAATGTAGGCTTTCTCTAGCATGCACCTCCAGATTTTTCAGCATTTGCTTATTACCTAGTTCCAAAGTTGATTCCTCATTTCTTTAGGTATTTGTTATAGCAGCAACCTCATTGGCAGTACCACTTTTTTTGTCTTAGTCCACTCAGATTGCCAGAACAAAATACCATAGACTGGATGGCTTATAAACAACAGAAATTTATTTCTCAGAGTTATGGAGGCTGGAGTTGGAACAAACCTGGTTGGATGAAGGCCCTCTCCTGAGTCACAGACTTCTCATATCGTCATGTGGCAAAAAGGGGCAAGAGAGCTCTTTTGGGTCTTATTTATAAGTGCATTAATTTCATCATGAGGGCTTTGTTCTCATGACCTAATCACCTCCCAAATGCCCCAGCTCCTAAAAGGAGTAAATAAGTGAGGGCATGAAAATAGTTATAGGACTTGGTAATGTGATAGAGTCAATAGATTGGAAGTTACAAGTTGATTGAAAAGTTGTTGGAGTGGGGATCCAGAAGGAAGGATTAGAGGTTGAAATCAAGATTTCAGAAGTGGTGCAGTTATTGGTAATGCTAAACTTGAGTATGGAGGAAGTTAAGAAGTATGTATGCAGTTATTTGACATCACTAAAAATTATGACTGAAACAGAAATAGAAATAATGTTAGGGAACCATAGCCAAGGCCTTTAATTAATGAAAAAGAGCTACTGTAGGTCAGTAGTTGGCAGCAACTAGGAGGGGTAGCATGTGATTTTGCTTGATGCCATGAGCTTTAAAGGAGCTTCAGATTTTGAAGAAAGGAGTAGATTATTTTGAAGTAGCAATGAGAAATAAGGCTGTCCCTCACTCTGGGATTCAAAATTTTGAGATAAAAATGTCCACCTTTAACAGTTGCATGTCCTCATGTGACAGGCAAGTCTCAATTAATCTGAGAAGATGGAGGGTGGTTCTGGGAAGAGGTTGAAGATATAGGAGAATAGAGTGAATGGGAGACAAGTTCACAACAGTTTAGAAGGCATACTGGTAAGTAGGAAATTCAGTCAAATTAAGTAATATAGAGATCAGTATAGAGATGAAAGTCAAAATGAGTGAGGTAAAGAGGGATGTGAAACATTATAAAACCAGTCAATATAAGCTCTAATGGGCAGGTGGGCAATGTGTTTAAGTAATAGACCCAAATACAATAATTATTTCAATGATTTGGTGGTTGTATGTATGAATGGCAAGGAGTTAGGGTTTTGGAGAGTTTTGAAAGTCTTGCAGGTAAGTAGGAAGTTCTGCATCTTATGTTGTATTTGGAGCAAGTGGGACACATTTCCTTTGTGTTCATGAGTATGTTAAAAAGGCAGTGTCTAAGTTAGCGCCACTAAACTGCATACTCTCGAACTTCTTACCATTTCAAATGTGTTTTCTACTGAAAACTTTTGACCCACCATAAGTCAAAGAGATATCAGGTAAATGTTCTACCTTCAGGAACTGACTCCATTCTTTCAGAAATAGACCCAGAACCTGCTCAGGTAGAGTTATCAATGGTGGTTCATGAGTAAACTGCAAAGACATATTAAGTGTTGCTATGGGATTACAAGGAGGGACAGTTGCTTCTTACCCTCCACCACCTCCTGGAGGTAATACCACTCTATAGTGGGAAGATTCCTACTTTTTTTTTCTATGGTGTTAACTACCCTCATTACTTTCCTTTTTATTTGTCTTCCCTTCCTACTCTTGGCCTCAGATTCCTACTCTAGTACTGAGAAGGACTTCTTTTTTGGGCTCTGATAGAGGTACTTTCATTTAACTCTGCCGGTTTCCTAAGAGCAAGATTGCATCTGATTCTCCTGGCTCCTGGACAGCCATTTGCTGATTGTGATCATTCCTTTTATCTTGACAGCTCCATTCCTCCACTACAACATTTACTTAAGTGCATTTCTTATTGAAATAGGCATGAATAAAAATAAAGGTGTTCAAATCATAAGCATGTAATTCAATAGATTTTTATAAATGTAAATACATCTATTTATGCATCATTTATATCAATCACCCTCCAGACCCTGTTCATGGTCCTTCCTTGTCACTACATACATTCCTAACAAAAGTAACTACTATCCTGATTTTGTACCACTCTCAGTGTTTAAGCTACTGTTAATTTGACTTGCTCTAATATTAAACACAATATGTCTTTTCTTTGGTTGGAAGATTATGTTAACTATTTGGAATGCTCAAATTACTCATTAGGATGTCACCTTGATTGTCAGTATAGTGGACTTGCTGTGTGACTTTGGACTTGAAGCATTTAGTCTGTGAATAAGTTTCTTGTAGCGTTATATTTCATCTCAGTTTTATATGGACAAGACTAGCCTCTGCTCCAAACTCACTATATAATGGGAACCATATATTAATGGGCAACTAATAATGATCTTGCTATAATATCATAAGTTGAGGAATAAAACTGGCGATGACATTCTGGTGATATTCATAGCAAATGTGAATCAGGAAGGCCACATGTTGGCTGTACTGCTCTTTTTGCTTCATTCGCCATCTTCTCTTTAGGCTTAATGATATTTAATTATTTCCACCTAATTTGGAGTCTCTTCATGAAAAGTAAGTCTACACTGTAGTCTTCCTGATCTTGCATGTTTGAAGCACTTCATTCAGCAATCCAAAGTTAATATTTCTTAATTTGAGAGGATACAATTATGGAATCTATAAAGATAAGATGAAGTTTTCCTACAACACTTGGGAAACAAGAGAGACATTATATTCTTTGGTGGGATATGTTTACACATGTTTATGAAAATAGTGTTTTATTAATTTGAAAGAATATATGCACCCCTATGTCCATTGCAGCATTATTTACAATAGCCAAGATATGGAAGCAACCCAAGTATTCATCAGTAGATAAGTGGTTTAAAAGGCAGTTGTATATGTATAAAATTGAATGTTACTTAGCCATAAAAAAGAATGAAATCTTATCATTTGCAACAGCATGGATGGACCTAGAAGGTATTATGCTAAGTGACATAACCAGAGAAAGACAACTACCCTATGATTTCACTGGTATGTGGAATCTAAAGAACAATATAAATGAACAAACAGAACAGAAAGAAACTCACAGATGCCATAGGGGAAGGGGTGGGAGTACAAATTGAAAAAGGTAAAGGGATTAAGTTGGTAGTTACAAAATATTCCCTGGGATGTAATGTACAGCATAGTGAATATAGTCAATAATATTCTAATACCTATGTACAGTGCCAGGTAGGTACTGGAAATATCAGGGGGGACACTTCGTAAAATATATGATTGTGTATCCACTATCCACTATGCTGTACACCTGAAATTAATACAAGATAACATTGTATGTAAACTATAACTGAAAAATAAAATAATATTGTGTTTTATTATAAGAATTGTAACAAATCTACTCCAGGTATACAGGAGAGCACAAAAACAAATATAATAGGAATCATACAAATTAGAATACAAAGGTGGCATCAGAAGTTGAAAAAATCATAACTATAATTTTATATGGTCATGGATGGCTACTAGACTTATTGTGATGATCACATTGTAAGGTATATAAATGTTAAGTCACTATGTTGCACACCTGAAACTAACATAATATTGTATGTCAACTATACTTTAATAAATATATTTGTATTGATTTCAGAGAGGAAGGGAGAGAGAGAGAGATAGAAACATCAGTGATGAGAGAAAATCATAGATTGGCTATCCTGCATGCCCCACAATGGGGATGGAGCCTGTAACCCGAGCATGTGCCCTGAATGGGAATCAAACAGTGACCTCCTGGTTCATAGGTCAACACTCAACCACTGAGCCACACCAGCCGCCTTACAATATGAACTCTTACCTAAATGTTCAGGCTGCTTGACTGGGGAACTCTAATACAACATGTGTGTAATAATTTAGATATAAATAATGACAAATGCTATGAATAATATGTAAGTTGGTCTAATCAGGAACCTGATTTAGATCAGTAGTTAAAGAATGCCTTTTTAAAGAAATCACTTTTTAAAAAATCTGCAAGATGCATATAAATTTTGCAGGCAAAGAAGGCAGAGGAAACCCAAAATATGAACACCCTTCAACTAAAGAGATAGTTCATTTATGTTTGAATATGTTGAATGAGCAGGTGAGTGGTGTGAAATGAGACTGCAGAGGCAAGTAGGCAAAACGTTGTAATTCCTTAATATGACATTCTCCTGAAGACTGTTCTAAGCAGTCCAATCTTCAGAAAGTCACTTAATCTTCCTGAGCCTCTGTTTTCTGATTTGTGACATGGGGGTGATGTGTAAGAAGTCAGTGAGATTAAGTATATAACGTACCTAACCTAGTGCCTGACAGAATAAGTTCTCAAGCTATGAATACTGTTATTCTTTTCCCAGTTAAATGCAACTCAGTAGTTTTGTTCCTCATGTGGTCTTTCTTGAAGCGGCTGGTATGCGCTGATCCTCTGAAATCCACTTGTAACAGTATTTTTGAGTTCTACTATTATTGTTTCAAATTTTATGTTACCCCTCCAGCTTATTTCTAAGATATACTACAATATCACTTGTGAATACCAATTGTCTATGAGCTCTGATCCATCATTATAATGTGGTTAAATGGTTGGTAAATTGTGTTTCTGGTTGCTTTTCTCATGATGAATGTTCCTTTTACAGTATTAATCAGCCTCTGCAAGTGTCTCCCCCGCTCCCCTATGTCCCGCATGCTTCAGGGTTCAGATTTAGGGTTCCGGCTCTGGAGGAAGCTGCATGCAAATGAAAGAGACTAGAAAATATTAAATTGGAAATATTGGGGGCCAGGTGAGAGCCCAACTCAAGGGGAAGGACTCCACCCTGCTCTGGCCTTGCTATGCCTTTTATTCAGATTGTGGAATAAACCCATAGCCCTTGGGCAGGTAATTCCAATAATAGCCAATCAGCAAGGATTTACATAAAACTAAAAGGTGGAAGTTGCTTTAGCTACCATTGTCTCAACTAAACAGTGGATGCTTGGCTCTGACCTTTCAGAGCCTTCAAGGTTAACCAGCTTTCTGGGTTCCTTGTCCACACCTCTTTGCTAGTGAAGGCAATGGGCAAGCTTCTAACAGGCCTCTTTTGCCACAGGCACACCTTTGCAAGAGGGTCATCTGGGGTTAGAAACACAGTTAGAAACCTGGGAGGTGAGTAAAACCTAATAGACTCATTGTTGAGACAGAAGCCAGAACTTTCACCTTGAGTACAAGGAAACATTTAGTGTTTTTCATACTAAATGTTTTCATACAAGTTTTGTAGCTTTCACCACAAGATACCATTCAGACTTATTTTCTCATTTTTATCTTTTATTCTTCTTCTTACTTTTCCCAGAAGAGCTGATAAAGCTATGCATATATTTACATTTTATTTTTCTATGCAGCAATTTATTGAGTTGTTTCGTATGAACACCAAAGAGGAGGAGAAGGGGCCAATGATTCACATTTATTATAAACATTTAATTTGTTAACATAAGCAAATTTGTCTTAGTGGGGACAGAAAGATTTCTCCTTTCAGCCTATTTGTCATTTGCTCATTCCCACGTTGGTATTTGTGAGTGTTGACCAACCAATCAACCAAGGGAAATCCTGAAGTTTACTGGTTCTTGTTCTCAGTAGGGTTAGGAGATACGTTTCCGTTATACGTACCTGATAAATTCTGCAATTATTAGGGTAATTGTCTTTTACATTAATCACCATATTTCTAAACTTTAAAGGCATATCAAAAAGCCTTGAAATAGTAATTTACCCCCTTTCCTATTTGCTTATAGCAAATAGTTCATGGTAAGTCAAACATGGAATATGGAACCTGCAAAATCACACAATAGCAAAATATAAGTTAAAGAATTAGATGCATTTAAATTAAAGGAATGATATGATTAGCAGTTGTTATCAGTAAAGTTGGAGTTTTACTTAATATGGCATATGGTCAATAAAGTCAAGGATCTCCTTTCCTTACAGGCATTTCTTTTTTTGCATTGGTTTCTACCTCAAGCAATTCTGAATCCTCAGATAAGAAACATTAGGAGCTACACATCAACTCATAAGCCAACTAGTATAAGTCTGTTGTATTGGCTGAACTTAGGCTGAATTTTCAAGCTAGAATTTCAATCAATATTATTGGGTGATTGTTGTTGTGAGAAAGGGTTAAAAAGGATTTGTACTATTTGGAAGGAGGGCAACAATTTAATTAAATGGGAAGTAATGACTGGTTAGAGCAGTGGTCGGCAAACTCATTAGTCAACAGAGCCAAATATCAACAGTACAATTGAAATTTCTTTTAAGAGCCAAATTTTTTAAACTTAAACTTCTTCTAAATGCCACTTCTTCAAAATAGACTCACCCAGGCTGTGGTATTTTGTGGAAGAGTCACACTCAAGGGACCAGAGAGCCACATGTGGCTCACGAGCCAAGTTTTCCGACGACGGTACTAGCTTTTCTGACTAGAGGCAAGTCAATTACACTTTTGGAATATTGGTTTCTCCCGGGAATGATTAACCTTTTGAATATTAAAGGCAATAGTAGATATGTGAAAACATCTGGTTCAAATCAGAGCAGGATACTGAAAGCATGTTGGAATTCACAAAGTCATATTACAATCATAACCATGTAGTTCTTTATTTACTACCTATAGAACACTTTGAGGTAATTAACATATTCATCTCTAAAACTTCAGTTTATTGTCATATTTTCATGTTTCCTCCTTCCTGGCTATTCTGAAGTGAATATACCTAAAGAGTAATTTGGCTGTCATCCCAAATATCCAGGGTTTCTTGTCTTTCTTTTTTTCTGACAGAGAAATTGAGTTTGTCTGCGGTTATAGCAAAGGAGCAAATTTTGTCACTAACTTATTTGGTCATTAATTTCTAGTGTCTCTGCCAACCACTCCTTTTATTAAAACAAAACTCACTGGCTTATGCTTGATCTCTCTTCAGGGACATTCTGATATTTCTTTCATAGTGCAGAGAGAGGAGCACTGAGTTTTTTATATGTCTAATATAATACTTGGTACCCTCCTGGAATTTAGTAAATGGGGGAGTATCATCTTCTCCATTTTTATTAGTAAGAGTCTTCTGTGTGTCACTGTGTCTTTTTGTAGGTCATGAATAATCTACAATTCTAAATCCTCTTCCTAGTTTGACTCTGTTACCTTGCTGCAGCCAGAATATATTTTATGCTTTATCTGGCCTTTCTAAATCCTCACAGGTTTGCTCATGTTTTTATTACCAAAATTATTCTCACACTAAAATGCTAGCACTATGTCCATATCTAATCTTTGACTGAATTGTGCCCTTATCGTAAATGTGCTTGGCACCTGCAATTTCTGTCCTGTTTAAAATATATGAATGTCATTTTGGTCCCAGTAATAATTTCAGATTTTCTGCAAGGCATATAGCTTTACTCTATCGGCATGCTAATTATTTAATAAATCTATCATTGTTAACAGAAATACCATATCATATTTTCATATAAGGTGCTTATAAAAATAAGATGGAATGGAGTGTTTCCAAAGGAAAAAACGATTATGGAGTTTAGCTTTTCAAAGCTACAATATTCATTTATAAAATTATTCCAATATTTTTCAAATTGTTAACATTGCATTGAAAATGTTCTTGGCTACTGGCTGAAATTTGACATAAAATGTCTCATTCATATAGCAATTTTATTTCATAAGCTTTTTTTTTAAGATAGTAATTTGTCAAACTTGGACAGGGGGAATATCTTCTTATGGTTCTTTCAATATATTTCTCTTGACTATGCACCCTTACATCAAAAAATATTTCCTTGATGACATGGCATTCTATATATATAATATTTTTATTTGTAAAAGAATAAATCATCCCCATTTTTTGAGGAAAAACACTCTAGCTTGTTTGATTTGTATCTTAAATACAAGCTCATGAGAAAATGGTTTTATTCTTTGCTGAAGGACCAGCAACCAATCACTTATCAAACCTTTATTCAGTACTCCATTGTTGCAGTCAACGTGCTAAATGCAGGTTTCTATGAGGACACTGTAAGAGATGGAGTATTACAGACACAAATCTATCTAGAGCAGTGGTTCTCAACCCTCCTAATGCTGCGACCCTTTAATACAGTTCCTTGTGTAGTGGTGACCCCCAATCATAAAATTATATTTGTTACTACTTGATAACTGTAATTTTTCTATTGTTATGAATCATAATGTAAATATCTGTGTTTTCCAATGGTCTTAGGCGACCCCTGTGAAAGGGTCATTTGAACCCCAAAGGGGTTGCAACCCATAGGTTGAGAACTGCTGATCTAGAGGTATTAGAAGTGATTCATAACAGGGATATGTTTTCTCAAAACTTACAGCTCCTGAGTACCATGATCCATTTTATACTCCCATCTACTTCTGTGTATATGCTAATCTAATATTTGCACTTTAAATGCTGTATTTTTAAAGTGCTATTATAGAATTTTGTAAAAAGCTGGTGGGATTTAATAAAATTGTGTTGTTTTCTGAATGATAGAAGGGAGTTTAGAACTAGGGAAAACAATCAAACAAAGATTTATAAAGTAGTGTTTACATCCAAGTTAATAGACTAGCTCATCCCTAACTCTAGAAAAGACTGGGGAGTACCTGAGGATTTGACAAGTCTAAGGTGGTAGAAGTTGGGATGAGGGTCTTGGGTTGAGAGACAATATGGTACATAAAAACTGAGAGATAGGCAGGTATTGGGAGGGAAAGGGGCCCATTGCATAGGTTAAGAAGAGGATAATTTTTTTAATTAAAAAATCTTTACTGTTGAAAGTATTACATATGTTCTCTTTTTTCCCTCATTGACCACTTCTAGCTCACCCTATACGCTCCCATCCCAGGCCTTCACTACCCTATGGTCTGTGGACATGGGTTATGCATATATACATACAAGCTCTTCAGTTGATCTCTTCCCACCAACCCACCCACCCACCTCACCTTCCCTCTGAGGTTTGGCAGTCTGTTCCATGCTTCTATGTCTCCGGATCTATTTTGTTCATCAGTTTATTTTGTTCATTAGATTCCACATATGAGTGAGATCATGTGCTACTTGTGTTTGTCTGACTGGCTTATTTCAATTAGTGTAATATTCTCCAGGTCCCTCCATGCTCAAAGGCTAAGAGATCCTTCTTTTCACTGCTACATAGTATTCCAAGTATTCCATTGGTGTAAATGTACGACAGATTTTTTTATCCATTCATCTGATGATGGGCACTTGCGCTATTTCTAGATATTAGCTATTGTAAGGAGTACATACATTATTTCTGATTGGTGTTTTGGATACTTATGATATAGTCTCAGAAGTGGAATCACATGGTCACAATGCAGTTCATTTTTAATTTTTTGAAGTAACTCCATATTGCTTTCCATAATGACTGCAACAGTCTGCATTCCCACTAGCAGTATACTGGGGTTTCCTTTTCTCCATATCCTTGCCAGCACTTGTTTATTGATTTATTGATAGTAGCCATTCTGGCAGGTATGAAGTGATAACTCATTGTTTTAATTTGTATCTCTCTGATAATTAATGACTTTGAACATTTTTTTCATGTATTTCTTGGCAATCTATCTGTATGTCTTCTTTGGAGACGTGTCTGTTTAAATTGGATTACCCATTTTAAAAATTGGATTGTTTATCTTCCTTTTGTTAAGTTGTTTTTCTTAATTATCTGAAGTATCACATTGTCTCCAGTCTCTTCATTGTGTTGTGAGTGAGCTCCATCAGAGAATGGGAACTTTTTGGACCATAAAAAATGGTAGTATACCCCTTTATGTCCCAAATCCTCTACGTCAAAATCATGTACATTCTTGGGGTTGTCTTTCTGAATGTGAAGAGTAACCATAGATTTGTTGTAATGATCTTTAACATACAATATTTTGTAAGCTAAATAACAAATTGTGGCTGTCCCAGCAGCAGTTATAACTGTTTCAATTCATTTAACTCCTATGCTGGTATTCAGACTCGTAGTACTTTTACTTGCAAGACATGTGCACAGGACGGTAAATACAAATGGGATAGTGGAAACAGACTGAGTCAAGGTGTAAAAAGTGACATAAAGGCATTGATTCCCCATTTAATGTATTCTTCATTTTAGTTATTGTATTTTTCATTTCTTACTGTTCTTTTTAAGGTTTTAATATCTTTGTGTAAGTTCTCACTGAGTTCAACTATTCTCCTAAGTTCATTTAGCATCCTTATAACCAGTGTTTTCAACTCTGTATCTGTTAGATTGCTTGCCTCCATTTTCTTTTTCCTGGAGTTTTGTGCTGTTCTTTTATTTGGATCATGTTTCTTTTCCTCCTCATTTTGATTGCCTCCTTGTGTTTGTTTCTATGTATTAGGTAGATTTACTACATCTCCCAGTCTTGGCAGGTGACCTTATGTAATAGGTGTTTTGTGGGGCCTAGTGGCACAGAGTCTGTGGTCACCTGAGGTGGGTTTTTCAGGGGTGTACCTTGTGTGAATTGTATGTGTCCTTCTGTTGTAGTTGATCCTTGATTACTGTTGGCACATCACTGGGTGGCATTGACTGTTAGGTTGACTGGCTGTTAGGCCTGGCCATGACTAAAAAATGAGCTGTTGTGTGTGAGATGACCCCATGGAGAGGGTTTTACTTTAGCGATGCCTACCAAATCCATTTATGGAGCTAATTGGGTTGTGCTCTGGTGTGGTATGAAGCTGTCCATCAGGCATGTTAGTTATGGGGCCTCTTGGGAGGGTTCCCAGTGCAGGCCAATGTCAACTGCTGACTGGGCCTGGCCCACATCACCAAGTAGGAGCTCCAAAGTGATCTGCAGTCATTAGCTACCTGTGCTGGACTTGCAGGTGCTTGGGAGAGGCTATGCTGTGAACCAAGGCTGGCTGCAACCAGTGTTTGGGGCATGCCGCGGTTAGCTGCTGCTTGTTTGGAGTTTGTGTACCTTTGAGATAGTTCAGGCAAGTCTGCAATGTGGGTTGAGGTCAGCTGCTTGTGAGGAACAGCCGATGAAAAAGGTTCAGACTAGTTCAAGGGCTGGGTGAGTTGGGGTCTCAGGAAATTTCCAGGGTGGGGCAAATAGTGTTAGCCATCTTGATGGAGACTCAGATATGGCACCAGCTGCAGGCTCTGTGGGAAGGAGTGAGGGGAGGGCTCAGCAAAGGAACAATGGCACCTGCCAGCACTTCTGTATGCAAGAGAGCTGCATCTCCAGGTCATGTGCTACAGCCAGACAATTCAGTTGCTACCTGTATGTACCTGGCACTTTTCCAGCTACTGTCCCTTTGCTAGAGTTTAGAGCCAGTGTTTTTGAGTGAGTGATTCCATGTATGGGCCCTTTAAGAAGACACCTGTCTCTATATCAGCCTTTCATCTCACTGGATGGAATCACCTCTAATTTTCACGGATGTTGTGGGGAACCTTTTTCCTGGCACTAGTGTTTAGAGCTAGGGAGACTAGTGTGGGGATGGGACCCCACATTCCTCTAGGGGGCCCTCTGCAGCCAATGTCCATATTTCTCCCGGTTTTTAACCACCGCACCTGGGTGTGGAACCAGCCCATTTTGCATCTCTGTCCCTCCTGCCAGTCTCTATGTGGTTTCTTTATATCCTTAGTTATAGAAGTTCTGTTGAGTTAGATTTTAGGTGGTTCTCAAGGTTGGTTGTTCTATAATTTAGTTGTAAGTTTGATGTGGTCATGGCAAGCAAGCACAGTGTGTATCTACACTGCTGTCTTAACTGAAAGTCTTGTAAAGTTCTGCTGGTCTAACCTCTGTCCACTCAGTTGACAGCTGGCCTGGGGCTGATGGCTTTACTAACATGCCTGCAGAAGAGGTGCTATGTGTCCACTGGGCCTCTCTATTTGTCTCTAAGCAGTCTCCCCTCATTTATACTTTTCCTCAGGCTTTTTAACCTGGCAGAAGTGTTCCAACAGGGCAAAAGTGAAAGGCCACAGGGTTTAAGGCCTAGACCCAGAAGTTGCAAAACATCAATTTTGCGTTATTCTACCATATTATTATGCATGCAGACTAACTCATTAAACCCTAACAACAGTGCTATAAAAAATAGGTACCATGACTACCTTCATTTCTAAAATGAGGAAACTAAAGCTCAGCACTAGGAAGTTTGACTACAGGCATCCAACAGGCAAGCCACAGAACCAGACATAGGTTTTATCTCTAATTACCTAACAGCAAACTCAGTGACAATTTTTTAAAATTAAAATACTAGAGGCCTGGTGCACGGATTCATGCACTGGTGGGGTCCCTCACCTGGCCTGCAGGGGTCAGTGGACCTCCACAACGACGCAGCCCAGCCTTACCTGCCAGCTGGTCTGGCTCCAGCCTACTGTCCATGTCGATCCCACACAGCACAAAGTAGTGTGGGAAGCAGCATGCAGCTGGGGAGGAGCCCAAGCCCTGGCTGGCCACTGTGCTGCTCCCACTCATCCTGGCCCCAATGTGCCTGCTGCTGCCACTGCTCGGGCACACAGGGGGAGTGTCAGTGGGAGAGGCTCACAACACAGTAGCTGCACTTGCCAGCTGCCAGCCATGAGCCCAGCGTCTGGTGTCCACCTGTCAGCTGAGCATTGCTCCCACAATGGTGGCGTACTGACTAACAGGGGTCAGCTCCTGCATTGAGTGTCTGACCCCTGGTGGTCAGTGCATTTCATAGCTACCGGCCAGGTCATTCAGTCGGCTGGTCACTTAGGCTTTTATATATATAGACTAGAGGCCCAGTGCATGAAATTCACACAGGGGACAGGACCTCAGCCTGACCTCTGCCCTATCGCAGACCAGGACCCCTTGGGGGATCGGCCTAAGCTGGCAAGTGGACATCCCTCTCACAATCTGAGATCCCTTGCTCTTTACCGCCTCTCTGCTCACTCCTTACTGCTGGGCTTACTGCTCCTCAGTGGAAGGCTCCTTACCGCTCAGCTCACTGCTCCTTGGCTCGCTGCTCCTTAGTGCTTCTGTGGGTGCAAGAGAGGCTCCCACCACTGCCTCTGTTCTCACCAGCTGTGAGCCTGGCTTCTGGCTGAGCAGCGCTCCTCCTATGGGAGCACACTGATCACTAGGGGGAGGCTCCTGTGTTGAGCGTCTGCCCCTTTCTGATTAGTGCATATCAAAGTGACCAGTCATTCTGGTCTTTCCACCATAATGGTCACTTAGGCTTTTATTATAGAGACTAGGCCCCATGCACAAAAGTTGTGCACTGGAGGGGTGTCCCTCAGCCCAGCCTGCACCCTCTCACAATCTAGGACTGCTTGCTCCTAACCATTTGCCTGCCTGCCTGATTGCCCCTAACTGCTCCCCTGCTGGCCTGATTGATGTCTTGCCTCTCCCCTGCCATCCCAATTGCCCCCAACTGACCTCCCCTACCAACCTGATTGCCCCCCACTGCTCTCCCCTGCTGGCTTGATGGCCCCCAACTGCCCTCCCCTGCTGGCCTGTTCACTCCCAACTACCCTCCCCTGCTAACCTGATTACCCACAACTGCCCTCCCATGCCAGCCATCATGTGACAATGTAGGGGCAGCCATCTTGTGATAACAGGGGGGCAGCCATCTTGTGATGATGTGAGGGCATGAGGGCCACTTAGGCTTTTATTAGTATAGATAATTGACATACAAAATTATATTAGTTTCAGCTGTGAAACATAGTGACTTAACATTTATATACCTTACAATGTGATCAGCACAATAAATCTAGTAAGCATCTATCACCATATAAAATTTTTGTTATAATTTTTAATTTTCGGAAGCATCATTTTGCTTATGCAACCATCATTGGAACTGTTAAGAGTATCTTAAGAGCTGATGATCCTTTTTTTGTTTTTAATTTAATAAATCTTTATTGTTCAGATTATTACAATTGTTCCTCTTTTTCCCCCCATAGCTCCCCTCCACCTGGTTCCCACCCCACCCTCTGTCCTTACCCTCCCCTACTGTCCTCATTCATAGGTGTACAATTTTTATCCAGTCTCTTCCCGTACTCCCACACTCTCTTCCCCCCAAGAATTGTTAGTCCACTCCCTTTCTATGCCCCTGATGCTATTCTATTCACCAGTTTATTCTGTTCATCAGATTTTTTAATTACTTGATTTTTAGATTCACTTGTTGATAGATATGTATTTGTTGTTCATAATTTTTATCTTTACCTTTTTCTTCTTCTTCCTCTTCTTAAAGAATACCTTTCAACATATCATATAATACTGTCTTGGTGGTGATGAACTCCTTTAGCTTTTTCTTATTTGTGAAGCTCTTTATCTGACCTTCACTTCTAAATGATAGCTTTGCTGGATAGAGTGATCTTGGTTGTAGGTTCTTGCTATTCATCACTTTGAATATTTCTTGCCACTCCCCTGTGGCCTGCATAGTTTCTGTTGAGAAATCAGCTCAAGTTGTATGGGCACTCCCTTGTAAGTAACTAACTGTTTTTCTCTTGCTGCTTTTAATATTCTCTCTTTGTCTTTTGCTCTTGGCATTTTAATTATGATGTGTCTTGGTGTGGTCCTCTTTGGCTTCCTTTTGTTTGGGGTACTCTGTGCTTCCTGAACTTGTAAGTCTATTTCTTTCACCAGGTGGGGGAATTTTTCAGTCATTATTTCTTCAAATAGGTTTTTAGTATCTTGCTCTCTCTCTTCTTCTGGCACCCCCATAATTCTGATGTTGTTACGCTTAAAGTTGTCCAAGAGGCTCCTTACACTATCTTCAACTTTTGGGGTTCTTTTTGTTTTTCTGGTTGAGTGTTTTTTTTTCTTCATTTTATTACACATATTTGATTTGATTCTTGTGTTTCTCTAGTCTGCTGTTAGATCTTGATACAATATTTTTTATTTCAGTCAGTGTATCCTTAATTTCTAGTTGGTCCTTTTTTATATCCTTGAAGGTCTTGCTAAATTTATTCATCTTTTCTAGGAAATTATTGAAAAAAATTATAACCGTGGTATTGAACTCTATATCCAGTCATTTGCTTTCTTCCATTTATTTCATTTGTGATCTGTTTCTTTGTCTCTGCATTTTGGAGTTGATAGAGTGCTAGGCTTTGTGTGCTAGGTGTCCTATAGGGCCCAGTGACTCAGACCCCTCAGTTACCTAAGGTGGACACTCTTGGTGCACCCCTTTGTGGGCTGTGTACACTCTCTTGTAGTTAAGCCTTGATTGCTATTGGTATCACTGGGAGGAATTGACCTCCAGGCCAATTGGCTGTGAGGATCAGCTGTGTCTACACTGGGACAACTTCTGTGCTGGAGAAACCCTTATGACACAAGACTTGCAAAAACCTCTGTGCTCAGCTTTGATGGGGTGGAGTCTCAGAGCAGAGCAGACAGCATTTGTTTCCCATCAGCCCTGTCCTAATAGGCCCCTGTGTCTCAGTGTCCCATGGTAATCGCTGCAAGCACCTCTGAGGGAAAGCTGCCCTTGAGTTCCACCCAGTGCCAGACAGTCTAGTTTGTCCCTGAATGAGTCTGGATCCCCAGAACCTTGCCTGGAACTGGAGTTCAGTGCAGTCGGGAGCTTTTGTCTCCCTCCCACTTGAGAAAGCCAGCCGTGCAGTTCTCTCCACACATGTCTCAGTACCTCTTCCTCTTACAGCTCCTCTGAGTCTCAGTGTGCTTTTCTCATTCCTTCTAGTTGTAGAATTTCCACTCAGCCAGCCTTCCTGTGGTTTTGGATAATGTCTGTTTTTTTCTTTTAGCTGTAGTTTTGACATTGTTGTGGGAGGCATCAGTTTAGGAATTTACCTATGCTGCCATCTTGGTTTCTCTGATGATCCTTTTTTTCTTAAGAGATGTAAGTCCTCCTACAAATAAGTTTTAGTTAAATATGAATTTACTTTTGTTTTTCCATCAGGATTATGCTTTCTTTTATAATTTTTTAAAAATATATTTTATTGATTTTTTTACATAGAGGAAGGGAGAGGGATAGAGAGCTAGAAACATCAATGAGAGAAACATTGATCAGCTGCCTCTTGCACACCCCCTACTGGGGATGTGCCCGCAACCAAGGTACATATCTTTGACCAGAATCAAACCTGGGACCTTTCAGTCTGCAGGCTGACGCTCTATCCACTGAGCCAAACTAGTCAGGGCTCTTTTATAATTTTATCCCTCTGTTAGACTTCTCATTTTGGTCTGTTTTGTTTTCCTAATTTTTTAAAATTGTCTTTGTGTTCTCTTATAGCTTCTTGAGTGTCACTAAAATAGTGATTTTTACTTCTTTATCAGGTATATTGAAGATCTCCATGTGTTTGGTGGAGAGTTAATGGACAATTATTCTGCTTTTTTTGGTGGTGTCATATTTCCTTGATTTTTCATATTCCTTGAAGTCTTGTGTTGCTTTCTTCTCATTTGAAGTCACCTCCTCTGTCTTTACTGACTGACTTCAGGTGAAAAATAAATTCCCTCAACCCTGCTATGGATTCTGAGGCTTTCTCAAACATTCCATGGATGTGCCTGCTTTACTCTTTTTATTCCCTCTTATGGCAAAATTCTTAAACTTCTCTCATCCTACATTATACTAGATTGGGTACTGACAGCCTTTCCTTTGCTTTCCCAAGGGCAGTTTCTCCTAGGTCCACAAATTTGGACTGATTTTCTGCATGTCTTCAGTAGTCCTTTGTAAAAGTTCATTCTTGTTGCCATGGGATCTTCAGGTAAGTAATTCCCAGTGGCTTGTGGGTGGGCCTCCCAACACAGTCCCTGGCCTGATTATTAAGATAATGATGGTGTGTGTTTCTCAGCATCTTGAACGGGTTCAGGAATCTGGAGAAGGCACTGCATGTAAATTAATCAAGAGTCCAGAGATGAAACATAATTTTGGAGAGCATTTTGGGGGCCCAGAGAAGACTTAGCTAAAGGAACCAAGTGCTCTGTCTCTCTGGACCCCTTGATTTTTATTAACACAAAGTGTCCTAAGGCAAGGTAGATTATACACATCAAAGGCCAAGGTTTACTACTATACAGAATCCATTATCAGATTGGGGGAACTGCCTTCGGCTGTTCAGGTGTTTGGCCAGTAGGAGGCAATAACATGTAGATTGAAATGCCCTCAGCTGTCTGACAGCAAGCAATCATTTATGCATCCTTTTCAGGTTTGGGGTAATGCCCTCAGCCATTCCAGATGATTCAGCCCTGCTGACCTGCTGGAATTAACTTCCGGCAGTAGGATTCATGTCCCTTTGGTACATTCACTTACATGCCTTGGCTACTATTGTCCCAGCTGCTCACTACCCCTACTTCTGCAGCTCTTGACTCAGTACTCTGGATGAGGCAAGAGAGAAATGGGTCTCTTTGGCTTATCCTACTTAGCTGGCGATGCTGAGTGCTCACTCATACTCTCACATACCATCCCCAACACCAAGTGAAATCAGTCCCAGTAAGATTTTCTTGTCACTGAACTGTGCCACCTTGGGGGACGGCTGATGCATGTAAAATCATATTGTTTTTCTTACACTCTCCATTGTATCTAAAGTTGGATTTTTTTGCTCCAACATTGTGTAGAAACTTCTCAGCTAGATTCTTGAATTTGGTGATTGTCTAAATTCGTGTTCTTATGGGGAAGGAAATAGAAAACTCTTATTCCACCATGATGGTAATGTCAGTTTTCTGAATTTAATTTTAAATATAAATTTAACCATAACATTTTAATATTTCTTTGATATTTCCTGTAACTTTTGGAGGTTATACAATAAGCCAAAAGTGACTTCATAATTTGTATATAATTAAAAATATCCACTTGTGCTTCTATTGTTGTATCTTAGAAAGAAACACTGATTTTAAAATTGTCTTCTTTATTAAGCTTTGTTCATCTGAAGATTCATATAAAATAGTGTTATTTTCTATTGAATAAGATGATCTTTAAATTTAATATTTTCTAAGCCTGTGTATATTTGCTTTGCAAGATTGCAGTTCTCAAAACCAGAAATTCTAAACTCTTTCAAGAATCCTAATAGGCCTCAGATATGTGTATTACGAACTGTGCATTTTTATTTCATAATAATTTACTAACACAGTTTACTACCTGAGCATAGGCAATTCCTGCCCCAACACTCAGGCCAGAGAATTATCATTTGTGCTGATACCAGTAGGAATGGGCTTTGGGAAAGGACAGGAAAACTGAATTCTTACCTTGGGTCCCAGCACTGTCCCCATGTGGTGCAGTTCCTCTCTCTTGGGGCTGCAATCTTGTTTACCACCATTGTTGTTGCTTCTGCTGTTTCCGATGCTATTGACTTTACCAATCTGGGCCCAGGTCCAGGCACCAACCACCTTCTTGGGACCTGTGCTGCCCTGGACTACCGCAGGTGTGCACACTGCATTAGATCAAGTGCTTTGCATGCATAGTGCCTGCTGCGTCAGTGAGCTGCATATTCATGCTACCAATTGGCTTATATCTGTGCTCACACACAGGTTCCTTTGGTCCTTTGGACTTTACTTATTAACCATAAGTTCAAAGATAAAATTATTAAGAATATTAAAACACCAATAACAGAACATTAAACTAAGCATAGGGCCCTTCAGGGAGAAGGAAGAAAAACTACCTCTAATTTGTTCTGATTACTATGTTGCATAGATAAAACCCACAATAATATCTCAAAATATTTTGCTATAAGACCAACAATATTGCACCAAATTCCAAACTTCCTGGCTTCTTTAGCATTGCATCTTAGTTTTCCTTCCCAATCACATTCATTTTGCTTGAAATCCTTGCTTTTTCTCCATCCAATGGAGCTTATTTCAATTAATTATTTGCTTTTTAAAAAATGTTACAATGACAGTACTAGAGACCTAAGGTGTCTCTATAGAGTCAAGCGGGAAGGCCAGCATTCAGCTCCTGACTATTTTTTTATTATGTGAGTAATCCTAAGGAAATAATTTAAACTCTATGACTCTCCATTTCTTTGTCTGTAAAATGGGAATAATTATGTTGCCTATTTTACATAACCCTTTTGTATTAATCAACAAATACTTGTTGAGCACCTACGCTGTATCCAACACAGTTGTGGGTGCTGGAGATACAACAATAGTTCCCTCAAAGAGGTACACAAAATAATCAAAATATGTAAGAAAATATTTAGTATATCATATAGAGAAAAGTCATGTAGGAAAAAGTAGGAAGAGTTAGGGAATACTGGGGTAGAGGGAATAAGGCTATTTTAAATAGGGTGGTCAGGGAAGGCTTCTCTGATTAGATAGTATTGGGCAGAGATCTGAAGGAGATGAGGGGAAAGGCAATGCAGATTCTGGGAAAAGAGTATCAGAGGGAGAGAGTACAGAAAGTGCAAGGGCCAGGAGGAGAAAGGGAATCACACAGAGGGCAATTAGGTAGATCACATAGTTCTGTGGATGCTGTCAAGTTTTAGGCTTTCACTCTGAATATAATTGGGAGTCACAGCAGGGTTTTGAGCAAGGTGTGACATGGGTGATTTGGGATTTTAAGCAATCACTCTGGCTGCTGTATTGAGAATAAACTGGGATCAGAAAGTGTAGGAGGGAGGCTAGTGAGGAAGTGTTTGCCATAATTTGTGTAAGAGCAGATAAGGAATAGTATTGAAGAGGATGAAAAGTGGGCATACCCTGGGTGCAGGTTGATGGAAGAATGGACAGATTTTCTGATAGACGAGCTATAAGGTATGAGAGAAGGAGTGGAGTTGAGGACACTCCACATCTTTTTTGCCTGAGCAACAGGAAGCTTAAATGAGACAGTGAACACAAAGAACTCAACACAGTGCCTGGCATGCAATTGGCATTCAATCAATTATTGACATATCTGCATGATACTCAGAATTTTTTAGCCTTTGTACACAAAACAGATCACATCACTGCGATAACCTACAGATCCCTTGCTCCTTGTTCCACTAGCTTGGCTCACCAATCAACCAACATTCACTTAAACTGACATTCAGGGAAACTTCTCTTAGGTGGATTGTGAGGAACCTTGGATCCTACATCACTTCCCCACTGGCCTGTTGTGTGATCCTGGGTAACCCCTATATTGCTCATCAACCAAGGTATTTATAAACATACTGTAATACAATCTAATAACATCTGCACTATCCAGCTCAAAAAGTGGTGAAGGCAAAGCAAGACCAAATGGCCAATGATGATTGATGTAAAAATGTGTTGATTATTAAAGTGTTAAAGAAATTCCAGGTTATTAAGTGAGAATGTTTATCATAATGATATTCCTATGGAGAGTTTGATTTCAGATAGGATCTCTAAGTCTTTTGGTTTCCTTAGAATAACAGAGTCAAAGGTACTCTGAGTGCTAATCTTTTAGTTCTAAGCATCTACTGTCTTCCATTTAAGAGTTTCTCATATTCTTTAAAGCCATTATTAATTTACCTTTTAGTTATTTTCCCTTTAAGCTCAGTAATTATAACCCAAATATCCATTTCCTTATAGAATCTTCTCAAGCCATTTTGTGACTCTAAATCTGGGTGGCAAATAGCTTTCATCCCTATTGACTGCCTAAAACACTGATTTGACAAGGCTTTCGAGGCTTTACTCATGATTAGAAGTGAAGAATATCCTCATTCACATGTTTTGGAGAAAGAAGTGTCTTCATACTCTTTGATATCCCTGCTCTAAGGCTTAGTTTGGTTTTCTTTCTAATGTTAGAAACCCAGCAGCATGCTGATCCATGCTGACTGTTACAATTTTTCTTTTTGTTCTTTTTTATGCAATAGATCAGTGGTTGGCAAACTCATTAGTCAACAGAGTGGCAAACCCGGACTTGCAAGCTGCGGTTTGCCAGCCACTGCAATAGATCTTTTTGCTAACAATCCTCTTGTACATAACCCTTCACCACACCGAATTTTGACTGCTTTCTGAGGCCACTCTACAAATATAATTACATTTAACACTTTCTTTGTATCATTCTAGAAGTTTCTTGTGCATATACAAGCTTATATTGATATTCTTTTTTAACAGTAATGAGATCACATTGTAATTTTCAGCTGTTTCTATTTTTTGCTTAATAATTTAGCTTGAAGCTTATTTTTTTATTTATTTTATTTAAAAATATTTTTCTTTGTATTAAACCACATTTTTATTGGTTTTAGAAAGGGAGAGAGAAGGAGAAAGAGATAGAAACATCAATGATGAGAGAGAAACACTGATTGGCTGCCTTGCCTCCTGCATACCCCCTACTGGGGATTAAGCCTGCAACCCAAGCATGTGCCCTGATTGGGAATTGAACTGTGACCTCCTTGTTCATAGGTTGATGCTCAACCACAGAACCACAGCGGCCTGGCTTGAAGCTTATTTTATATCAATACTCAATTGGTGGACATTGATAAGGTTTGAGGTAGGCATTTTTGTAATGATTTTTATTTAACAAATGAGGAAACTGAAGTGCAGATCAGTTAGTTATCTTGCCCATGGCCACCCAACTATCAAGTTGTACAACTGGGATTCAAAACTATGTCTGTCTGACTCAAGTACCCACTCTTTTAACCATCAGGCTCTATGGTCTGATATTGCTGATTAATCCTGGGAGTGGCTGTATTCCTGAATTTCTACTTCCAGAAACTGTGACATGCTAATATGTGTGCCCATTCAAAGCACAGTCCACAGTTCCATAGCCACTTTATAGCTTCAAAGAACTTTCATAATCTCATTTAATTTTATATTAGTTGGATTTCTATTCTGTGCTAGGAACTATTTTAGGCCTGAACATGAAATGATAAATAAGACAGTATCCCTGTCTTCAGGGTACTCATACTAAGGTGAGGGAAAGAGATTTGTAAATAGACAATTACAATACCAAACAATAATGATATTCTAGTGTTTTTTTTACTTTAAAATACTATTTATTTTAAAAATCAGCGCAGTAAAACCTGCCACACAAATAACTTTAAACTATCAGTGACAGATGATCTTATCAATTCAAGTGTATGCATTTAACTCCTAAAATTAAAACCTTTAATTTCCTTTGAAGCCTTTTTAATTCTGAGGTTATATAAGATTAATCAAGAAAAAGTAAGTTAAACAAAAATCAATCTTTTACAAATAAGTAAGATCAAGCAGCATAAATTATCACCTGTAATACTTGTACTTCAGAGAAAAATCCCAGGTGACAAATATCTTACCTAGTAATAGACAAACATGTAAATTGACCATACCTCTGATATACCCACAGCCAATCAGAGTGAGTATGCAAATTAACCCAACAAATATGGCGGTTAATTTGCATACATACCTGGATCTGGGAATATCTTCGGCACCCAGATCACTCCAAGCTGGCCATCGGAGGGGCAGTGGGCCCCCTGCCCAAGCCTAAAGCCTAGATGGCCTTAGCTGGTGATCAGAGGTGCAGAGGGGCCCCCTGTTCAAGTCGAAAGCCTCAGGCCCAGGCTTTAGGGTTGGGCAGGGGCAGAGTCAGCGATTGGAAGGAAGGGGAAAAAATCATGGAAACATATCCTCAGGTGAAAATAAAAAAAATAAAGAAAGAAAGAAATGTCATATCCTATAAAAGACACATCTTGAAAATGCCTAAAGAAAGTTGTCTTTTTTTTTCATGGTGAAGGGACTAGAGTCCGTGTTGATGAAAATTCCTTAGCAGCTGCTGTGACTGGCAGTGGCTGCAGCAGTGGGGTGATGGGGCTGGTGCCTTCCTCTGATCAACTCAGTCACCTCCCACAGAGGGAGGCCAGACTGTAGCCTAAGCCTTCAGTAGGATATCCCCTGAGGGCTCCCAGGCTGTGAGAGGGGGCAGGCTGGGCTGAGGGACCCCTCCCCAGTGCATAAATTTCATGCACTAGGCCCCTAGTATATATTATAAAAAACATTCATATTATTCTATTCCATGGGATATGTCTCACATCACTCCTACACATTTCCTTCACCAAGCCTCAGGCAAAAAATTGAGGAACATTTTTCTAGGCAGTGGCCTTATTTATATACACATTCCTTTTTTCTGAATTCAGAGTTTTTGAAAACACAGGCTTTTCTCTTGTTAAAATATGATTTGTAAGATGTTTGAGGACCAAGCTATTATGGTTCTTAAGTTTCTTCCTTTCTATGGACACCCAGAGGTTTCATACCATTCAAATCTGTTCTCCTCCCACACAAGGTTTCTCTGTGGTTTGAAAATGTAGAAATGTCTGATTTCATCAGAGATGGAAAGGAGCTCTGTACCTTTGACAAGGCACAAGAGAAGGCCAGGTCCACTCCTGATGTACTACTCAAATTTCCTCTGAATTCAGCTAAACTTTTATATATCAGAATATGTCAACCAATAACAATAGAAGGCTTTGCGGGGTTCAAAATGTGAAAAACCTCCTAGGAATTGAACATTACAGAAATATGGTTATCATTGTTCACTGATAACAGGTGGATTCCTATTCTTAATGAGCTGCAACAGAGCAGAGGTTTGACAGTATAACCTAACCTTGGGATTTCCATGAAGCTGTAATACAGTGGGGACAGAAGACCTGTTGGGAAACTGCCAAAGATGGATGTGATTCAGGTGATGGGACCAGAGAGTAATTACACTTTTGATGGCATTGATCCTCTCATGGGTTCAACAGCAACTTGAATCCCTATATGAAATATACCTATCTATTTTGTTTCAAAACATTCTGATCATCAAACTAAGCCAGTGGATTAAGAATCAGGGGTTTGAAAGCCTAAGCTCACACAGTGTCAGAGAAGGAATTACATAAAGTTTAGTTTTTTAAAGTTACAGTTTTATTTCAGAAGCCTATTAAAAAATAATGTTTTTAAATTTAAGAACATGGGGAATTGTTATTACATCACCACAAAGATTAGTTATTTCAAAGAAGACTTTTGGAAAGGTCTTCTAACATCAGATCCAATGGTCTCACTACAACTCCTTGCTGTCAAAAACTAAAAAGAATCAAAGTAATTAGTAAGAATTCAAATAAGTATGGTACATCTTTTAAAAGTAAAAATATCCATACAATGTTTTGGGTAAATTTTAATTTAAAATAGTACAGTGACTTTTTATGTAGAGCAAATTTAAATTCATATTTTCTCCAATAATAAATGTATATTATCTGGATTATAATTATAAATTATATAAAAAGAGGTGTTTTTTTTCTTGGAGTGTTTTATGGCACAAATATGATACAAGACTGAATATTTAGTAAACTTTGGTAGATTACCTATTTTTTAAATAAATCTTTATTGATCATATTATTACAGTTGTTTCTCTTTTTTTCCCTCATAGTTCCCCTTTACCCCATTCTCACCCCACTCTGTGCCCTTACAGACCCCTCACTGTCCTCATTCTTAGGTGTATGATTTTTGTTGAGTCTCTTTCCATACCTCCCCACATCCTCTATCCCCTGAGAATTGTCAGTCCACTCCCTTTCTATGCCCCTGATTCTATTCTATTCACCAGTTTATTTTGTTCATCAGATTTTTATTCACTTGATTTTTAGATTCACTTCTTGATAGATATGTATCTGTTGTCATTTTGTTGTTCATCACTTTTATCTTTACCTTTTTCTTCTTCTTCCTCTTCCTAAAGAATACCCTTCAGCATTTCATATAATACTGGTTTGGCAGTGATGAATTCCTTTAGCTTTTTCTTATCTGTGAAGCTCTTTATCTGACCTTCAATTCTAAATGATAGCTTTGCTTGGTAGAGTAATCTTTGTTGTAGGTTCTTGCTATTCATCACTTTGAATATTTCTTGCCACTCCCTTCTGGCCTGCATAGTTTCTGTTGAGAAATCAGCTGACAGTTGTATGGGCACTCCCTTGTAGGTAACTAACTGTTTTTCTCTTGCTGCTTTTAATATTTTTTCTTTGTCTTTTGTCCTTGGCATTTTAATTATGATGTGTCTTGGTGTGGTCCTCTTTGGCTTCCTTTTGTTTAGGGTACTCTGTGCTTCCTGAACTTGTAAATCTATTTCTTTCACCAGGTAGGGGAAGTTTTCTGTTGTTATTCCTTCAAAGAGGTTTTTAATAACTTGCTCTCTCTTCTTCTGGCACCCTCATAATTCTGATGATGGTACGCTTGAAGTTGTCCCAGAGGCTCCTTGCACTATCTTCATATTTTTATATTCTTTTTTCCTTTTGCTTTTATGGTTGGGTGTTTTATGCTTTTTTGTATTTCAAATCCTTGACTTGATTCTTGGGATCTTTAGTCTGCTGTTGGATATCTATATATTATTTTTTATTTTAGTCATTGTATGCTTAATTTTTACTTGGTCCTTTTTCATATCCTTGAGGGTATCACTAAATTTCTTGGCAGTTTCTAGAAATATCTTGAGTAACCTAATAAGTGTGGTTTTGAATTCTATATCCAGTAGTTTGCTTTCTTCCATTTCTTTATTTTTGTGACCTGTTTCTTTGTCTCCACATTTTGGCTGCTTCCCTGTGTTGGGAGAGTGGCTTTGTGTGCTAGGTGTCCTATAGGGTCCAGTGGCCCAGCCTCCCCAATCACCTGAGGTGGATACTCTTGGTGCACCCCTTTGTGGGCTGTGTGCACAGTCTTGTTGTAGTTAAGCCTTGGTTGCTGTTGGTACACTGGGAGGAATTGACCTTCAAGCCTATTAGCTGTGAGGACCAGCTGTGTCTATAATGGGAGAACTTCTTTGTTGGAGACACCCTTATGGGGCAGGACTTGCTTCAGTGGGGCTTTGGTGCTCAGTGAGTCTGCCCCCTGAGTGTGTCTTTTATGGATGTGAATAGTTGTAATCTGGATGGTCTCATTCTGACCACTGGGTACACTGGCTCTTGGATCTCCAAGGAGGTACAATGTCAGCCACTGCTTGAGGCCACTCAGCAGGAACTACAGAGGGATCTGTAGATTCCTCCTCATTGTTTGGAGTTTAAAGGTACCCAAATGAGGCCCAAATGTGAAGCAATGCAAGCTGCTGTTGAGCCTTGGGCCTTCTTTTGGAGGCTCTGGAGCTCTCTGACAAAGCAGCAGTTTGACAGGTTTTTAGCAGGAGAAAGGCCAGGCTATTTTTATGCGAAAGCCTCTGCACACAGCTTGAGTGGGGTTATAAATTGGGTGGGGCAGGGTCTCAGGGAATCACCAGGGCAGAGCAAACAGCAATGGCTACCTATCAGCCCTGCCCCAAAGAGGCCCTAGGTCTCTGTGTCCCAAGGCACCCTGCAAGAACAATGATTGCTGCAAGCACCTCTGAGAGAAAGCCACCCTCATGTTCTGGCCCAATGCCAGACAGTCCAGTTTCTCTCTGTATGAGTCTGAGTCCCCAGAGTCTTGCCCACAACTGGAGTTCAGATTAGTTGGGAGCTTGCATCTCCCTCCTGATTGAAAAAGACAAGAGTGTACCCAGCTGCCAGCCCCTTTTCTGCTCTGTTGATTAATGAGTTTGCTGATCATTGTCATATACTACCCTTTACTTCTTTGCACACAATATGCCACAACTGTCTAATTCTCACAGCTTCCAGCTTCATTTAATCTAGTCCAGTGGTCAGCAAACTCATAAGTGAACAGAGTGGCAAACCGCAGCTCATGAGCCGCATGTGGCTCACCAGCCACGGTTTGCCAACCACTGTTTTAGATGATGTCTGTTTTGTCTTTTAGTTGTAGTTTTGCTGTGGTTTTGTGAGGCAGCAAGTTCAGGTGTTTACCTATGCCACCATCTTAGTTCCTCCCCTCACTCTTTTAAAATGCTGTTTAAACTGTGTTAAGAGTATAAAAATGTGTCATTTATTTTGCCAGTCCTTTTCTTAGGGACATTTAGGTTGTTTTCCCAGGGCATTTTTGGTTGTTATTTTTATTGTGTTTATTTGATTATGAACCATACTGCAGTGAACATCCTACATTTCTGTCTCTGGGTACGAGCCATATTATTTCTATGGGTGAAATTCCTTTGTCAAAGGATTTGCACATTTTAAATTTTAAGAGATGCTGTCAAGTTGTCCTCTAAACTGCTTCTTTCCTCAAATCCTCACTAATACTTAATATTGCATAGACTTATGTATTAAAAATTTGACAAGGAAAATATTTCATTGTTATTTTAATTTGATTTTTTTTCTGATTACTAATGAGGTTGATCTGTTGCTTTATTTTTAATTCTTATTTCCCATTCTATGTCATTCTGCCTCCTGATTGTTCTCTTCTCCAGTTTCTTCCAGATCCTGGTCATCCTACTCAGTACTAACAAGTAAATGTTCTTAAAACTACTTCTTATCACTACTTTCCTGATGAAAACTTTACTTGAATCTTTCACTTCAGAAAGATTAAGAAATTACTGCTCAGAAGGTGCATCTCCTCAGATTTGACTTGTCAAGATACTTAATTAGTTCCTGTTCTGAGCTATGACCTATGCTAGGCATATTTCGAGGAACAGTGATGTTTTATCTGTTTAGTGGTCCAGGAAGCTCTTCTCTCACCTGAGGTATGCAACTAGTTCCCAAGTCCACAAGCCTTAAAACTCCACACACTCCCTTTTTAAATATATTTTTATTGATTTCACAGAGGAAGGAAGAGGGAGAGAAACATCGATGATGAGAGAGAATAATTTATCGACTGCATCCTGCACACCCGCTACTGGGGATCAAGCCCACAGCTCGGGCATGTGCCCTTTGATGGGAATTGAACCAGGGACCCTTCCTTCAGCAGGCCAACGCTCTATCCAATGAGCAAAACCAGCTAGGGCAAAACACTCTTTTCAAATAACTTTGAAATAATTTTCTACACACTTTATCTCTGTAGTATCCCAACTTGCTTTTGCTTATGTATTAAATGCATGGCAATATCCAACAAAATGGGAATGATTCTAAAATTTTTCTCTTAATTTAATATTTTCATAAAATTATGCCTGTCTGAAATCCTCAGCATAACACTTAAAGCACATCACTCTTTTCCCACATATTAGTTGATTGATGCTGTCTGTTGTCCAAGCATTTCTGCCTCCCTTCAGTGAGGCTCTACCAGATAACAATGCCACTTGATTGGATCTCACATTGTGAAAAGGTCTGTTGACTCTGTAGAACTTCCTGGATTGGCTGTCTTTGACAATACCAGGATCCATGTCCTGCACATGGCTGAGTGAATCTTTGGAATACTTATTTTGGTCTCAGAGAGAATCACAAGCCTTTTGTTAGCTGGAACACCCATTCTCCTTCCAGTCTTTTGAACTGTCATCAGAGTTTTTTGTTCAGGAATAGCGATAAAAACATAATTACTTTTTTTGTTATTTTTTTTAAGAGTGAAGTTCTAAAGTGTGTTATTTTTCTGTTACTTCTCATTCTGAAAAGAGGATTAGTGCTAATCACTTATTTTTAATTTTCCATAAAGCATCTTAGGTGATAATGTTGCTAATATGTAGTCTGAACTAAGGGAGGGGGAAACATTGACTTTAATGGAGCTGCTCTACAGTGATAGGTACTTCATAAGCTTCATTTGTGCCTTTGTGACAGAGATGGGAAAATTGTTGAAGAGGTAAAAGCTCAAAGAGATGGAATTGGTACTTGGTTTTCTAGCTGTCTCTTTTGAAGTATACTTCATAAGTTTTAATAGGTAGAAACTGTTTGAATTTAGATACTCTTTGCTATAAGCTTACCAATATAGTACTTTTTTGATGTTGTATAGGAAATGCTTATACCTTGAGTTCAATAGTCATTACCTTCAACAACTGAAATTTGTTTCACAAACCCGTTTTCTTTGTATGTCAGTTGGAAGATAGGAAACTCCAGAAAAGTGCAGTGCTTTGAACCCAGCAACCACTGCAGGCAGTAATTAATAAGAAAAAACCTAGATGGGCCAAAACAAATTGCATTCATTCCAGGAACAGTGCAACAGGATGTTTATACACAACTGCTCAGATCAAGCTGGTAATGCATTATATACTGTTTTCTATGCAGACAAACAAAGCTTCAGATTTTTACAATAAAATATCTAAGACTACAGTGATAGGATTTAATCTGAACTCTCCTCCAGATTTAAGGCTTAATTAGAATTCTGATCCAGAACAATGGACTATGTGGAGTGCTGTTGTTAAACTGTACTGTGTAAATATTGTATACTGATGGAATTTGCTTGTCAACCCAACTGGCATTTCTATGCAGTAAACTTGTCTTTCTGTCAGTCAAGCGAATCATGGGAAAAGATCAGCATTTCAATGGAGTGTGCTCTGGATGTGTAAAGTGAGTGAGTGTGAGTGTGTGTGTGTGTGTGTGTGTGTGTGTGTGTGTGTATGTGTGGAGAGGGGCAAACCTCAAAGAAAAGGATCTTCGCATGGTTTTTAGTTGCTTAAGTGTTAAAAAAGAATATCTTATAACAATGTGCATTTTGGCCCAAGGATAGCAAGGGCTTTCTTTCTAAGAATTGGAAGATAAACATTCTTTTTTAAATTTGAGGAATAGTGTCTATAACTTAGCTAAGTAAAGCATGCCACAGAAAGAGGATTGTAGAAAATGAAAATAATTTAACAATGTTTTGTGCTTTTCCATAATCCCTTTGTTGGAAATCTTTGTTTTCTCATATCTAATACCTCAGCCAATTTATCTAAATAAGAGGCATTTTAGAAAATGAAGCAGCATCATAGTATAGACACTGTGAAGAACAGAGGAGTTAGTTGGCCTGAAAGACAAATTTCAAATCCTGATAGTCAATATATTACCTTGAACATGTGACTTCATCTCTCTATACCTGAGTTTGTTATCAATTAAATATTGTCATAGTAAAAGTATGTCATATTGATGTGAGAGTCAAATGAAATAATGTATTGAAAGTTCGGGAATTTAATAGATGGGTTAAGAAATGTTTGTTGAATCATTTCAGTCAAGTTATAGTAGGCAGTTAGACTGGCATGGGCAGGGAAGGAACAATAGGCCAGGTATTGAAGTTCACCAGTGTGGAAAGCTCCAGGTGCCTAGCAAGGAACAATTGTAAGGTGGGATCTTGCCCCTAGGGTGACCTTTTCTGCCCTAGCATAATTAATAAGAGAAAAAACAAATTGCATTCATTCCACAAGCAGTGCACCAGGATGTTTATATACAACATGCTATAGACCCCCTGACCTTTCAAACCACTGGTCATGTGGTTCAAATCCTCACCTACCCTTCCTTCCCTGGCATGTCACTAGTCATGTGGTAGACCTCCTTAGGGGAGGAACTAGAAGACTGGAGAACAGCCTCACTGGACTTCCTTGCGGGACACTTTCTTAAGCATTAAGCCCTAGAGATAACATCTAAGCCTCAGTTATGTTTCAGGTCCAGAAAAGCAGAAATACTATGGCTAATGTCAGGACCAGCTGTGATAACTAAAGATCATCTGCCCTGCCAAGACCGGTTTGGCTCAGTGGACAGAGTGTCGGCTTGCGGACTGAAAGGTCCCAGGTTCGATTCCGGTTGGGGGCATGTACCTTGCTTGTGGGCACATCTCCACTGTGGGATGTGCAGGAGGTGGCTGATCGATGTCTCTCTCTCATCGATGTTTCTGACTTTCTATCTCTTTCCCTTCCTCTCTGTAAAAAATCAATAAAATATATTTAAAAAAAAGACCATCTGCCCTGACATTGACCAATCAGTGGAGACTATAACCTTAAGGAGACACACCTGGAAACTTGATGAGTATTCTATTGAAATCCCCCTCTGAGACCTTCAGAGAAAACCCCTTAAGACAGTGGATCTCAATCTTCCTAAGGCCGTGACCCTTGCATACAGTTTAGTTCTTCATGTGGTGGTGATCCCCAACCATGAAATTTTGCTACTGTTACGCATCGTGATGTAAATATCTGCATTTTCCGATGGTCTTAGGCGAGCGACCCCTGTGAAAGGGTCGTTCGACCCCCGAAGGGGTCGCAACCCACAGGTTGAGAACCGCTGCCTTAAGAGGAAAGACCCAGGGCTTCCTCTCTCTCTCTTCCTCTGGAGCACACCTGCACCTCCCCCCTCTCCTTACTGTAGGCTCTTTCTCTTTGCTGTCTTTCTTCTAAGCCCCAAAGGCCCTTCCTTTGCCTCTGTAACTTGTTTTCTGAGCCCACACAGCCCTACTGGCTCACTTCTTCCATGGCTCACTTTAAAAAAATATTGATTTCAGAGAGGAAGGGAGAGGGAGAGAGAGATAGAAACATCAATGATGAGAGAAAATCATTGATCGGCTGCCTCCTGCACACCCTTTACTGAGGATTGAGCCCACAACCCAGGCATGTGCCCTCACTGGGAGTTGAACACTGAGCTGCACCAGTAAGGCCATGGCTCACTTTGTCTACCCCTGTAATTTTCTAAATAAGCTGTTGCTTGTATTTGAGTCTTGACTTTAAATTCTTTCTTAGCCAAAATGCAAGGACTGAGGTCTAACATCTGGTGCCCTCCGCCATTAACTAACTGGTATTTTTTAAAGTTTGTCTTCAAAATGACTTCTAAGGTCATTTTGATGTCTTTTCTCTATTATTAACTGACTTGTTTTATAAGCTCCCGAGTCCACGGACCACATCTGTGTAATTCTTTGTTTTTAACTCTACAGTGTGCATAGGGTTTTTAATAAAATATATTTGCTTGCCTGTACTCAGCAAGCAAGTTTCTCCTTCCTACTTATCCTCTGATTATTTGACCAGTATATTCCTCAGTGTTGTTTGTTGGGTTTAGAGATTATTTTTGCAGACAATTTTACCGAGTGGTTTATTTTTTTATGGTTATCTGTGGAATTATTTCAATACAAGCACCAAAGAAGAGGAGAGAGGGAGCAAGGTGCCCGGTACATGGTAGTCACTCAAATATTTGTAAACTATATTAGGTGCATATAGTATGCAAGCCCCGGCAAAAGGGGAGGGTTATGAGACAGAAGGTGGGGGGTAAACATAGCCAACACCTATTATAGTTATTGACTGTTTAGAACATGCAGATGAGGAAATTGAGGCATAAAGAAGTAAATAAATTCCCCAAGGTCATACTCCAGAACAACAGAACAACCAGTCCTATGACATGTGCTGACAACCAGGAGGCATGTGTGGAACATGGCAGGCATCAGCAGCAGGCGGCAGTGAAGGGAATATGGTGGGCAATAGCCATGGTGAGATGGCGGAGCAGGTGAGCAGGGGCGCCAGACCAAGGTGGGGCACCGAACATTGTCTTTGAGGTGAGCCTCTGGTGATTACTGAAAATTCTTTACTCCTGTGCACCGTGGTCCTGCCCGGTACTTGCACTTGCTGCCAGCGCTGGCCTCCCTCACACCTGCTGCTGGTGCCGGAGCTGCTAATAGCTCAGCACCATCAGCAGGTGTGAGCAGCAATTGCCGGCCTTGGTCACCCCTGAGGGCTTCTCCACCTCCCCTGCTTCTGAGGCGTGATTGGGGCAGCAGCCACTGCTAACACCTGCTGACAGTGCCGGCCTCACTTGCACCCACTGCTGGTGCTGGCCCCAATTGCTCTGTACCATCAGCGAGTGCAAGTGAGGCCAGCACCTTCAGTGCGTGGGAGCAGTGGCACAGGAGCAGGGTTGCAGGCAGACAGAGGATTGGGGGCTGTGGTGGGAGGGGCCAGGTAGGGGGCATGGAGGATGAGCAAAAACCACCCTTGTGCCCACCACAGCCTTACAGCCCACAGTTCCTTTCAAGGTGCATAAGTTCGTGCACTGGGCCCCTAGTATTACATAATATCAACATAGTGAGTGGTAAAAACACATAATCAAATGCATTCATATTTATACATTGAAATATATGAATATTCACAAATGTGAGATAAATTAAGACTCTACATATCTCCATATTAGTCCAGATCAAGTCTGAAACATCTTTATTTTTTTAAAGCCTTTTAGATTTTTGAATTTCTGATGTGGGATTGCAGGCCCGTGGTAGGTAGTAGAAACTAGTAAAACATAGGTGTGTTAGACTGTAGAGAAGAGGCTATTCCTTGCTGCATTAGTTCCCTATTGCTGCTGAACTACATATTTAGCAGTGTAGCAATGCAAATGTATCCTCTTACAGAAGTCTTAATTAGATCTCTGTTGGCTAAAATCAAGGTATCAGCAAGACTGTGTTTCTTCTGTAGACTCTAGGGCAAAATATTTAAAGGGCCTGTGGAATTACATTGGGTTCAACCAGCTAGATAAACCGGGGTGTATTATCTAGGGTTCTGAAGAGAAAGAATCCACCCTTCCCCCTGCAACACACACAAACAGAGGCAGAGATAAATAGATTGATTTAAGAAATTGGCTTATGCAGTTAGTCTGGCAAATCCAAAATCTCCAGGGTGGATCAACGGGCTGGAGACTTGGGAAGTACCAAGGTTGCATTTCAAATCTAAAGGCCATCTGGTGGAGAAGGCCCAATCACATTATGGAGACCAATATGCCTTAGGAAAAGTTCACTGACTTAAATTTCCATCTTATTCAAAAACACCCTCACAGAAACATCCAGAATAATGTTTAATCAAATAACTAGGCCCAGCCAGGTTGATACATACAGTTAACCATCATACAGAATAATGTCTCTCTCTCAAGGTCAGGGATTAGCAAGCTTATTTTCATCTTCAGCTGTAATTTCCCTTTGCCAAGTAGCCTAACATATTGTTATGTCCAGGAATTATAACATGGATGTTTCTGAGACCATTATTCTGTCTTCCACAATGTGGATGTACAAGTTGTGCACAACACTATTCCAAGGGGAGACCACTCACATAGATTGCAATTTGAATAGTATCCTCTTGAAAGGGGGCAGCAATAGAATTTGGGGAACCAGCTAATATTATAATAAATATTAATCATGCTCTGTGAATCATGATTGTTTTATTCTGATTAAGGAAGGCACATTCTACCCTGGCTAGAGCTGACCTAGAGATGCAGCCCTTCCTCCCCATTTGGAGCTGCCTACTGTCATAGAAAGATTAACAACTGTGCTGCAGAAACCAGAATCACCAGTCCTTTGAAGATCTCTAGTCCTTTTTTGCATAGCTGTAGGCCTTTGGAGACTTCCAGCCTGCTGACCTATTAATTGCCCATTTGGCACTCCTTTTGGCTATTTCCCCATGTAACCCCAGCCCTGCATATCACTAAGCCCTTTGAAGACCCCTAGTCCTTTTGCATATCTGTAAACTGCCCTTTTGCCTACTTTTCCTTTGTGCTTTTGCTATATAAACAGCTGGTTTATGGTGGGCTGCAGAGCAGATTTCTGTGGCTGACCTGCTGCTCTCCCATACTGCTGGAAGTACTGGAATAAACACTCATATATTATTCAACCCTGTCACTGCTTCATCATGAACCCATTGTCTGGTTACACTCTGAGTAATGAAATGTGGATGTTTTGTTCTAGACTCCACATGCCCAAGGACAGCCATTGAACATACTGCCTACCTGGGAGAGAGTATAGTAAATATTTTTCCATGCTCAACTTCTGGAAAGCAGGGTAATGATGGCTTCTGCATGAATATATCAGCTCGTTCCATAGGAACTGAGACAGAGCCTCCCTGCAATCACTCTGTAGCATAGTAACCAAGTTGTTAAGTTTTCAATTCTGTGTCTTCCTTAGGACCAAGCCAGGAAGATCTCTAGTAAGCTTTCATAACCCAGAATTTCCTCCTCCAGATAACTCATTCTGTGGAGGGGAAGAAGAGAAAGATGTATTACTGATTATCAGAAGACTTATGTGAAGTTTCAAAGGAACTGCTTCCAGTCCATCCTCTGAGGCAGGGAATTCTTAGGTCTGGTGTGGTTGATTGAGTAATAAGTATAACCTCAATAGCTATGGAGCCAATGGAACTACAGCAGCTTTCTGCAAAAGAGCATTTTTCATGATAACCAAGACAGTGTTACATATCTTATATTTTAATTAGAGGCCCAGTTCATGAAATTCATGCACAGGGGGCAGGGGTGTCCCTTTATCCAGGCCTGTACCCTCTTCAATCCGGGACCCCTCAGGGGATGTCCGACTGCCAGTTTAGGCCTGATCAGCCCTAAATCGGCAGTGAGACATCCCTCTCACAATCCAGGACTGCTGGCTCCTAACTGCTCACCTGCCTGCCTGTCTGATCACCCCTAACCACCTCTGCCTGTTGGCATGATTACCCTCAACTGCCTCCTTCTGCCAACCTGATCACCCTTTACTGCCCCCCCTTGCTGGCCTGGACACCTCCAACTCCCCCCCTCTGCTGGTCTCGTTGCCCCTAACTGCACCCCCCCCGCCAGTCTGATTGCCTAATACTGCCCCTCCTGCTGGCCTGGTTGCCCCCAACTGCTCCCCACCAGTCTGGTCACCCCCACATGTCCCCCACTGACCTTGTTACCCCCAACTGTCCCCTCCTGCCAGCCTGGTCACCTGAAAATGCCCCCCTGCTGGCTTGGTCGCCGCATGCAGCCTGCTGTTCAGTCGTTTCGTCATCCCTCATAACCCCCCTGCCAGCCTGGTTGCCCCACGCAGCCTGCTATTCAGTTGTCCATCCAGCTTTTTTTGGTCATGACAGCCCCTGGCTTTTTATATATTAGGATTGGCTTTGCATAGATGACATATAAACTAAATATTTTCTAAATATTTAAGTAAGCAGAGAGATGCACCTTATCCACAATTTGCTTTATCCCCTTCTCCCTAAACAAAGCTAAGAAAAGAAACAAGCCCAGCTGATGTGATTCAGTGATTGAGCATTGACATATGAATCAGGAGGTCATGGTTCAATTCCTGGTCTGGCCATATGCCCCACTTGTGGGCTCAATCCACAGTAGAGGGCATGTGAGAGGCAGCTGATCAGTGATTCTCATCATTGATGTTTCAATATCTCCCTCTCCCTTCCCTTCTGAAATCAATAAAAATATATTAGGGCGGGGAGAGAAAGGAAACAAAACAGGAGAGAAAAATCAGAAAGTCTTTACAAATTTGCCAGGGTCATTACTTCAAACTGTTTCAGGAAATAGAGTAAAGGATCTCTCTTTTGTGGCTGAAGGAAAAATCTAATTTATCATCATTTTCAAAAATCCAATGAGACAAACTATGTCACCCGATCCTCCCAATTCTTACAATACATAGCCACACTCTAGATGTTTTAATATTGTAGAGCCATTACCAGAAATGGTTAAGTAAATTTGTAAAAGTTCTGCTGTCAGATTATAATTATTATATAGTTTTCTGTAATGTTCCCTGTAACTTCTGTTTCTGGCCTACTATTGCTCAGAACAGGGACAATACTCTGGTTTTGATGTTGATTGACTTTTATTAGGATCCTGGAAGTTTGATCTAGATTAAAATAGTGTGGGTGAGCATGGAGAACATGGAGAAAGTCAGCAGGTTAAGTGAGCAAATTGCCACCAAATGGAGGATATTTTACTTTGTAGGAAGGGCTTATAGCTGACAAGTTCATGAGAATACAGCAGTTGTTCAAAATAGAGGAATATAAAAATGAAATATCTGACAGAGCATAGAGCTCATAAACCCTTATTTATAAGCTGATTGGGCTATTTGTTAATGGATTTAGCACAAATGCTGTCAAATCTCTGGTTGAACTCCAAAGCCCAGGCTTATTCTGTTATACTATGTTATTAAATTATGCTCAGTATCTTCTGTTTCATGTGTAATACATTTTAGAGTGGAGTGAGGGCAATCTGGCTAAACTTTATAATGATTTGAAACAAAAACAACTTATTGCTTAAAGATTAAAGGCTTTTGTTGTTGAAAGGCCGACCAACATAGAGAAGACATTTTGTTTATTAATATAATTTAATACTTTAAGTTATCCAGATTGTTTCCCAATTGTCAGGTAACCACAGGCTAATGCAAGGCTCAGTAAACTTTTTCTATAGGGAGCCAGATAAATATTTTAGGTTTTGTGAGACAGATGGTTTCTGTGAAAACTACTGAACTCTGTCATTTTGTCATAAGAACAGCAATAGACACCGCATAAATGAATGGCATGGCTGTGTTCCAATAAACTTTATTGGAACAAACAACTGGAGGGCTAGATTTGGCCTGTGAGTAGGGTATAGTTTGTGCACCCCTAGTCTAAGTGCTAAGAAAGAAGCTAAATTGACTAGCTGGATTTTGTCAATGAGCTGTAAAAAATCAGCATAATAAAACTTTGTGTGATAAGCAGTCAAAATGGAAACTACTAGAGTATAGTGAATTGTAAGCCCTACATAGATTTAACACAAATCTATTTTCCTCTGATCCTCAAAGTCTTGCTCAGGTTCAGTAGTCAGCTTTTATAGACCTGAATATCAACAAAACAATGAATTGTGATATCCCATAGGCCCATGGTTGGCTAACTGCGGCTCACGAGCCACATGCTGCCCATTGGCCCCTTGAGTGTGGCTCTTTTACAAAATACCATGGCCTGGGTAAGTCTATTTTGAAGAAGTGGCGTTAGAAGAAATTTAAGTTTAAAAAATTTGGCTCTCAAAATAAATTTCAATCGTTGTACTATTGATATTTGGCTCTGTTGACTAATGAGTTTGCCAACCACTGACATAGACATTTCTTTTCAAGCCCTATCTTTAATGTGCCCTTCCAACTACCACTCCACACACAAACCAACACGCACACACATGTGAACAACCCATGAAGACACACACAAACAAACACATAGACACATATGCACACACAAACAAGCAAACAGTCCACACAGACACATACACCAATATTTCATGGCATAAAAAATAAAATAAAGCAGAGTAATAAAGAAGGTCAGTCATCCAATCTGGTGAAATGGGGACCATTGTACAAACCATTGTCTCCTCTACATTTTAAATGGTCCTGACTTATTAATGTCTTTGTCTCCCTGATGTTCTCTACTGTGCTAGGCTGCCATAGGATCCCATAGGAGAGAGGAGAAAAATTGGGGTTTGGATGTGTCATACATTAGGGTGCTTGGGATGCTTATAGGAGATAGGATGATTTGGTATAACTTGATTTATGTCCATAGGTATGAATTATCCAATAGTTTTATTTTTTACTTACTAACAACAAATTACCTAAGACAAAAATTTATATACATTTCCTCCAGCAATATTGACTATAGAGGGCAGAATCCAGCAAACACTAAATTATGTTGTTTTTCTGTTAAAGAAAGCAACTATTTGGATTATAAAGTTTGTTGTGTTGACTCCCTCTTTACTTAGGAGAAATACTCCCCTCTCTCAATATGTCATTTTTAAATCAATTTAGTGCTATGGGCAGTATTTTAATCATAAATGTCAAGTATACTTATAAATAAATGTCAAGTGCACATATAAATGTCAAGTGAACTAACTGGTTCTTCATATCCTTTCCTACCAAAGTATACAAGACACCATACAGAAGACCTATTGACTTAAGGATCCCAATTTTTAATGGAGTTTGTTTTTGTGCTGAAGGCATGGTTATGTAGTTTGCTATTGTATTCACTATGCAGCCTTACAGTGGAATTGGAATCACTTTTAGAGTTGGAGTAAATGAACCACATACTTGTTTATAAGAAGTTACATAGAGAGTGCAAGCCCTCTTGGTAAATTTTTTGAAAGAAAATAAGATGAACAGGAAAAACAATTTCAAGGGAAATTGCTTGGGTGCCCATTGGACAATATTTTGAAATGACCTTTGGAATACCTATTTACTCATGTAACTGGAACACCTTTGCCTTCTTCCAGTGAATCTTTTCTGCTTATAAAAGGGGAAGAATGGCCCCAATTTATACTTACACAATTTATATATTTTATTGAAATGTATCATTTTTTCTCCAAACTCAATTCTTTTAATAAACATGCAAAGTTTTTATAGCATGTGCTGATTTTCCTGCAGATGCATACATTTCTTCCTTTATCCATTTATTATACACTGACTGAATGTCTACTATGTGTTAGGAGCTTATATTCTAGTGAGGGAACAGATCTTAAATAATCACCCAAGTAAATAAGTAATTAAGAACTGTAGTAAATGCTATGAAAAAAATTACATTGTGTGCTTAGAGCTTACAATAGAGGGAAAACTGAGCTGGTCAAGAATCAGGGAAGACTAAGGAAATGCCCATTTGGGCTGAGATTGGACAAATGTAAAAAGTTCATTAGACAGAGTGGAAGGAAGAGTACACCATGAAGAGAACTCTAGATACAAAGTACTTGAAATAAAAAAGAACACAGAGTATTGAAAGTAGGACTGTCTCCCAATGACCAACAGAGTGAGCAGAAGAGGGACAAAAAATTGATTTCTTTATCAAATATTCTGGGGAAGTACATTGACATATAATGAAAAATAAAATCCTTGCCTTCATGTAACTTACCTTCTAGTTGATAAGAAAGACCAAAAATGCATAATTTTATACTAATTTCTTTACTTAGGTGTGTGCTATGAAGAAAATGAATCTGGGTAGTCAAGGATGGCTTCTCTAATGAGGTATCATTTGAGGAAATAGGAAACAATCAAATAAATATTTGGGGAGAAGAATTCCAGATAGTTAGTTCAGCCCATTAGAAAATACCTGGTATGTTTTTTAGACTTTAATGTTCTCGATAACCTTAAGAGGCATATACTAGGTAACTTGTGCTAAATTTCTAACTGATACATGCCAGGGTAGGATTTAAACCCATCTTTCTATTCCTTTTTCCTTCCCATTATATGATACTGCACCTTTAGGGGATGATTTTAAGCTGTGTCCCTATATACACAAGTCATTTAATAAATTCAGTCACAATTGTCACATCTGAGAGAGGACATAACCCTTAACATGTGTCATGGATGGAACCCCAAGGTGATGCTGATCAAGGCATTCTCACCTTTTTGTGTTGGAGAATATTACTTTGGGGTCTCATAAAAGGAAGTGCATGCTTAGTGTATGGTCTGTGGTATGTTTGGAAATCATTGTGTAAGACCCAAAGTCTGACACTAAAAAAGATTTATTCAATTAGTTGTGTAAATTTATGCAAGCTCCAACCTCTCTAAGTTCTACTTTCTTCATTTGTAATAGGGTATTAATAATATTTTTCTTGTGTATCCCTCAGAGTTATTTTAAATATACAATTAAAATGTCTCTGCCTTCAAGATACATCCAGAATCCAATCATCTTCACTTCTACCACTCTGTTCCAACTAAACAATAATTCTTTCCTGTCTTATTGCAATAGCCACCCAACTGGTCTTAATTTTCCACCCTTGCCAACCCATCTGCCAACTCATTCTGAATGGTGCAATAAGAGTGATCTTGCGCCCACACCAGTGTGGCTCAGTGGATAGAGCGTCGGCCTGTGGACTGAAAGGTCCCGGGTTTGATTCCTGTCAAGGGCATGTACCTGGGTTGCAGGCACATCCCCAGTGGGGCGTGTGCAGGAGGCGGCTGATCGATGTCTCTCTCCCATCGATGTTTCTAACTCTCTCTCCCTCTCCCTTCCTCTCTGTAAAAAATCAATAAAATATATATTTTAAAAAAGAGTGATTTTGCTAAAAGCAAGTCAGACCTTAGTGGGGTTTACTATTATGTTACAAATCCTCCAGTGGCTAATTAATTAACTTGGAATTAAAGCCAAAGTCCTGATAATATTGGCTTAGACATCTCTCCATGATCTGCTCACCTACATTACCACACTAGACTCATCTCCTTATGTAGTGCTCTCATTAACTCTACTCCAGCCTCCTCCGTTATTCCTCAACCACAGTAGGAACAATTTCAGCTCAGAGGTTTTTGCTTGCTCTTGACTCTACCAGCAACACCATCTAGGCAGGGAGCAACATGACTAACATCCACACTTCCTTCAAGTCTCTGCTCAAATGAAGTCTATTGTGACCACCCTATGTATTTATTTTTTTTGTTAATCCTCACTAGAGGATATTTTTCCATTTTTTTTAGAGAGAGTAGAAGGGAGATGGAGAGACAGAGAGAAGAAACCTCAATGTGAGAGCTCCAACCGGGGCCGGTGATTGAGCCTGAAACCCAGGTATGTGCCCTTGACCAGATTTTAACCTAGAACCCTTCAGTTCACAGGGCAAGGCTCTGTCCACTGAGCAAAACTGGCTAGGGCATGAGCACCCTATTTAAAATAGCAACAACTTTCCTCACATTTCAGACCCCTTTACTCTTCTTTACTTCCTTTTCGATAGCATTTACCGTTATTTAAAACTAGTGGCCCAGTGCACAAAATTTGTGCATGGCAGGGGGTGTCCCTCAGCCCAGCCTGTACCCTCTCTGGGACTCCTCGGGGGATGTCCAACTGTTGCTCCTAACTGCTCACCTGTTTGCCTGCCTGATAGCCGCTAACCACTCTGCCTTCCGGCCTTCTTGCCCCCAACTGCCCCCCTTGATGGCCTGATCACCCCAACTGCCTCCCATTGCCAGCCTGCTCACCCCCAGATGCACCCCTGTTGACCTGTTCACACCCAACTGTCCCCGACTGCCGACCTAATCACCCCCAACTGACCCCCACTGCTGTCCTGATCATCCCCAACTGCCCCCTCCTGCTGGCCTGCTCACCCCCAACTGCCCACCTCCTGGCCTTCTTGCCCCCAACTAGCCCCCACTGCTGGCCTGCTTGCCCCCAATTGCCCCCACCTGCTGGCCTGCTCTCTCCCAACTGCCCTCACCTGCCAGTCTGCTTGCCCCCAACTGCTCCCCCTATCACCCCCCTGCCAGCCTGATTGCCCCCAACTGCTCCCCCTATCAGCCTAATAACCCCCAACTGCCATCCCCTCTTGGCCTGATCACCCCTAACTGCCTTTGCCTTGGCCCTGCCACCATGGCTTTGTCCGGAAGGACATCTGGAATGTGTCCTGGTCTAATTAGCATATTATCCTTTTATTAGTATAGATAATACATAGTTTTCTTGTTTATATGGTACCCACATATATAATTTTTATCAACCAGGAAATTTTTTAGAGTGGTAGTGAATGCTATTAAATTACAACAGGATAACAGTATAAAATGGGGCTTTGTAACTTATGATGATTTTTAGATATGTCTCCCTTTGTTGAGCTAACAAGAATAATTATCTTTAAATGTTTTGTTGCTTACTTATTTATTCATGTGCCATTAGCTGTGCCTGTATAATAGGTTATCAATACATGTTTTTGAATAAGTGAATTAATAATACATATGAAAGATGTTTATAAAATATAAAGTACTAATAAAAAGACTGAGCAGAGCCAGAATATAATAGGCACTCAATATATATGTTTTAATTTATTGTGGGATGGTTGAAATATCTTCTAGTAAGTAAACACACTCACCTTATTAATTTGCTAATTCATCTTTCTTTTCTGATGCCACACAGTCTCCTAAAATCTGAGCAGCTATAGAAGAGAAATAGATGTGTGAATTCCATATGTGAAAACATAACTTTCTTCATTTTCTGTTAATAAATTCATTTTCTCTCTCCTTCTTAAAATCTTTATTGTTGAGACTATTATAGAAGTCCTTCTTTTTTATCCCATTGTCCCCCTCCACTCGGTTACCGTCCCATCTCAGGCCTTCACCACCTTGTTGTCTGTGTCCATAGGTAATGCATATATGCATATAAGATCATTGTTTAATCTCTCCCCGCCCCCCTTCCCTCTGAGAATCATCAGTCTGTTGGATTTCCATGCCTCTTATTCTATTTTATTCACCACTTTGTTCTGTTATTAGATTTCTTATTCATTAATTTTTATTTTTAGATTCTATTGTTGATAGGTATGTATTTTTTGTCATTTAGTTGTTAATATTTTTATATTTTTCTTTTTTTTCTTCTTCCTCTTCTTAAAGAGTACCTTTCAACATTTCATACAATACTGGTTTAGTGGAGATAAACTCCTTGAGTTTTTCTTGCCTGTGAAGCTCTTTATCTGACCTTCAATTCTAAATGATAGCTTTGCTGGGTAGAGTAATCGTGGTTGTAGAATCTTACTATTCATCACTTTGAATATTTCTTGCCACTGCCCCGTGGCCTGCGTAGTTTCTGTTGAGAAATCAGCTGACAGTCATCTGGGCACTCCCTTGTAGATAACTGTTTTTCTATTGCTGCTTTTAATATTCTCTTTGTCTTTTGTCCTTGGCATTTTAATTATGATGTGACTTGGTATGAGCCTCTTTGGGTTCCCCTTGATTGAGACTCTCTTTGCTTCCTGGACTTGTAAGTCTATTTCTTTCACTAGTAGGAGAAGTTTTCTATCATTTCTTCAAATAGGTTTTCAATATCTTGTTCTCTCTCTTCTTTTGGCACCCCCATAATGCAAATGTTGGTACACATAAAGTTGTCTCAGAGGCTGCTTACAATATCTTAATATTTTTGGATTCTCTTTTCTTTTGTTCTTCCTGTTAGCTGTTTTTTGTTTCCTCATATTTCAAATCATTTATTTGATTCTCAGAATCTTCTACTTTGAATTTTTGTATGTTATTCTTTATTTCAGTCAGTTATACTTAATTTCTGACTGGTTTATTTCCATTTTTGGAGGTTTCTAGAATATTCTTGAGTAACCTTATGGCTGGTTTTGAATTCTATATCCTACAGTTTGCTTTCTTCCAGTTCTTTCATTTGTGACATTTCTTTGTCTCCACATTTTGGCTGCTTCACTCTGTTTGTTTCTATGTAGTGGGTAGAGTTGTTACATTGCCTTGAGCTGGTAGAGTGGCCTTGTGTAGTAGGTGTTCTATAGGGCCCACTGGCTCAGCCTCCCTAGTCACCTGAGCTGGGAACTCTAGGTGCACCTCTTTGTGGGCTGTGAGCACAGTCTTGTAGTTGAGCCTTGATTGCTGTTGTTGTCACTAGGAGGAATTGACCTCCAAGCCAATTAGCTATCAGGACTGGCTGTGACTACAGTGGGAGAGTTGCTGGGCAGGAGATACTCCTGTGAAGCAGGACTTGCTTCAGGGGGGCTTTGGTGCTCACTGAATATGCCCTTTGAGTGTGTCCCTTATGGATATGTAGAATTGTAATCTGGTCTGGTCTGACACTGGCTCTTGGGTCTCCAGGGACATGTAAAGTCAGCCCCTGCCTAGGGCTACTCAACAGAGCTACAGAGAGATCTTTAGATTCCTCCTCTTGGTATCAGGTTTAGAAGTTCCCAGATGAGGCCTAGCTGTGAATCAAGGCAGGCTGGTGCTGGTGCCAGGTGTTGGGCCTTTTATTTATAGGTTTGTGACTCCCTGACCCAACTGAAACTTGTTTGACAGGTTTTAGACTGAGCAAGGGTAGGCCATTCGTATGTAAAAGCAGCTGTACACAGCTTGATTGGGATTTTAAATTGGGTAAGGTGAGATCTCAGAGAATAACTAGGGTGGAGCAAACAGAAATAGCTGCCAGTCAGCCCTGCGACCTGCGGGGTCCCAGCATAGGAACAATGATCTCTGGGAGCACCTCAGTCTGAGAGAAAGCCGCCCCCGAATTCCTTCCCCAATGCCAGACAATCCAGTTCCTTCTTGTACATGTCTGTGTTCTCCAGAGCCTTGCCCTGGTACTGAAGCTCAGAGGAAGTAAGACCTTTTAAGTTTAGTTCATGATGCCAGCCTTTTAAGAGAACAGCTGGGTATCCAGCAGCCTCTGTGTCACTGAGTCCCAATTCACACGGTTGTTTTACAGCCAATAGGGACTTCTTTCCCCAGATCTGGGACCCTAGGCTGGGGATCTGATGTGGGGCTGGTGGCATCCAGAGAGATGATCTCCCTCCCAATTAAAAAAGAGCCACAAGTGGGATGCCAAACCAGCCCATTCAGTGCCTCCACATCTCCTACCAGTTTCAGTGTGCTTTCTTCTTTATTTCTCTAGTTGTAGGTCTTCCATTCAGCCAGCTTTACAGAAGTTCTGGATGATAGTTTTTTGTATTTTAGTTGTAATTTTGATTTGGTTGTGTGAGACAGCAAGTACAGGCTTTTACCTATGCCGCCATCTTCAAATCTCTTCATTTTCTTTCTTTCTTTTTTAAATGTATTGTTTATTGATTTCAGAGAGGAAGAGAGAGAAACACCAATAATGATAGAGTATCATTGGTGGGCTGCCTCCTGCATGTCCCACACTGGGGATTAAGCCTGTTACCTGGATATGTGCCCTAACTGGGAATTGAACAGTGACCTCTTGGTTCATAGGTTGACACTCAACCATGTCGGCTGAGAAATTTTCTTTCATAAGTGCTTAGTCTGCCTTATAGTAGTAGAAAATAGCCACAACCATAAATATAGCAATAATAACCTCAATCTAGTTGCTTCCAGGTAAACTCAATCTAAATCTGGGATATCTTAGTTAATACAAATAATTCAGCCACATTCAGATTTAAAACATCTCACATTTTCTCTCTCTTTCATTTCCTTGCAGTTTCTTTTAAGCTTCTAAGCATAGTGATCATGTTTGTAGGAACTTGTATTTATATACTAGCTGCTATATGACATTTTGGAGGAGAGAGTCTGAAAATGCTCTTTTCTTGATCCTCTTTTTCCTATGAGATCTTCTCTGGCATAACCATTAAGAAGGCTTTTGCCTGAAAGTAATAGAAAATAACCTAATAGTGCCTTAAAACACAAAGGTATTTATTATTTAGTAATAATAAATCCAAATACAGGTGACCACAAAGTTTTTCTGACATTTCAGGGACCTAGGCCTATGCTATCTTTCTGCTCTGCCATTCTTTGTATGTTGGCCTTTCAGTTGTGTGTTTCTCATCTCATGGTCACAAAATGACCACTTCATATCTTGATACCACATAAGCTTCTCATGGAAAAAAGAAAGAGCCACATTATCTGGGTGAAAACAATACTAGTTTTACAATGATCTGTGTCCATTCATTGCTCCATCTGCTTTATTTATTGACATGCCCTTGAATAAATTCCTGGAATAAACTAAAATACAATGTTCTCTTATCTAAGTTAATTAATGAACTGAACCCAAATATAAAATGGTTTAAATAAACAATAGTGTGCAATTTAGTTATAAAGCCAATTAAAGGAGGAAGCTTGACTTTAGAGAGAGAGAGAGAGATAGAGATTGATCGATGTGTGGGAGAAACTGCACTCTGTTGCCTCATGTACACACCCTCACCAGGGATCAAATCTACCTTCTAGTTATGTGCCCTGACTGGGAATGGAACTGAAAACATTTTGATGTAGGAGACACCTGACCATGGCAACAATGTAGTTTCTGATCACCACATTTGATTCTTGGACTTGCTGGACAGCATTTTTAAAAAAATATATATATATTATTATTATTATTATTATTATTATTATTTTTTTTTTTTTTTACAGAGAGGAAGGGAGAGGAATAGAGAGCTAGAAACATTGATGAGAGAGAAACATCTATCAGCTGCCTCCTGTACACTCCCTACTGGGTATGTGCCGGCAACCAAGGTACATGTCCTTGACTGGAATCGAACCTGGGACCCTTGAGTCTGCAAGTTGACGGTCTATCCACTGAGCCAAACCAGTTAGGGCTTGCTGGACAGCTTTAATTTTCACTGAGTTCTTTAAAAGTGGTGGGATTTAAGTATAAGCCATAAACTTAGGAAAGGAGGACATGTTTCAGCAGACACAAACTCAGGCACCTCCAATTTCCAGGGAAGAGGACATTTTCCATCACCATCTATCAAAACCACAATGTTATCTTGAGTGTTTAGCAAAATAGAGTGAATAGAGTGATTTTACTGATGTGTTGAAACTTGTTAGTTGAGAAAAGCTTTTACAAGCTGTAAATGGAAATTGAGATGAATCTAAGGCTTCATTTCATTTTGCAAAGTAGGCGAATCTTCCAGGATTTATTTTCTTCCTGACATTCTTTTATATCAGGTATTTGTGCATATTTAAGATGAAACAGAAATTTTTTATGTCTTTTGACCCTGAGCCATTTATTTCAGAAAGGCATTTAAAACATGAATATTTTGACTCTAAAAACTGCACTTTGAAATGGCATAAAACAGTGTTTAGATCTGCAAATATCACTGACATTTCTGAAATGCAAACAATGTTTAATAGCATGGCAGAAATTTATTATCTCTGCATGAGCATAGGTATTGCTTAGAAGTTTATGGTGTTTAAGAGTTAAATAAATCAGTGGAAAATTCAGTATAGACTAGCTCTGTGTAATCAGAGGTAGGTATAATAATTAGGAGGATTGTGAAACTCTTTTAATGGTTTAATAAATATGCCAAATATCTGTGGCAGCCTGCTGTTCTCTGAGCCCAGATTGCTGCTTTGTAGGTAGGTATCAATCTTCACTACTTGCTGTGTTCAACCTTTCTGAATCTGTGATCAGGATCCATCTGTTCAGCTATATTTGTTAGTGTGTTTTCTTATGGCATAAATCCTTCAAAAATGTTCGTCTCCAAGTGGTGTCAGGATACCTGCTGGGTTATATTTGTCAGATACAGTGATAGTATAATAGTCTGTAACCACAGAAAACAGAAAGTAAAATATGCAAAATAGAAAGTTTTGTACTTCTGCTGAGGCCAAAGCTGCCTTGGGAATAAACAGTGGTGCTCCTGACAGATGGGTCAGAAAGGATGGTAATTATGAAAGACTAGTGGCCCAGTGCATGGATTTGTGCACATTGAAAGGAAATCAATTAGAAGAAATATATTTTTTTAAATATATTTTATTGATTCTTTACAGAGAGGACGGGAGAGGGGTAGAAAGTCAGAAACATCGATGAGAAAGAGACATCGATCAGCTGCCTCCTGCATGCCCCCTACTGGGGATGTGCCCGCAACCAAGATACATGCCCTTGACTGGAATCGAACCCAGGACTTTTCAGTCCGCAGGCCGACGCTCCATCCACTGAGCCAAACCTGTCTAGGCAGAAGAAATATTTTAATATTGCTATTCACCCTTTCTCTATAATAGAAGTGTCAGAGATGAAAGAAAATTAATAAAATTTATATGAAAATAATATATAAATTGATTAATAAATAAGCAATAACAACTTGATAACAACAACAAAGACATGATATAAAAATAACAAAAACATGATATAAAAACAACATTGATAAAAACAATGACTGGTAAATTGATTAAACATATTCTAATATATCCCTGCATACCACATTAAGAAGAAAAACATTTTCAGAATGTTTGACTAATTTCCCTTGTGATGAAGTATTTTCAACTTCAATGTCACATGCTCTTCGAACTTGAGAAAAAGCAACTTATAACTGACCATGTCCAAAAAAGGAGTTCAGGTAGGAATACTAGTATTCCTACTCTGTCTAGAGTTTGTTCTTGTGATTTATTAATAGTCACTGCAGATGCTGGCATCCTGGGAAACTGTCTTGAATTAATTTAAATGGGAGGCCAGTATTAGATGGGAACAAATAAATTCTTAGAATCAGAACAATCTCTCCTTCCACAGATCCTGTTAATACTTCAGCTTCTAGAAACACACACATGCAATTAGCATCAGCGAGAACTTTATATGTATCATGCATGTGTGACTCAACATTTATTTTTAAAGTGCCAGTGTGTGTCATATGTAACCATCGGTTGATCAGTCAGATGGTCAGATGTACATATGGTAGGTCATTTAGCCTTTTATATATATTTAGATGGCCATGACTTGGGTCCTTGACTCAAAATAGGGCATGTGAGCTCTCTGTGCTGGCAACTGGGAATTTAGTAAGTGCTAACATTTAGGGACTACCACCCTTTATTAATGGAAGAATCTGGTGATTTCTTAAAGATGGAAAATGCTTTTAAAATTAGCAAAGATTTTAATGTTGAAAGATGTGATGCTCTACCCACTACCTTTTTAAATTTTTGTGTTGATATTTTTCTATAGTTCTTTCCCCTTACACTCTTTTCCATGCTTATATACTTTAAGAAAAAAATGTCAGAAAAATAATTTTACTATAAAATGGATTTGAAAGTCTCCTTGAGGCTGATTGTCCAAGAGACAAGTATTTTCAACTATTTATTCTCATTTAAGAAGGCATAGAATATTTGACCTGAAAAGGACAGTTCTCCTATTTTATAGGTTAATTATTTTATCACACATTTATTAAGTGCTTACAGATAAGCAAACTAGAGTTCAGAAAGTTTAAAGACTTTACCAAATCGATCAAATCAGGACCATATTTCTCCCTGTTCATTTTATATTATAAACTTTTGTGCCACTATTTAGTAGTATTTTGTACTTCTGATCAATTTTTTTATTTTGTACTATAAATTTCTTCATTATTATTGTTGTTTTTATATAATGTGTCTAGATTGACCTCATGTTTGATAATTGTCCACTGTATCTTCTCACATCTTCTTTTGTAATCATTTTCCATATACCATAAGTTAATCTTTTAATAGTCACTTTAGTGACGCTACATCCTTGGGCTTCTCTATATTTAGTATTATGTTATCTATGCTAATAATAGAGGAATATGCAAATTGTCCAGGACACTGTCACATAATGATCAATCAGGATGGGAGTGGGGCTGTGGTGGAGAGCTCTCGGCACACCTGCGCTGGGGGTCCGAAGGGCAAGGAGTGGAAGGGAGAGCAGATAGGCAGTTAGGGGGACCAGGCCAGGAGGGGAGTACAGATATGCAGTTAGGGTGATCAGGCAAGGAGGGGAGCACAGATAGGCAGTTAGGGCAATCAGGCCAGCAAGGGAGGACAGTTAGGGGGATCAGGCGGCATGGGGTAGCAATTAGGGGGATCAGGCCAGGAGGGGAGAGCAGTTAGGTGGATCAGGCTGGCAGGGGAGAGCAGTTAGGGCCATCAGGCCAACAGGGGAGCAGTTAGGGGCATCAGGTAGGCAGGTAGGTGAGTGGTTAAGAGCCAGTGGTTCCAGATTGCGAGAAGGATCCCAGATTGGAGAAGGTGCAGTCTGGGCTGAGGGTCCCCCCAACCCCCAGGCATGAAATTGTACACTGGGCCTCTAGTTTTCAAATAATGATAGTTTTACGTTTTTTTCCAGTTTGAATTCCTTTTACTTCTAAAAGTGCAACTAATTTTGTATGTTGATTTTGTATTTTGAAATTTTTCTTAATTTATTATTCAAATAATTTTTTGGTGTTTTTAGCTTGGAGTATTTTGAGCTTCATCAATCTCAATGTCCACATCCATCCCAAGATTTGGATAGTTTTCAGACATAACCACTTTAAATAATCCTTTCTTTACTTTCTTTCTCTTTTCCTTCTGAGAGGCACACAATGTATATAGTCTTTTGTATATTTTGTCACATATGTTTGTTTCACTGCATTTCATTTTTTTTCTTTTTGTTCTAACTGCTAATTTCAAATGACCTGTTTTTTAGTTCACTGATTCATTCTTCTCTATTTTAGACCTTCTCCAGTCATTTACCTGAGCTGATGTTATTACCTTCTGCATCACAGTTGAGTGGAGTTAGTTCACATGACTGCTGCTGCACATGTAGTGGGCTCCATGGTTGGTGGACTTCTTACAGAGGCTTGGGCAGGTGTGGATCCTGTCTTGTCCCTGGGTAGGATGGACTACCTCTAGAATTTTGGTCAACAGGACTGGTAATTAGGAAAAGGCTCTATTTTAGGGTTTTCAAACATTGAGCTTGTTTCCAGGTGCATGAATGGGCATGGCTCCCAATGGATCTCTGAGGAAGGCTTCTGATAGTTCACTGGACATGTTGTGGGCATGACTGGCCTTAATATGCAATTTGGCAGGGCTGGAACCAAATCATAGTTTTTCCCATTGGGGATATGGACAGATGTGTTCTTTTCTAAGTTCCTGAGTGCACAGGACCACTTACAGACTGTGGCTGAGAGAAGTTGGAGTCAGGTTTGAGGACTTTTTCTGTATCCACAGATGGACTGAGTTTGGCCAACCTTCTTGTCGGGGTGTGGACAGCATTTCTCCTGGCAAGTCCTTGGATTGGCTGGCCTATGGCTGAGAGGGGCTAGAGGTGGGTAACAATCCACTGGTGGTCTGCCACCCAAGACATGGAGGGACATGACTCATCCCTGGACACTTGTTGGATAGTAGTCAGATACTATTGCATTTAAGTTCACAGTGGAATGGAGCTCTTTCAGAGTCTCTACCTGGGACTGCAGTTGGCAAGTCAGCTACCTGAGTATGCACCTCCTTTCTCAAAAATAGTCTTTTTTGGTCTTAGGCTTTGACAAGGTTTTATAAGCTCCCACTTGGATCCCAAAGCACCCACAAAGGCACTTTTGTCTGTGGGTATCTGCCAAACTGTTATTGCTGAGGAAGGATATGAGCAGGGGACTTCCTATCATCTTGCTAATGCCCTCCTTCTATAACTTTTACAGCTTTGCTTTTGACATTGACTTCTTTACTATCTGGAATTGATTTTTTTTTTTGTAAGATGTGAGCTAGGTATACAATTTCTTATTTATTTTTTCATATGGGAAACAAATCATTCCGGTGTCATTTATTAGTAAACATTCTACTCTTTTTCCAATGACCTTCAATGCCATATCATATTAAGTTTTTCAATGTGTTTGTGTATTTGGAAGACACTATTTATAGTTTCTCTATTAATTTGTGTTTTCCTGTTTGAATAGGACTTTTCTTATTTTGTATATAGTTTAATATTAATTGTTAAGGTCTTGGGGGAAAATTCTTTCACTTTATTCTTTCATTTTTAGTTTTGTCTTTGTTCCTTCACATAAATTTTAAATTTAATTTGTCAAACTCAACAGAAAAATATTTTTTGGAATTTCAATTGAAATCACATTGACTATATAGACTAATTTGCAGAGATTTGACATCATTATTATATTGAGTGTTTTAAGAGTATGGTATAACTCTTCTCCTTTGCTGGTTCTTTATTATATTCTTCTCAACTCTAAATATAGGGATACCCTAGACCCGTGTTTGACAAACTGCGGCTTGTGAGTCACATGTGGCTCTTTGGTCTCTTAAGTGTGGCTTTTCCATAAAATATCATGGCCTGGATGAGTCTATTTTGAAGAAGTGGCATTAGAAGTTTAAGTTTAAAAAATTTGGCTCTCAAAAGAAATTTCAATCATTGTACTGTTGATATTTGGTTCTGTTGACTAATGAGTTTGCCGACCATTGCCCTAGACCACTCAATGGGGAAAGTGATCTTTTCAACACATCTTGAAAGAAATTGAGAAGGAATGGCTAGTGAGGCAAAGGATAAGGAGAGTGTATTATCAGGAATACTGAGGTAAGAAAGTTTTTCAGAACAGATTGACTGGACAACCACAAGCGATGATTCTGACATGCCAACTAAGATGAGAACAGAGAAGTGGTAAGATGAAGATAAGTGTCTTACAATGGCACATGCAGTATATGGGGTGTGAGAGACAAAATAGTCCCCATTTGAGTAGCATCCAGACTGAAACAAATTCAGGACACACTCTAGACATACTGCATCAGAATTTGCATTTTAACAAGATATCCAGATGATTCCAATGCACAATAATACTGGTGAAGAAACACTGGCTTAGGATTTTGAGGAGCTTGTTGAACATATACTGGGTGTTCTAAAGGACATATTAGTAGTTGAAAGCTTTGAGGGTGGGAATAGAAGCATAAAAGGTTGAGTGAGCAGAGAAATTGAAAAGAAAATATAGGGATAAGAACACATACACTCTTTATTCCTTCAGGCTGCTTCTCAATCTGTACTTTCCTCCAACTCAGAATGTGGTGGATCATTCCCATGTCACTTCAATTATTTTTAGCAGTTTGTCAAAAATGAAGAATTACAGTGGTGTTACTTTCCTTCTCCTAATTTTCTCTGTTTCCTAATATTTTACAATGTTCAAATGTTGTTTTTATAACAGGACAAATTAATATAAAACATGTATTAAGGAAATACAAGGTTTAAAATGTTAGGTGTATCATAATTTGCTATTCTGCAGGAGCTAGTCTAGTAGCTGTTTATTTGCCAGTTGACCCATTTACAACCTCCATTTCTTTAGAAATCAGTACTATCTCTGGAGATAAGAATAAGACCTGTAGTGCCAATTGAAGCTTCACAATTTCTCCTAGCTTTGACTTTTCTTATCTGATTTGGCTACCTCTTTTATGTAGAGCCACTGTTAATCATGTGGTCAGGCATAGCTCACTGATCTTACTGAGGTGTGGAAGGGAGGGTTTAGTAAAAGCAATAAGTATAAAAGGGACTGAGACTTCTGAAAAATGATCCATGAAACACAGCTATTTAAAGATTTTCATATAATAATTTATTTTTATGTACTTTCAAACTGTTGAAGCCATGCACCTACAGCATGCACTGTCTTTTTATGCCAATCAGAGTCATTTCTTACCATCCAGAAATATATTTCCTTCTCCTGTAGCAGAAAATATATTTAGTTATTCTATGACTCAGAGTTACAGTTCCCTTCAACAGTTCCACCCCCTCTTTTAGAAACAGCTGAATTTCTTTTATAGATTTCTCTATCAGCCAGCGTGCAGCACTTATACAAATTCTTATCTCTTTACCCTTTTTCCTATTTGATTCATTCAAATGAACCTTGAATAGCATGAATTTTATAATTTAAGTTGAAGTAAAACATGACCTTTCTTATGAATCAATGATTGCTAATCAGGTCACATCTTGTGAGATTTTTGTAATGGTATATAAAAAAAATTAGGTTGAGCCTACCTGTGAGAGGAAAGATAGTCATCAGGTAAATTGCTGATATAAGACAGCTGTCTAAAGTTTATGGAAGTATCTAATATCAGTTTTATAATATTCATTATTAAATAAACAGTGCCTTTTATTGTATAAGAAATGTTTCAGTGCAAATTACCTATGTAAAAGGGATAAATATCAACTCTTTCTAAAATATATTTTTATTGATTTTAGAGAGGAAGGGAGAGGGAGAGAGATAGAAACATCAGTGATGAGAGAGAATCATTGATCAGTTGCCTCTTGCATGCCCCCCTCTGAGGATCCAGCCCATAAACCAGGAATGTGAACTTGACCGAAATCGAACCTGGGAACCTTTAGTCTGCAGGTCGATGCTCTCTATTCCCTGAGGGAAACCAGCTAGGGCTCAACTCTATTTTTTTCTAGTTTTAAAAAATAGTTTTATTGATTTCAGAGAGGAAGAGAGAGAGATAAAAGATAGAAACATCAATGGTGAGGGAGAATCATTAATCAGCTGCTTCCTGCACAGCCCACACTGAGGATCGAGCCTGCAACCTGGGCATGTGCCCCGGCCAGGAATTGAACCATGACCTCCTGGCTCATAGGTCGATATTCAACTACTGAGCTATGCTGCCTGGGCTATATCGACTCTATTTAGATATCAACTTTAACAGAAGTTTGGATAAAGTTGATTCCAACCCTCATGGATGACTTTTAGGAGTTTAAGATTTTAGTGGAGGACGTAACAACGATTGTGAAAATAACAAGAGAACTAGAATTAAAAATGGAACCTGAAGATGTAGTAAGTCAAGAGATATGCTGAAATCTCATGATAAAACATTAATGGATAAGGAGTTACTTTTTACAGATGAGCTAAGAAAGTGTTTTCTTTAAATGGGATCTATTCCTGGTGAGAAATGTGTGAAGATTGTTTAAATGACAACAGAGGATTTGAAGTATAATATAAGTTTAGCTTATGAATTAGCAGCAAGGTTTGAGAGGATTAAATCCAATCTTAAAAGAAGTTATACTGTGGGTGAAATGCTATTAAACAGCATCACAGGAGAACCAAGATGGCAGCATAAGGTATACACCTATACGTGCTGTCTCTCGCAACCACACCAAAACTACAACTAAAAGACAAAAATGACTATCCCCCAGAACCACGGGAAAGCTGGCGGAGTGGAAGTTCTACAACTAGAAGGAAATAAAAAAGTGCATTCAGACCTGGTAGGACTTGCAGAGGTTCAGAAAGGCAGAGGTACAGAGACATGTGGGAATCGGGCTGGTATGCACTGTTGTTTTTCAACTGGGAGAAGTTAGAAGTACCCAACTCTCTGAACTCCAGTTTCCAGTGAGATTCTGGGGACCCAGACTCATAAAGGGAGAAACTGAACTGTCTGCCATTGGGTCGGAAAAGGAGGGTGGCCTTCTTGCAGAGTTGTGCACTGGAATCATTGTTTACTGTGCTGGGGCGCAGGATGTGGGACGAGGGACACTGAACTGAATGCGGCAGAGAGGGCTGACTGGCAGCCATTGCTTTTTGCCACGCCCTACCTAGTGACGCTTTGAGACCATACCCCTCCCAATTTACAAACCCACCCAGCTGTGTGGCGATTTTTCCATATGAATGGCCTGCCCGCTGGCAGCTTAACCTAACAAATTGCAACTGGGTCAGACAACTTCAAAACTTTCAAACTCCAAGCAAAGAGGAGAAATCAACTCCAAAACTTCCAAACTC
>JAAGEH010000015.1:9016467-9299305 GCA_011751065.1 Lasiurus cinereus | reverse complement strand
ATAAACTGGTGAATATAATAGAATTAGGGGCATAGAAAGGGAATGGACTAACAGTTTTCCAGGGAAAAGGGGAATGAGGGGTGCAGGAAGAGATTGGACAGAAATCTTACACCTATGGATGAGGACAGTGGCAGGGAGTAAGGACATGGGGTGGGGGTGGGGAATCAGGTGGAGGGGAGCTATGAGGAGGGGGGAAGAGGAACATCTGTAATAAACTGAACAATAAGGATTTATTAAAAAAAAACAACAGCTGAAGCTGGTTTGGCTCAGTGGATAGAGCGCCGGCCTGTGGACTGAGGGGTCCCAGGTTCGATTCTGGTCAAGGGAATGTACGTTGGTTGCAGGCACATCCCCACTGGGGGGCATGCAGGAGGCGTTAGATCGATGTCTCTCTCTCATTGATGTTTCTGACTCTCTCTCTCTCCCTTCCTCTCTGTAAAAAATAAAAAAAAAACACAAAAAACAGCACCACATGCTACAGAGATATCATTTGACAACAATGGCAAACATCATTATTGTCTTACTAGAGGCCCAGCATACAAAATCGTGCAAGTAGGGTCACAGCCCATTGGAATCACCAGCTCATCTTCAGCTGATCGGGGGCTCAGGCCTGGAGGAAAGCAGGTGCTGGCAACTTCAACTGCATGCGTATGTGTTGGGCCGGCTGCTGATGGAATGTGCTGCCTACTTGGGACCACTCATATGGGAGCTGAAGCCTCCACTGTTATTGCTGTCGCTGCTGCTGCTGCTGCTGGGACTGAGGCACTGGCAGAAGCTGCAGGGCATGCCCACAACCTACCCAGCCCTATGTGAGTGTCCCCATGTGTGGCAGTATGTTCCATCAGCGGCCGGTCCACTACACATGCCAAGAGGTGAAGTTGCCAATACCTGCTTTCCCACAGGCCTTAGCCCCTGAGCAGCCAGGGCTGAGCTGATGATCCCAATGGCTTGACAACTAGTCCAGTCCTCCTTTCGTCCACCTGATTCCCCCATTCACCATCTCTGATCCACCAGAGCCTGCGGGCCAGGGTCAAGGACCAAGAGGTCAGCCATTCAGCCCATTTACCATTCCCCAGGCCCACCCTGCCCTGCTTGTGGGCTAGGGTAGGGGAGGGACCAAGAGGTGCTCAGTGCACCTCATGGTAACTGGTCATTTGGTCATCACTGACACTGGCTTTTTATATAGACTAGAGGCTTGGTGCATAAAAATTCATGCACAGTGGGGTGTCTCTCAGCCCAGCTTGCACCCTCTCCAATATGGGACACCTCAAGGGATGTCTGACTGCCCATTTAGGCAGTTGGATATCCCTCTCACAATCCAGAACTGCTGGCTCCCAACTGTTCGCCTGCCTGCCTTCCTGATTGCCTCATAACCACTTCTGCCTGCCAGCCTGATCACCCCCTAACCATTTGCCTGCCAGCCTGATTGATGCCTAACTGCTCTCCTGCTAGCTTGTTTGCCCCTAACTGCCCTCCCCTGAAGGCCTGTTCCCCCACAACTGCCCTTCCCTGCAGGCCTGGTTGCCCCTAACTTCCCTCCCCTGCAGGCTTGATTGCCCCAACTGTCCTCCCTTGCAGGCCTGGTCCCTCCCAACTGCCCTCCCCTGGTGGCCATCTTGTGGCAGCCATCTTGTGTGTTGGAGTGATGGTCAATTTGCATATTACTCTTTTATTAGATAGATATATTTCAAGGAATTGTCACATTCAGATGACGACTCATTCAAGGCTCAGGTGTTGGCTAGCATTTTTTGCAATACATTATTTTAAGTTAAAATAATGTACATTTTTATGCATAATCCTATTGAATACTCAATAGACTACAGTACATTGTAAACATGACTTTTATATGCACCGGGAAACCAAAAATGTTGTGTGACTCATTTTATTGCCATGTTCACTTTACTGTGGTGATCTAGAACCAGACCTGAAATATCTTTAGGGTATACGTGTATCTAGATGGCAAGGCCCCTCCCAATGAATCAGAATATCTGGGGGTAGGGCCTAGGCATCTGAATGTTTAAACATTCTAGGCAGTTCTATTATGCAACAAGTTTGAAAACTTTTGCTTTACGGGAACCAGGACTTTATTCTAAGACCATGTGCATTCTAGTATGCCATACAGCTTATCTGTAAAACAAAGAGTCTCTGTGACCACATCAGAGTGAAAAATATTAGATCAATTCATTGGTCAGTGAGTAGAGAATTCCTATATGAAGGCTCCATTTTTCCTTTGATCAAAATATTAGGGAGATAGTTATCTTTATAATAGAACTCTCTATATTTTCTTTCTGCTACCTAAATATGCTACTTAAATATGCTACCTAAATAAGCTATCAGTTCAATACTTTTTGTTCCTTACTTTTTATTCTTGTGTTACCTATAACTTCATTTTCATTCCCTTTCCCTTATCTCAGGCCTTTTTGGTTGGTTAAGTGAGAGGATTTATGTGTGCATTTAATAGAATTCAGTCCCTGTCCTCACACCCTCTGCCAGCCTCACCATTCACTGTTAAATAAAATTTATATTCAAAGGACTTCACTCCAAATTATTTGAAGAATTTTATTTGGCAATTATCTTTTACATTTTTTTAAATCTTTCAATGCCCATATTCTTTTATGTTGATATACAAAAGTATGTGTCTATAGTTTCTTTGTAACATTTTTCTATGGTATACTAGGCGCTCTCCAATAATTTTGTAGGAAGGAATGACTTTTCTTAGAAGCTGTAAAATCACAATACAAGTGCTGGTGAGGATGTGGAAAAAAGGGACCCCTAGTATACTGTTGGTTGTAATGCAGGCTGGTTCAATTATTATGGAAAACAGTATGGTGTTTTCTCAAATAAATAAAAAAATGTAACTGCCATTTGACCCAGTGATCCCACTGCTAGGAATATATCCTAAGAAACCTGAAACACCCATCAGAAAAAATAAATGCACCCCTATATTTATAGCAGCCCAATTTATAATAGCTAAGATCTGGAAACAGCTCAAGTGCCTATCAGTAGATGAGAGGATAAAAAAAAAACCTGTGGTACAATTATACCATGGAATACTATGCAGCTTTAAAAAAGAAGGATCTCTTACCCTTTGAGACAGCATGGAGGGACCTGGAGAATATTATGCTAAGTGAAATAAGCCAGTCAGAGAAAGATAAGTATCACATGATCTCATTCATATATGGAATCTAACGAATAAAATAACCTGATGAACAAAATAGATCCAGAGACATAGAAACATGGAACAAACTGATGAATCTCAGAAGGAAGGGGGAGAGGGTGGGAGATGGGGGTCAATCGGGGCCACAATGTGCATCAAAGCAACTGGTTGTTCTGGTCATTCCAGTTGCTTGGCTTTTATATATATATATATAAATGTACATAGCCCATGGACACATACAATAGTGTGGTGGAATCCTGGGAGGGACAGGTGTGTGGTAGATGGGGCCAATGGGGAAAAAAAAGGCACGATAAAGATACATTTAAAAAATCACAATATGCTATGCCTGTGTGTTGGAGTGTGGGAATAAAGGATGGAGGAGAAGGAAGTATACACTAAGAGTCTGGATGCAGAAGACAGTGACGGGAGAGGTGGAGAAACTAACTGCTCATTCAATATCAGAGTGGGATCAGGAGGGGATGCTGCTATAGTTGTTCTCCAAGTGCTAGGGATTATCAAAAACACAAATGAGGGATATGTGGTGTCATCGTTGGTTTGGAAAGCTACAAATAAGACTTTGAGATTGACTGCATTCTAGTAGCTGGAAACCCTGCCTCCCAAACACTAGTCTGTGACTTTGTTTACTGCCGTAATGGAAGTCATTGTATGACTCCAAAGACTAGCTACATGGCTGGAAATATTTTTGTATGCCTGTGAAGCTAAAGAATTAACTTATTTTTTTTTCTTTTGAGTCCTGGGTCTCCAGGACTCAAACTGAGTAGGTTATCATGAGAATCTTCTTGAGCATAATGACTACCACCGCAGATCTGTTATAATTTTGATTTTCATTAAGATAGGATTGTATCAAAACCAGGCAATTGTATCTTCTTCACTGTTTCAACAGAGTTGGAGAATTACAATTTTATTGTCACTGCATAATCAATGCTATTATCTTTCCCAGCTAAGTTTTAAGGGGTGACAGAGGATTCCAGGGCTACTGCTTAATGTTAACATGCCCCATATTCTGGCTAGTATGACAGAAAAATTAAACAGAGACTAGTTGTGTGTGTGTGTGTGCGCGTGTGCGTGTGCATGTGTGTGTGCGTGTGTGTGTGTGTGTGTGTGTGTGTGTGTGTGTGTGAGAGAGAGAGAGAGAGAGAGAGAGAGAGATCTCAGACCTTCAGATCTATTTCTCTGTTACTGATGGCTCCTATGGTCCTTTCATGATGAAACTGATTGGATTAAAATGCAAGACTGGGCTCACAATTAAAATCCTTTTGAATTATACTATTAGATTTTAGGAGCATAATTACAAGTATGATTATCCAATAGTCAGTTTCTGGTTTCAATATGTGCCACCTGGAAGTCAGATGTGTATATCCATGCAAAGACTGATGTATTATGACAGCTCAATTGTTTACAGTTTTCATTTTGTACTTGAGTGGATTTTCTTTGGAGAGAATTTATTCAATGCTTTTGAGCATGTTTTTGTTTGTGATTGGTTATGTAATAGGGATTTCAAGCTCAATTTGATAAGAATCTTGTTCCCTGAATTATTTCTCTATTCTGCCAATCCACTACAACTTGCTTGCAATCCTCTGTATGGCCTCCCACTTACTTCTGTAATCATTCTTACTAATAAATACATGAAGGCTTTAGAAAAATAGACATTTATTGAGCTGTATTTATAATTTTTCATTTTCCAGTTTTCTCAACTGTAAAATGAGTTTGGTGAAAACGCATGTATATTAATGTGGCTGATAAGTGCTCTATAAATTGAGTTAAAATCCCATGCAAAGTCTGAAAATAGCAATCTTTAGGAAATATTAAAATATACTCACTATGTTTCCATTTCCCTACATTACCAAACTGATTTCCTGGAGGATAGGGTTCATGTTTTCTGTGTCTTTGTTACTTACCATGGCACAGAATAGAACAACTTGCACAAAAGATACTTTGTATAAACTAATGGACACATCTTTGTAACCTGACATAAGTTAGCATGTCAGTCAAACAATTAGCATGGCTTCTTGGTAGATGTAACTTCAGAAAATTAAAGGTGCATGGGAGCTATATATCTCCTTATCTATAAACTTGTTACCAGGTTGTATGTTATAATGAAAGCAAGTTTCAGACCACATTCTAGCACATGTACAAATATTATTATTTTTTATTAATGTATTACATGTATACATATCTTCCCATTGCCCCTCCCCCACGTGCAAGTATTATTAATGAGCAGGCACAGATACAGGTGCATGACGTATTTCTGTAATCAGTTCCTATTTCTGTCCAATTAGGACCTCTAGGCATGTAGTCAAAGCACTTCATATGAAAAATTCTCTGCAAGGCAGAGTCTATTATCATGTTCATGAGCTCAGGTGATAGAATTCCTCATTTAGTGCCATCATATAGATCCAAAAGAACAGAGTTCTAGATCTAGGTTGCTATTTCAGATGTATACTGGTAAAGCTGCTGGTCTTGACAGATGTTTCAAACTCCTTCAGAAAGGTCTTGAGGTAAATGCTTTCTAGACAACCACGTATCCACATGCTAATGAACCAAACCTCTGGTGCAAATTATATACTTGTATTAGGAAGGTTTGTAGTAGCTACATAGTGATGGCCTCTGAAATAGGGTCCTTGAGACACTAACTAACCAACTCTGGAATATGTATTTCTGATTAGGGCACTTCAAGCGGTAACTATCAAACATAGGATGTAAGAGAAAGTTAATTTACACAACGTCTATGCTGAAATTTATAAAAATAAAACAGAAATAATATATGAATGGTACTCTCTCATTCTTTATCTCAAATACCCTCTGAAAAGACACTGTTCTTCTGATGGGTGATTCTGGTATGTTCTGCCTTTACAATTTGCCGGGATTCTTGTCCCAGCCTTACAGAGGGTTCAGCATTCTGGAGAAAGAGGCTGGATGTAGATGATTAAGGAGTCCAAGGACGAAAGATAATTTTGAAAGGCATTGAGGGTCAGAGGAGCTTCAGCTAAAGGGAGCTGAAGACTCTCCTTCACTCAGGACCCTGCTTTTATTCACATGATTTATTCTAAGGTAAGGTGAACATATACACTTCAAAGTGTAAGGTATCAAAAGGTAGAATACAGGAGCATTATCAGTTTGGGGAATAGCCTACAGCTATTCAGGTGTTTGGCCAACAAGAGACAATAAAATGCCCTGTGCTGTCTGGCAGCTAACAATCATCCTATTCAGGTTTGAGGGAAGTGCATTTTAGATGTTTCCAACAAGTAAGTTACATATGACTCAACCCTTGTTGAGCCACCCAAGCTTCACCAACCTTTTGGTAAAACTCTTGTAATTATTTCATGCTACAATTGGTTTCCAGCAACAATTTGGTGTGAGGAGTCTTAGGACATGTCTAAAGATGCCAGATCTTCACTCCCTTCCCTATCCTAATGTAGGTTATGTTTGAGATCCTCTCTTGAGGGCTCCTTTTGGAGGCAAAGAGTCTGGTTGGCTCTCATAAATTGCCATTATGTTCCTTGGACACATTGCACATCTAGAGGAACTGCCTCAGTGATACAGATTTAAAAGACCAAAATGCCTGATAGAAAATGAAAAATCCCACCAATAGCTTTGTGTTTTGACAGTATGTGCCTCAGACCAAGTTTTCTCCTGTGCCATATTGAAGCATCCATCTTATATAAAAACTGTTGTTTAAAATTTTAACCCTACTATTTGGCTTCTTTAAATGCTTGCTTGCTTAAATAATAAGGAAAATAAGACTACTCCCACTTCAGAGAGGCCATAAAATCTTCCCTGGATGAAGTTACCAGTGATGGCACCAGGACGGGCCTTTGGTTGAGGTTTCAAGGCCCTAGCACATAGGGGCTCTTTAAGAACTTGCAAAGGGGGCTGGAAACACCACATATTTGGGAGACCAAAAAGGTAAAAACATATAAATAGGGAAACTTCCTCCATCTTGGGGCCCAGAATTTGAGAGATCTTTTCCTCTGGGCCCACTTGTAATAATAATAATAAATGGAATTTCATATCTCTAAGCATTGCTTGGTTCTTCTCCTAGGGCCAAATCTGCCCTCCAGCCTTCATTTACTTTATTTGTAAAGAAAGTTTTATTCTGAGGAGAAACCAACATTCTCAAAGTCACTAATCATCTGAGAGATGCCAATCAAAATGACAGTGTGGTACCATCTCACAGTGGTCAGAATGGCTATCATCAACAAATCAACAAATAACAAGTGCTGGTGAGGGTCTGGAGAAAAAGGAACCCACATGCACTGCTAGTGGGAATGCAGACTGGTGCAGCCACTGTGGAAGACAGAATGGAGTTTCCTCAAAAAAAAAAATTAAAATTGAGCTCCCATTTGACCCCATGATCCCACTTCTAGGAATATATTTCAAGAAACTAGAAACACCAATCAGAAAGGATATATGCACCCCTATGTTCACAGCAGCACAATTTACCATAGTTGATATTTGGAAATAGCCTAAGTGCCCATCAGCAGGTAAGTGGATTAGAAAACAGTGGTATATCCACACAATGGAATACTACACTGCTATAAAAAGGAAGGAACGCATACCATTTGCAACAGCATGGATGGACACGTAGAGCATTATGCTAAGCAAAATAATCAGAGAAAGATAAATATCACATAATCTCACTCATTTGTGGAATATAATGAACAACATAAACTGATGAACAAAAAAAGATCCAGAGACAGAGAAACATCAGTCAGAACTTCAAACCTCAGGGAAGGCAGGGGATGATGGGGGTAAAGGAGAGAGATCAACTAAAGGTCTTATATACCTGTGTATAAGCCTAATTAATGGACACGGACAATAGGGGGGTGGGAGGCATGAATGGCGGTGGGGAGTAATGGAGGAATAAAGACACATATGTAATACCTGAATCAATAAAAAAAAATTAAAAACTTGAAATTAAAATTAAAAAAAGGAAATAAAAAATAAATATTTTTAGTCTTTAAAACAAAACAAAAATCAGATCATCAAACCTCAGAGGAAAGGTGGGGGAGATTGAGGGCAAAACATCAACCAAAGGACTTATATGCATGCATATAAGCATAACCAATGGACACAGATATCAGGGAGGTCAGGGCATGAGTTGGGGTATGCATGGGGGGCAATGGGGTGATAAGGACACATATGTAATACTTTAATAAAGAAAATAATTAAAAAGAGAAAGTTTTATTAAAATATAGTCATGATAATTTATTTACACATTGTCTATTTCTGCTTTTATAATACAACTAGAGGCCCAGTGCATGAAATTCATGTATAGGGGTGGGGGTTCCTTCAGCCAAACCTGCACCCTCTGAAATCTGGGATCACTCACACAATCTGGAACCACTGACTCCTATATACTCACCTGCCTGCCTGCCTGATGACTCTAACTGCTCCCCTGCTGGCCTGATGACCCTAAATACTTTCCCCTGCTGTCCTGATCCCCCTAACTGCTCTCACCTCCTGGTGCTATCACCCTAACTGCCTATCTGCTCTCCCTTCCTGGCCTGATCCCCCTAACTGCCTCTCTTTACTCCCCTCCTGGCCTAATTGTCCTAACTGCCTTTCTGCTCTCCTTTCCTCTCTGTGCTCTTTGGACCCCAGTGCAGGTGTGCTGAGAGCTCTCCACCATGGTCCTGCCCCCACCCCCATCCTGATTAGTCATTACATGACAGAGTCCCAGATAATTTGCTTATTCCTCTATTATTAGTATAGATAGCTGAGTTTAGTAGTTGAGAGAAAGATGCAGTGCCAGTTATATTTACTATTTGGCTTTTTGGGAAAAGTTTGCTAATGCCTGATACAGACTAGAGTAGTAAAGAGCAAGCACTTGTTTCTGAGTTCATTCATCTTTTTATGGGGATACCAGAGGCCTGGTACATGGGAATCAAGCACTGGTGGGGGGCGTAGACTGTGGGGATTGGCCCACTGTGGGAACACTGCTCATCTGGTTCAGCTGAGTAGCTGTGGACCCACCCTTTGAGTGGCTGCTCCCTGGTCTGGCATCTTCCATGGAGCTGGAGCACTTGCCTCTCCAGAGGACATGGTCTGGGCTGGGCCCAAGGAAATAGCACTGAGAGGCAGTGGAGCAGGCCTCAGTCATGTGGTGACCACAAACCCACCTCCCAGCCTCCAGGGTCAGCTCTGTGAGCCCTGCAGTGGTGCTGTGCAGCCTGCTGGCATCAGGGAGGAGGCAGCAGGGAGTGAGGAGGAAGAGCCTGGTATGAGGAGGCAGTGATTGCAGCCCGGGTTCCTACCTGTCAGCCCATGGTTCACAGTGGTAACAGCTGCTCATCCCTGTCAGCCAAGCAGTGCTCCCACTGTGGTAGCACACTGACCAAGAGGCAACTCCTGCATTGAACGTCTGCCCCCTGATGGGCAGTGTGCATCATAGTGATTGGTCAACTGGTTATTTGGGTCATTCTGCCATTCAGTTGCTGGGCTTTTATTATATAGGATAATTTTACCTATCTCATAGGATGTTGTAATGATTAAGTTATTGATGCTTGTATCCTGGATGGCATGGCTCAGTGGTTGAGCATTGACCTATGAACCAGAGATCACAGTTTGATTCCTAGTCAGGGCACATGACTGATTGCAGCCTCAATCTCTAGATTGGGATGTGCAGGAGACAGCTGATAAATGCTTCTCTCTCATCATTGATGTTTCTATCTCTCTCTCCCTCTCCCTTCCTCCCTGAAATCAATAAAAATACATTTAAAAATGTTATTGATACTTGTAAAACCATTGGAGCAGTGTTTGAAACAGTATTTATTAAATTAGTGGTTAGATAAAAGCACTTAAACACAATTTAATTAATATTCTTGATGGACAGTTCTCTGAGAGACTACTCTTTATGTTTGCCTACTGGTTATACTTTACCTTACTCTTCATTTCTCCAGAGAGTCTTGGTTTTACTCATGATGACTTCCCACCATCTCCATCAGGCATTGGATGTGTCCTCCCCACCAACAGATTCATAAATATCATTCAAAGTCTTTCACTTTCTCTCCCAAGACTGCATTGCAAAAGCATCTATTCTTATCTTTCCCTCTTCCTCATTTACTTTATTTGTCAGTGTTACTGAGATACAATCGACAAATAAAAATTGTATATATTTAAAGTGTACAAGGTGATGTTTTGATATGTGTATATTTTATGATTAAAATAATCAATCTAATTATTGTTTTTATAACCTTTCTGTAGTGAGAACATCTAAATTCAACTTTTTAAAGTGTTATATCAGCGAATGGATGTGCTGCCTGTAGAATAATGTTTAAAACACATGAAAAGGATGATTGTTAAAAAAAAATCAACTCTCTTAGCACGTTTTAATTATGTAATATAGTTTTACTTGTAAACTATAGTTACAATGCTGTATGTTAGATTTCCAGAAATAATTCAAGTTTTAACCAAAATTTTGTAAACTTTGACCAACATCTCCCCATTTGTCCTTCCCCCAGCCCCTGGCAAATTACCATTCTTATATCTGCTTTTATGAATTCTGCTTTTTTAAAAAAATATTGTTAATAACTTGAGAGAGGAAGGGAGAGGGAGAGAGAAATAGACACATCAATGATGAGAGATAATCATTGATCATCTGCCTCCTGTAAGTCCCACTGGTGATGGAACCTGCAACCCGTGCATGTGCCCTGACCAGTAATCCAACCCTGATCCCCTGGATCATAGGTCATAAGTGAGATGACCAGTATTTGTCTTTCTGTGTCTGGCTTATTTCACTTAACATATTGTCAATTTATTCTTTTTTATTTGTTTTTTGGTTAATCTTCACCAGAGGATATATTTCCATAGATTTTTTTTAGAGAGAGTAAAAAGGAGTGGAGTGACAGAGAGAGAAAGAAATATTGATGTGAGAGAGACATATCGATTGGTTGCCTTCAGCGCATGTCTGGACTGGGGCCAGGGATCGACCCTGTAACCAATGTGCATATCCTTGACCTGAATGGAGTCTTGACCCTCCAGATAGAGGGACAACACTCTATCCACTGAGCCAAACTGGCTAGGGCTATCCATTCTTTCTTTTAAAATTTCAAATAGCAATTTAATTTATACTTTTAATTTTAAAATAATTATTGCATTTATTGGGATGCAGGTTTTAATTGTACAATTCAATGAAACATCATATGCACACCATTGCCCCAAATAAAGTCACTTTTCATCCCCATTTTCCTCCCTTTATCCCGACCTTCACCTAGCCCCCACCTCCTTTCCCTCTAGTTACCATCACACTGTTGTCTGTGTCTGTGTTTTAGATACCACCCTCTCTTCCTCTCTGACAGCTGTCAGTCTGTTTCATGTATTCACGCCTCTGTTTCTATTTTGCTCATTAGATTCCACATATAAGTGAGATCATATGCTATTTGTCTTTCTCTGAATGGCTGATTTCACTTAGCATAATGATATCCAAGTCCATTGATGCTCTTCCTTCCTTCCTTCCTTCCTCCCTCCCTCCCTCCCCCCTTTCCCCCCCCCTCTCTCTTCTCCCAAGTAGTATTCCGTTGTATAAATGTACCACAGCTGTTTTATCCACTCATCTACTGATTGATGGGTACTTGGGCTGTTTCCAGATCTTGGCTACATTTATTCTTTCTTGTCCTTTTGCTCCAATAGTGATTTACCATTTAGTTTATGTTTTGATGTAATGGATCAGAATGGTAGATATAGCTTTGATCTTGTTGTACATTAAAAATGTACTAGAGGTTGTGACGTTTCATACAGTATTTGAAACAGGTACTGTATGCGTGTTGGGCAAGGGGTTTGGGAAGTGATTCAATGCACCTAGTCAGGAACTTGAAACTCCTCTTAATAGGGTATCCCAAGTTTTGAATGATGGAGACTCATTTCTGTAGATGGGGCCACAGAGTAGAAATCAGACAAGAAATGATTGAAAGCTTTCTTTAAGAATTATGGCTTCCAGAGGTAAAGGCCAGTAGACGAGCAAGAACATGCTGCCCAGCCCTGACAATTTGGCTCAGTGGATAGAGCATTGGCCTGCGGACTGAAGGGTTCCAGGTTCGATTCTAGTTAAGGGCATGAACCTTGGTTGTGAGCACATCCTCAGTAGGGGTTGTGCAGGAGGCAGCCGATCGATGTTTCTCTCTCATCTATATTTCTAACTCTCTATACCTCTCCCTTCCTCTCTGTAAAAAAATCAATAATATATATATATATATATTTAAAGATGTTGCCTATATACTTTATTCTGTACTCTTACCAACTCATCAGATCTTGTTACAGTCCAGACCAGTAGCTGTAGCTCAGTGGAAAGCTTGCAGTTTTAATTCTTCATTCCCTAGTTTCATTAAGTACTTGAAAAATATTTGTAGCTCAGGGAGATGTGCAATTTTATGAAGGATTACAGGTTCTGTATACCAGCTCTGAAGAAAAGTGATTAGTCAGTAAAAGACAGACACTGAGATGTAGAGCAGCCAAAAGGTGGGAGGTAAGATGTTGAAATTATTGTAGGAAAGATAGTTTTTTGAAGATCAGCCATATCTCTATGCATTAATAGATTTTATTTGAATAGCATATGCTCTGCTGACCCATTAGTTGTCAGGGTTCCCATTCCCCTGTGTTAGAGCAGCCAAAGAGCTGCTGACTCAGGGAAGCTGAAAATAATGAACTGACCTACTTCTTCCTTCATATTGTACCCTCCCCCATGGCTTTATCAAAAACAGAATTTTATTGCTAAAGATAATTACCTTCTTCTCTTCAACCCTGCAGTATGTTCAAATTGAAAAATCACTTGCCTCTAGGTCTCAGCTCTTTGTTTCCTTCTGGAAGCACTTATCCCCCAGTGAAACCAGAAGAATTATGCTAAGAATAATAATAGCCAGAAAAGAAAGGGCAATTAAAGCTTTTTTAAGATGTGAGCAATGGGTAGCCTCTGGTCAAGAATAGACCCTGTGATCCAGGTGCACAATTCCAGCCTATGCTGCATTTCTAATCTTTGTGCAAAGAGTTGGCTGCAGAATGCTTTAGGGGATACATTCATTTAAAACTAGTACACAAAAAGGAAAGTCTAAGCACTTTAAGGTGGGTGCTTTTTTAAAAAAATAATTCGTTTTCTATTTTACACACCTTAGCTTCCAATTCTGATTGTGTTTTCATGGGAGACTTGAAGGAGGATGTTGTTTCCCCAGCTGCACAGACCGGTACTTTTAAGATGCAAACTTAAGCTTCTTTTGGCAGCTTCTCTTTCTCAATACTGTTTGCCCATATTTTGTGACTTCTTTTCTTTATTTTCTGCTCTTTGCCATTAAATGGTGTGTGTGTGTGTGTATGACAAAATCCATGCTTAAAACGATAAGTAATGGGAGATTTATTTTTTGGCTAAAAAAATCATTCTCAGATAAATCCTAGGTTCTTTATCATAGCCATGTAGATTAATTAAATGCAATGATCCATTTCCTCACTTATTTTAATTGTATTGCAAAAACATAATGGTATTGAAACATCTTGAAAAAGGAAAAACCTTTCACTCTTGATCTCATGATCCAAAACAACTTCTTTTTTTGCATATTCTCTTCCTAGTAATGTTCACAGCATATCTATTTTTACATATTTGTTAGCATTGTGGGCCTGAAACCGTGTATTCTAATTTTTATGTTATATGTTATGTTTTAAGCATTTTGGCAAATTGCTATTATCATTGATATATTTAACAACTTTGAAAATTCCATGGAATGGTTGGGATACAATATACTTAGCTATTTCTTTATTATTAATAAAGTCTTTTCTGCCTCTCTTTTCTCTTCTTCCCTCCTTCCTTCTTCTCTCTCCTCCTTTTTTTCTGGATCTTCTTCCATCTCCTCACTTCTCCTTCTACCTACCTTTTTTTTTTCTCTTCCTGCTTCTCCTCCTCATCTTTTCTAATCCTCCTTCCAATTAGAGATAAAAATGAAAAACAACTTGCATATACATATTATATATTTATTAGAGGGCAGGTGAATGAAATTCATGCATGGGGCTGTGGTCCTTCAGCCGGGCTTGCACCCTCTCACAGTCCAGTACCCCTCGGAGGATGTCCAACTGCTGGCTTAGTGGGGAGGGGGCTTAAGCCAGCAAGCATATAGCCCTCTCGCAGTCTGGAACCCCTGGCTCCTTACTGCTCACCTGCTCGCTGCTCCTTACCACTTAGCTCACTGCTCCTTCAAGCTATCATGGAGGTGGGAGAGGCTCCCTTCATCGCCACTGAGCTCGCCAGCCATGAGCCCACCTTCTAGCTGAGCAGCACTCCCCCTGGGAGCATACTAAGCACCAGGGGCAGCTCCTGCACTGAGCATCTGCCCCCTGGTGGTCAGTATGCATCATAGCAACCAGTCGTTCTAGTTCCACCATAAAGGTTGCTTAGGCTTTTATTATATACCAGGTGTACTGGTTAATAATGCGGCTTTTGTAATCAAAGAAAGTACGATAATTTCAAAAGAAACATCAGAAGTGCTTTATTCAAAGTAATGTCCATCACAAGATACACATTTCCCCCATATTTCAGGTAATTTGTGGATATCATCTCAATAGAATTTTTCTTGTTTTGAGGCAAATCATTCAGAGATCCATTTTTTCACTTCTTCATACGTTTTGAAGTGCTGCTCAGAAAATGTGTGTGTCATCAATCAGAACAAGTGGTAATCTGAAGGAGCAAGATCTGGTGAATCCAGTGGGTATGTTAACACTTCCCAGGCCAGATCTTTTAATGTGTCTTTAACTGGTTTTGAAGTGTATGATGGTGTATCATCATGAAGCAAAATTACTTTGCCATGTTTTCTGGCACATTCTGGTCATTTCATGATCAAAGTGGGTTCAAATTGATTATTTGTTGTTGGTAGCGATCAGTATTAATGGTTTCACATGGTTTTATAACCTTATAATACACCACACCTACCTGATCCCACAGAACGCATAGCATTGTCTTCTTTCCAAAGCAATTTGGCCTTGTAGTCGGTATTGATGGTTGACCTGGATCAACCCATGATTTTGTGCATTTGGGATTCTCAAAATATATCCACTTTTCATTGCCAGTCACAATTCAATGCAAAAAAAAGATTTTCTTTCATGCCCTTGAAGCAATGTTTTACTGATGACTTTTTGGTTTTCCATTTTTTTTTTTTTGTAGTTTTTAAAAGGAAAATTTATTTGACAAGTTTCACTTATGCGCAATACACCTAAAAGGAAATCACAATACAATGAAAGATTTAAATCAAGGCCTCAGAATTTCATACAAACACCAAGACCGAAATCCTAAAGTATTGGTATTGCGTCTCAAAATTTCCCCATTAACTTAAAAAAAGCTTAAACTTACATGCCTTGGAAGTTATTAAATGAAACTAGAATTAACAAACATGCCAAATGTTTCACTTTTAATTGTAGACACAGCTCCTATATTGATTTTTACAAAAAAAAGCATGTTTTTCAATATGCTTCCACAAACAGTGTTCAATGTGATATGGTGTAAGAGCAACATTTAACATAATTCAACTTCTTTAACCTAAATATATTTACTGCTTAAGTACATCCTACAATAGAACTAACTTGAGAAAAGCTAAAAATTGTTTAATAGTTATAGTTTACTCAACTTAGTTGTTACATCTTAGATGAATATTTGTGTTCAAAAATAATGAACCTTTAAATATTTAATTCAATCCTGATTTCCACTTAGAGTAAGCATAAATCACAAGCTGGTATTGCAAAACTGTTAAGTTTTGTTTGTTTTCTTCTTTAAAATAATGTTGACCAATAGTCAGTGATAAGGATCAATTACATTCCCCTCCACCACTCATACTAGACATGCTAGACATCCCTCCCATTCCGTTCACTCGCACAGATGCACAGCTTCCACTACTGTAGTAGCTGCTGTTCACTGCTCCTTGGCTGCCATATCCACTCATGCTGCTCTGGCCGCCATAGCCACCTCCATAACCACCACTCAGCTACTGGCTGGTTGGGCCACCATAACTGGACTGGTTTGACAAGCCCATGCCTCCCATCATTTGGCTACCATAAGCATCACCGCTTGCTCCTGCTGTAGAATTCAAGAAGAGTTCTACATATCTGCATTGCATATTTGCTTTGTCTTTCGACATAGCTGCCACAGCTTCTTCATGAGTTGCAAACTCAACATCTGCTTCACCAGTTACTCTGCCATCAGGACCGATTTCAATATGTACTCTCACAAGGTTGAGCGGTGAAAAAAAAATTATAAATGTCATTCTCCGTAGCTCTGTAAGGTTATCCCCGCATGTGTACACAGTGTCCAGTTGTGCTCTGGAAAGTAGAGCCACCATATCTGTGGTCAGACATTCCAGAAAAACAGTAATTGAGGTCTCTTCCAAATCTATCTGACCCAAAACCATCACCATCATTATAGCCATTATAATCATCATAGCCTTCATAACCTCCACCATAAGCTCCACGCCTCATCCTTTCAAAGCCAGCTCCCCTGCCAATGCTGTCATACCCTCTGCCGGCCCCTGGTCTGTCATAGGGACCTGGCCGCTGCATGGCCATAAGCTTTCATGGTGAATCATAGTGACTTCTGACTTCTGCTTGACTGCTCTTAAAAATTTCGATATACCTGTGCCCTATTCTTTGCTTGTGTTTCTTTAGAGCCTTTTCAGCTATTTCCTGTGAAGCAAAATGTACGAAGTCCTCCCCTGTACTCCTCCCCTGGAAGTCCACCAGCAATGTTATCCCATTTGGCATGATTTCCAACCCTGAGAAGAACTGAACAATTTCTTCCTTGCTACATCCAAAGGGGAGTCCTCTACGCCATACAAAGCCATCATTGGTCGTGTCAGGACTATTTGGACCAGTATGCTTCAACACTTAATCCATTTCAACTTTGTTTGACTTGAATACTTCAACATATCTGTGTCCCATAGTTTCTCTGTCTTTTTTCAGGGCCAATTTGACTTCATCTTCTGATTCAAGTTCAACAAAGCCTCGCCACTCGGTCTGCCTTCTGTGGTGTAGATGAAACGTATACCATGAGCCCCATTTTGAATTTTGCAGTCAGACAAAAAACGCTGCACTTCGTCTGCTGAGCAAGACCAGGTCAAGCCTCGGACCTTCACCATGAATCCCTCTCTGCCTTCGGTACCCAGCCTCATCGTATCTTAGTGGGTCCTGGTGTCAAAACAGACTGATCACACGACTTCTGCTTGGCTGAGCGAAATGTCCATTTGCTTTTGTTCAGTTGATATGGCACCCATTTTCCTTCCTTTAAAATTTTTTCCATTGCTTATAAATGATTAGGAATGGTTTGCTGAGCAATGTTTAATCTTTCTGCAAGTTGTTTTTGAATTTGACATGCATCTTCATCCAATAATGCTTGTAATTGTTGGTCTTCACACTTTTTTAGTTGACCTGGATGTTCTTTGTCTTTCTCATCAAAATCACCACTTTTAAAGCATTTAAACCAGCATTCATAAGTATCTTGAGATGGAGTATGCTCACCGCAAGCTTTCCAAAGTATATGATAACTCTCAGCAGCACTTTTATTCAAAATAATGAATTATAACTTCTCACAAATGCTCTTTTTTTTTGGCATGAAATTCAACATTTTTAAGCGTAAAAATATCTATGATGTTGACACCTTAAGAAAATTTGACATGAAGCTTTGAAGCTTGCTGTCAATACAACAAAATAACATACATATCAAATTGCATATATCAGGGGGGAAAATGGCAGTGGAATAGAAGGATGTGTCCAGAGCATTTTCCCTGAGCAGACAGAGAGAACAGCTGAGGGTCGCACAGGGAATGTTTGTTGGCTATTTAAAGGAAACTATACTCCAGGAGAAGGTGGGGGACAGCTATTTAAAAATGAACCACTGCTGCCTGGTTCCCTGCCTGAGCTGCCAGCTCGGATGCGGAGACCACACCATCTTGAAGGGGAAGGTGGATGTTTATGGCAGTCTGAAAATCTACAGTTGCTGCACTCACTGAACAGCCTGAAAAGCTACAGTGGGAGACACCTCAAGAAAAAAAGAAACCCACCTCAGAAAAAAAGACACACGCAGACTGAGGGTGAAGGGATGGAAAACAGTTTTTCAGGCAAATGGATATGAAAAAAAAGCTGGAGTTGTAATACTTATAACTGACAAAGTAGATTGCAAAGTGAAGGACATAACAAGAGATAAGGAAGGCCACTTCATAATACTGAAGGGAACAATCCAACAAGAAGAAATAATTCTGATAAACATATATGCACCCAATGCAGGAGCACCCAAATACATAAAAAAAAAACTCCAGGAGGATATCAAGGGAGACATTGATAGCCATACAATAATCATAGTAGGAGACTTTAATACCCCACTGTCACCATTGGACAAATGCTCTAAACCAGTGGTTCTCAACTTTCCTAAGGCCGCTACCCTTGCATACAGTTCCTCATGTGGTGGTGACCCCCAACCATGAAATTTTGCTACTGTTATGCATCGTGATGTAAATATCTGCATTTTACAATGGTCTTAGGCGATCCCCATGAAAGGGTTGTTCGACCCCCAAAGGGGTTGCAACCCACAGATTGAGAACCGCTGCTCTAAACAAAAAATTAGCAAAGAAATATCAATCCTAAATGACTCACTAGACAAGATGGAATTAATTGATATCTTCAGAACATTTCACCCCAAAGCCACAGAATATACATTTTTCTCCAGTGCACATGGGTCATTTTCAAAGATAGATGTTGGGTCACAGGCAAAGTCTCTTCAAATTCAAGAAGATAGAAATCATATCAAGCATCTTCTCAGATCACAGTGGCATAAAACTGGAAATCAACTACAGTAAAAACAATCCAAAGAAATCAAACACGTGGAGACTAAACAGCATGCTATTAAACAGTGACCAGGTTCAGGAGAGACCAAGGAAGAAATAAAAAGATATTATGGGCCAAGACCGGTTTGGCTCAGTGGATAGAGCGTTGGCCTGAGGACTGAAGGGTCCCAGGTTTGATTCTGGTCGGGGATATGTACCTTGCTTGTGGGCACATCTCCAGTGTGGGGCGTGAAGGAGGCGGCTGATCGATGTCTCTCATCGATGTTTCTGACTTTCTGTCCCTCTTCCTTCCTCTCTGTAAAAAATCAATAAAATATATTAAATTAAAAAAATATATCATGGCAACAAATGACAATAAAAACACAACAATCCAAAATCTATGGGACACAGTGAAAGCAGTCTTGAGAGGGAAGTGCATAGCTCTACAAGCCTACTGCAAAAAACAAGAATCAATGGTAATAAATTACCTAACCCTACAATTCAAAGAGTTAGAAAGAAAGCAACAAGATAAGCCCAGTGTAAGCAGAAGGAAGGAAATAATAAAGATCAGAGTGGAGATAAACAACATAGAGACCAAAGAAACAAATTAAAAGATGAACAAAACCAAGAGCTGTTTTTTTGAAAGTATAAAGAAGATTGATAAACCTCTAGCCAGGCTCACCAAGAAGCAAAGAGAGAAGACCCAAATAAACAAAATCAGAAATGAAAGAGGTGAAATAACAACAAACCCCACTGAAATACAAAGGATTGTTAAAAAATACTATGAAAAACTCTATTCCAACAAAATGGACAATGTGCAGGAAATGGACATATTCTTAATAAAATATAACCTTCCAAACCTCAATCAGGAAGAATCTAAACATCTCAATAGTCCAATAACTATGGAAGAAATTGAAGCAGTCATCAAAAAGCTTCCAGCAAACAAAAACCAGGGACCAGATGGCTACACAGGAGAGTTTTACCATACATTCAAGGAAGAATTAAAACCTATCCTCCTCAGACTATTCCAAAAAATTCAAGAAGAAGGAACAATTCCTAGCTTCTTCTATGAAGCCAGCATTGCACAAATACCAAAACCAGATAAAGACAACACAATGAAAGAAAATTACAGGCCAATATCCCTCATGAACATAGATGCCAAAATCCTCACAAATGGGATCCAGCAGTACATCAGAAAGATCATATACCATGACCAAGTAAGATTTATCCCAGGAATGCAAGGATGGTACAATATCTGAAAATCAATAAACGTGATACATCACATAAACAAATTGAGAGATAAAAATCAGATGGTCATATCAATTGATGCAGAAAATGCATTTGACAAAATCCAACACCGTTTCCTGATAAAAACTCTCAGTAAGGTGGGAATAGAAGCTTCATACCTCAACATCATAAAAGCCATATATGGTAAACCCACAGCTAACATCATACTCAATGGGCAAAAACTAAAACCATTTCCCCTAAGAACAGGAACAAGACAGGGATGCCCACTCTCACCTCTCCTGTTCGACATAGTACTGGAAGTATTAGCCATTGCAATTAGACAAGAAGAAGAAATAAAAGGCATCCAAATTGGAAAAGAAGAAGTAAAGCTGTCCTTATTTGCAGAAGACATGATACTGTACATAGAAAAACCCAAAAGATTCCATTAAACAACTAATTGACTTAATACATGAACTTGGCAATGTAGCAGGATATAAAATTAATGCCAAGAAATCTATGGCATTTTTATAGTGAACTTACAGAAAGAAACTCAAAAAGCAATCCCATTTACCATCGCACCAAAAAAATTAAGATACCTAGGAATAAACTTAACTAAGGAGGTAAAAGACCTATATGCAGAAAACTACAGGACACTAAAAAAAGAGATAGAGGAAGATGTAAACAGATGGAAGAACATACCATGTTCATGGATTGGGAGAATCGACATCATTAAAATGTCAATTCTACCCAAAACAATTAGTAGATTAAATGCACTACCCATTAAAATACCAATGACATATATCACAGACCTAGAAAGAACTCTCCAAAGATTCATCTGGTATAAAAAAAGACCCTGAATAGCCACAGCAATCCTAAGAAAAAAGAATAAAGTGGGTGGGATCACAATACCGGGTTTCAAGCTGTATTACAAAGCAACTTTTCTCAAAACAGCCTGGTACTGGCCCAAGAACAGACACATAGACCAACTGAATCAAATAGAGAATCCAGATATCAACCCAAACTACTATGCTCAATTAATGTTTGACAAAGGAGGCATGAGCATACAATGGAGTCAAGACAGTCCTTTCAATAAATGGTGTTGGGAAAATTGGATAGATACATGCAAAAAAATGAAACTAGACCACCAACTCACACCATACACAGAAATAAACTCCAAATGGATACAGGACTTAAACATCAGATGGGAAACCATTGAAATACTAGAGGAATCCACAGGCAGCACAATCTCAGACATATGCCGAAAGAACTTCTTCACTGATACTGCTCCAAGGGCAATGGAAGCTAAAGAGAAAATCAACAAATGGGACTACATCAAAATAAAAAGCTTTTGCACAGCAAAAGACACCATCAACAAAACAATAAGAAAGACCACTGTATGGGAGAACATATTTGCAAATGCTATCACTGATATAGGTTTAATCTCCAACATCTACAGCCAACTTATACAACTTAATAAAAGGAAGATAAATGATCCAATAAAAAATGTGCAACAGACCTCAATAGAATCTTTTCTAAAGAAGACAGAAGGAAGGCCAAGAGACACATGAAAACATGCTCAAAGTCACTAATTATCCAAGAGATGCAAATCAAAATGACCATGCGATACCATCTCACATCTGTAAGAATGGCAATCATTAACAAATCAACAAATGACAAGTGTTGGTCAGGATGTGGAGGAAAAGGAACCCTCGTGAACTACTGGTGGGAAAGCAGACTTGTGCAGCCACTGGGAGAACATTATGGAGTTTCCTCAAAAAACTAAAAATGCAACTCCCATTTGACCCAGCAATCCCACTCTTAGGAATATATCCTAAGAAACTAGAAACACCAATCACAAAAGATTTATGCACTCCTATGTTCATAGCAGCACAATTTACAATAGCTACAATTTGGAAACAGCCTAGGTGCCCATCAGCAAATGAGTGGATCAGAAAACTATGGTACATCTATACAATGGAATTCTATGCTGCCATAAAAAAAGAAGGAATTCTTACCATTTGCAGCAACCTGGATGGAACTGGAGAGCATTGTGCTAAGTGAAATAAGCCAGTCAATGAAACAAAAATACCACATGATCTTACTCAATTATGGATAATAAAGAACATTATAAACTGATGAACAAAAAGATAGATACAAAGGCAGTAAAGCATCAAACAGACTGTCAAATTACAGTGGGAAGTTTAGGGAGACGTGGGGTAGATAAGAGATCAACCAAAGACTTGTATGCATGCATATAAGCATAACCAATAGACACAAGATTCTGGGGGGTTAGGATATGCATGGGAGTGTGTTGGGGGGTGGTAATGGCAAGATATGTATACATGTAATACATTAATGAAAAACTTAAAAAAATACATTAAAAAATCACATATATATCAACATATGTGTAACTCCATCTATTGAAAATTAACCACATTATTAACCAGTACACCTGGTAGATACCAAGTCATAACTTATATTATATGTAATATATTATTTATATATTATTATATTATAATATATTTTATTATATATATATATATATAGTTATATTATGTTTATATACACACATGCACACATACACAGGGTGTGGCACAAAAATGTATAAACACTTTAATAGCTGATAGGTCAATTTTGAAAAGGAAATGCATTTTAATAAACACTGTCCACATAATTACTTGAAGTGTGTGTCTATGTATTCCTTCTGCAGGGAACATAGCTATCTTTTTTCCCCTCAGAGATGCATAGCATATGAGAATTACCTGGAGAGGAAAAGAAGCTTAGCTATTATAACAGTGACTTAGGTAAAAAAACAATAGGCATGCTTAAAAACTATCTTTAGAAATGCTAAATTGAATAATTGAATTGTTTATTATTTTAAGTGCTTTTTAAAATGGACTATAAACTAAACAAAATGTCACAGCTGATACAAAAGTTTCTGTATTGGCCTGGCTGGCATTGCTCAGTGGTTGAGTACTGACCCATGAACTAGGAGATCACGGTTCAATTCCCAGTCAGGCCACATGCCTGGGTTGTGGGCTCTATACCCAGTGTAGGAGTGTGAAGTAGGCAGCTGATCAATGATTCTCTCTCGTCATTGATGTTTTTATCTCTGTCTCCCTCTACCTTCCTCTCTGAAATTAATAAATACATATTAAAAGTTTGCCTTTAAAATAAAAAACAAAAGTGTCTGTATTTAAAATACATTCACCCACATCCAACATCATACTCAATGAGCAAAAACTCAGTGAGCATTTCCCTTAAGAACTGTAACAAGACAGGCTTTCACCACTCTTATTCAACATAGGTATACTGGAAGTCCTAGCCACAGTAATCAAACAAGAAGAAATAAGAGCTATCCAAATTAGATATGTAGAAGTAAAACTGTCATTGTTTGCAGATGACATGATATTGTATATGGAAAACCTTAAAGAACCTACCAAAAACTATTAGAATTGATAAATGAATTCAGTGTGTAGCAGGATATAAAATTAATATTCAGAAATCAGTGTCATTTTCACACACCAATAATGAACTATCAGAAAGAGAAATTAAATAAAACATCCCCCCTTATTATTGTAATAAAAAATGTAAGGTACCTAGGAATAAATTTAGCCAAGGAGGGAAAAGACCTATATATGGAAAACTAGAGGATACCTAAGAAAGAAATTGAGGAAGATACAAATAAGTGGAATCATATACTCCATTCATGGATAGGAAGAATTAACATCATTAAAATGTCCATACTACCCAAAGCAATCTATAGATTCAACCCAATTCCTATTAAAATACCTGTGACTTATTTCATGGATATAAAACAAATACTCTAAAAATTTATATGGAACCACAAAAGATCCCGAATAACCTCAGCAATCTTGAGACAAAGAACAAAGTTGGAGGTATCATACTACCTGATATCAAACTATATTACAAGGCATAGTAATCAAAGCAGCATGGTAGTGGCATAAGAATATGCATACAGATCAATGTACCAGAATAGAGAGTCCAGAAGTAAACCTAAGCCTTATGGGTCAATTAATATTTGACAAAGGAGGTAAGAACATACAATGAGGTAAAGACAGTCTTCTCAATAAATAGTGTTGGAAAAATTTGACATATATGTGCAAAAATGAAGCTGGACCACCAAATTATACCACACACAAGAATAAACTCAAAATGTATTAAAATATGAAATGTAAATTGCAAAACCATAAAAATCTCAGAAGAAAACATAGGCAGCAAGACCTCAGACATTTCTTGTAGCAATGTTTTTGCCGATATATGTCCTCAGGCAAGGGAAACAAAGGGAAAAAATAAACAAATGAGACCACATCAAGTTGAAAAGCTTTTGCATGGCAAAAGAAACCAGCACAATGACAAAGCCCTCTGAATGGGAGAACATATTCATTTGTCAATGATACATCTGATAAAGGGTTACTATTCATGATTTATTAAGAATTTACACAACTGAGGAGGAGAAAATGGCGCTTTGTCGCTGGGCAGAGGGAGAGAGAGCGGATGAGAGTTGCATTGGGAGTGTTTGTTGGCAAGTAGGAAGGCGGGGAACTGCTGGAGGGGGCTCTCCTGGCCAGGCAGCCCCATGGCACGGGGTTTTTGTCCGCCGGAGCCACCAGCGCGAACGCGGAGCCCGAGCCATCTTGCAGTGGGAGGTGGAGGTCTATGGCAGTCTGAAGCCTTCGGCTGGGCACCCATTGAGCAGCCAGGAACCCGGGGACCCAGGACTCCGCTCTCCAATCGGCGCAGACACGCGGCGGAATCAGAGATCCACAGAGCACAAAGAAAGGGCCTTGTGTGCTGTACCTGGTCGTGTTGTAGTTTGTGCCTTTCAATCAACATAGGAGAGAGCACTACATAACCAGACACCCAGAGAAGAAAGACCATGGGCAGAAAAAGAAACAGCCCACAAAAGACAGAAAGGCAGGTTTCACCAGAAAAGGAAGTAAACTAAATAGAACCACAAATAAGCCTACCAGAGAAAGAGTTCAGAGAAATTATCATAATGTGGTTGAAAAGAATGGAAGACAAATTTGACAATATGAGTAAGAGCCAAGAGGAAATGAAGAAGAGCCAAGAGGAAATGAAGAAGAACCTAGAGGAGGTGAAGAAGCATGAAGAAGAAATGCAGAAGAAACTAGAGGAGGTGCAGAATAAACAAGAAGAAATGAATAATGACATCACTGCTATAAAGAACTCAATAGAAAGCATCAAAAGTAGACTAGAAGAAGCAGAGGACCGCATCAGTGAGCTAGAAGACACGGTAGGAAAAAATACCCAAGTACAGCAGCTTCCAGAAAAAAAAGTTAAAAAGCAAGAGGAGAGTCTAAGGGAACTTTGGGATAACATGAAACAAAATAACATCCGCATAATTGGGGTTCCAGAAAGAGTGGAAACTGAACAAGGATTAGAGAACGTGTTTGAAGAAATAATGACAGAAAATTTCCCCAATATAGAAAAGAAAAAACCCACACAAATCCAAGAAGCTCACAGAGTCCCAAGCAAAATGAACCCCAACAAACCGACACCGAGGCACATTATAATTAAATTGGCAAACACCGACGACAAAGTAAGAATCTTAAAAGCAGCCAGAGAGAAACAGAAAGTTACCTACAAAGGAACCCCCATGAGACTAGCTACTGACTTCTCAACAGAAACTCGTCAGGCCAGAAGAGAATGGAATGAAATATAAAAGTCATGCAAAGGAAGGGTCTGAATCCAAGAATACTGTACCCTGCAAGACTCTCAATCAAAATTGAAGGTGAAACCAAAAGCTTCACAAACAAAAAAGGACTACGGGAATATATTACCACCAAACCAACAATGCAAGAAATGTTAAAAGGTCTGCTGTAATAAAAAGAAAGAGGAAGCAAAGAAGGAACTCGGGGGTAAGGACTAAAAATGGCAACAGATAAGTACTTATCAATAATAACTTTAAATGTAAACGGATTAAATGCTCCAATCAAAAGACATAGGGTAACCAATTGGATAAGAAAACATGATCCATATATCTGCTGTCTGCAAGAAACCCACCTTAGGAAAAGAGATGCACACAGATTGAGGGTGAAGGGATTGAAGATGGTATTTCAGGCAAATGGAAATGAAAAAAAAGCTGGGGTTGCAATACTTATATCTGACAAATTAGATCTCAAAGTGAAGGACATAACAAGAGATAAAGAAGGCCACTTCATAATACTAAAGGGAACAATCCAACAAGAAGAAATAACTCTGGTAAACATATATGCACCCAATATAGGAGCACCTAAATACATAAAAAAACTCTTGGAGGATATTAAGGGAGAGATTGACAGCAATACAATCATAGTAGGAGACTTTAATACCCCACTGTCACCATTGGACAAATCCTCTAAACAAAAAATCAGTAAAGAAACATCAATCCTAAATGACTCACTAGACCAGATGGAATTAATTGACATCTTCAGAACATTTCACCCCAAAGCCACAGGATATACATTCTTCTCCAGTGCACATGGGTCATTTTCAAAGATAGATCATATGTTGGGTCATAAGAAAAGTCTCTTCAAATTCAAGAAGATAGAAATCATATCAAGCATTTTCTCAGACCACAGTGGCATAAAACTGGAAATCAACTCTATTAAAAACAATAGAAAGAAATCAAACACATGAAGACTAAACAGCATGCTTTTAAACAACAACTGGGTAACCAGATAGATCAAGGAAGAAATAAAAAACATCATGGCAACAAATGACAATGACAACACAACAATACAAAATTTATGGGACACAGTGAAAGCAGTCTTGAGAGGGAAGATATAGCCCTACAAACCTACTGCAAAAAACAGGAAACAATGGTAATAAATCACCTAAACCTACAACTCAAAGAGCTAGAACGTGAGCAACAAGAAAAGCCCAGTGTACTCAGAAGGAAGGAAATAGTGAAGATCAGAGAGGAGATAAACAACTTGGAGACCAAAGAAACAATTCAAAAGATCAACAAAACAAAGAGCTGGTTCTTTGAAAGGATAAACAAGATTGATGGACCCCTAGCCAGGCTCACCAAGAAGCAAAGAGAGAAGACCCAAATAAACAAAATCAGAAATGAAAGAGGAGAAATAACAACAGACCCTGTGGAAATACAAAGGATTGTTAAAAAATACTATGAACAACTCTATTCCAACAAATTGGACAACCTGCAAGAAATGGACATTTTCCTAGAAAAATATAACCTCCCAAAACTCAATGAGGAGGAAGCCAAACATCTCAATAGTCCAATAACTATGGAAGAAATTGAAGCAGTAATCAAAAAGCTTCCAGCAAATAAAAGCCCGGGTCCAGATGGCTACACAGGAGAGTTTTACCAAACATTCAAGGAAGAATTAAAACCTATCCTCCTCAGACTATTCAAAAACATTCAAGAAGAAGGAATACTACCAAACACCTTCTATGAAGCCAGCATAACCCTAATACCAAAACCAAATAAAGACAACACAATGAAAGAGAATTATAGGCCAATATCTCTCATGAACATAGATGCCAAAATCCTCAACAAAATTCTAGCAAACCGGATCCAGCAGTACATCAGAAAGATCATATACTATGACTAAGCAGGATTCATCCCAGGAATGCAGGGATGGTTCAATATCCGCAAATCAATAAATGTGATACATCACATAAACAAATGGAGAGATAAAAATCACATAGTCATATCAATTGATGCAGAAAAAGCATTTGACAAAATCCAACATCCTTTCTTGATAAAAAACTCTCAGTAAAGTGGGAATAGAAGCATCATACCTCAACATCATAAAAGCCATATATGATAAACCCACAGCTAACATCATACTCAATGGGCAAAAACTAAAACCATTTCCCCTAAGAACAGGAACAAGACAGGGATGTCCACTCTCACCTCTCCTGTTCGACATAGTACTGGAAGTATTAGCCATTGCAATTAGACAAGAAGAAGAAATAAAAGGCATCCAAATTGGAAAAGAAGAAGTAAAGCTGTCCTTATTTGCAGATGACATGATATTGTACATAAAAAAACCTAAAGGACTCCATTCCAAAACTAATTGACTTAATTAATGAATTCGGCAATGTAGCAGGATACAAAATTAATGCTAAGAAGTCTGTGGCATTTCTAAACACTAACAGTGAAATTATAGAAAGAGAAACTAAAAAAGCAATCCCATTTACCATCACACCAAAAAAATTAAGATACCTAGCAATAAACCTAACTAAAGAGGTAAAAGACCTTTATGCAGAAAACTACAGGACACTGAAAAAAGAGATAGAGGAAGATGTTAACAGATGGAAGAGCATACCATGCTCATGGATTGGGAGAATCAACATCATTAAAATGTCCATACTACTCAAAGCAATCTACAGATTCAACGCACTACCCATTAAAATACCAACGACATATTTCACAGACCTACAAAGAATTCTTCATAGATCCATCTGGAACAAAAAAAGACCACGGATAGCTACAGCAATTCTGAGAAAAAAGAATAAAGTAGGTGGGATCTCATTACCAGACTTCAAGCTATACTACAAAGCAACTGTTCTCAAAACAGCCTGGTACTGGCACAAGAACAGACATATAGATCAATGGAATAGAATAGAGAACCCAGATATCCACCCAAACCACTATGTTCAATTAATATTTGACAAAGGAGGCATGAACATTCAATGGAGCCAAGATAGCCTCTTCAATAAACGGTGTTGGGAAAATTGGACAGATACATGCAAAAAATTGAAACTGGACCACCAACTTACACCAAATACAAAAATAAACTCAAAATGGATACAGGACTTAAACATTAGAAGGGAATCCATAAAAATACTAGAGAAATCCACAGGCTGCACAATCTCAGATATATGCCGAAAGAACTTCTTCACTGATACTGCTCCAAAGGCAATGGAAGCTAAAGAAAAAATAAACAAATGGGACTACATCAAAATAAAAAGCTTTTGCATAGCAAAAGAAACCATCAACAAAACAACAAGAAAGATCAATGCATGGGAGAACATATTTTCAAATGCTATCACTGATAAAGGTTTAATCTCCAAAATCTACAACCAACTTATACAACTTAATAAAAGGAAGATGAAGGATCCAATAAAAAAATGGGCAACGGACCTAAATAGAACCTTTTCAAAAGACGACAGAAGGAAGGTCAAGAGACACATGAAAACATGTTCAAAGTAATTAATCATCCGAGAGATGCAAATCAAAACGACAATGCGATACCATCTTACACCTGTCAGAATGGCAATCATCAACAAATCAACAAACGACAAGTGTTGGCGAGGATGCGGAGAAAAAGGAACCCTTGTGCACTGTTGGTGGGAATGCAGACTGGTGCAGCCACTGTGGAGAACAGTATGGAGTTTCCTCAAAAAACTAAAAATGGATTTCCCATTTGACCCTGTAATCCCACTCTTAGGAATTTATCCTAAGAAATTATAAACACCAATCAGAAAGGATTTATGCACCCCTATGTTCATAGCAGCACAATTTACAATAGCCACAATTTGAAAACAGTCTTGGTACCCGTCAGCAGATGAGTGGATTAGAAAACTGTGGTACATCTACACAATGGAATTCTATGCTGCCATTAAAAAGAAGGAATTCTTACCATTTGCAGCAACCTGGTTGGAACTGGAGAGCCTTATGCTTAGTGAAATAAGCCAGTCAATGAAGGAGAAGCATCACATGATCACACTCATTGTGGGATAATAAAGAACATTATAAACTGATGAACAAAAGGATAGATACAGAGGCAGTAAAGCATCAAACAGACTGTGAAATTACAGCAGGAAGATTAAAGTTAGGTGAGGTAGAAAAGAGATCAATCAAAGGACTTGTATCTATGCATATAATCATAACCAATGAACATAGACACTGGGGGGTTGGGGTATGCCTGGGAGGGAGGGGGGGCAATGGGGAGATATGTATAAAAATTAATAAAAAAAATTAAGAAATCAAAAAAAAATGAGGAAAGGGTCTAAAGAGACATTTTTCCAAAAGGGACACATCAATGGGCAATAGACATACGGAACGATGCTCAATGTCACTAATCATCAGAGAGATGCAAACTGAATCTACAATGAGATATCACTTCACATCTTTCAGAATGACTGTCATCAATAAATCAGCAAACATCTGTTGGTGAGGATGTGGAGAAAAGGAAACCCTAACACTAGGGCCTAGTGCAATGTTGATAGGAATGCAGACTGGTGCAGCCACTATGGAAAACAGTATGGAGTTTCCTCAAAAAAATTAAAAAGTGGAACTGCCCTTTGACCCAGAAATCACACTTCTGGGAATATTTCACAAGAATCCTGAAACAGCAATTTGAAAGAATATATGCACTCTATGTTCATAGCAGCGCTATTTACAATAGACGTGATCTAGAAACAACTCAAGTTCCCATCAGTGGCTAAAAAAAGCTGTGATACCTTTACACAATGGAATACTACTTAGTCATATAAAGAGAATGATATATTTTCCTATCTTATCTTTTTTTATCTTGTTTTTTGTGACAGCTTGGATGGGCCTGGAGAGCATTATGCTAAGTGAAAGAAATCAGTCAGAGAAAGACAAATACCATATGATTTCACTTATATGTGGATTCTAATGAAAAAAAAATAAACAGACAACCATAATAGAAATAGACTCACAGATACTGAGAACAGACTGACAGCTATCAGAGAAGAGGGGTATTGGGAGGCTGGGTGAAAAAGTGACAGCACACTTTTGGAAGACTGTTTAACACACAATCTGTGGAGTTATTTTTTTGTTAATTCTTATATAAGGATGTTTTCCCATTTTTTTTCCAGAAAGAGTAGAAGGTTGAGAAGAAGGGAGGGGAGGGAGAAAGGAATGGAGGGAGGGAGGGAAAGAGAGAGGTGGGAGGGAAAGAGAGAAAGATTGTCTGATGTGAGAGACACATTCACTAGTTGACTCTTGCATATGTGCCCTACAGGGTGCAGGGAGGGAACCCACAATCCAGTTATGTGCCCTTGACCAAGAATTGAACCCGTGACCCTTTGATGCATGGGCCAGTGCTCTAACTACTGAGACCCCTGGCCAGAGTGTGGAGTGATTTTTTATGTGCATTATAATCAGCTTCCTATATTCAGTTATTTTTTGTTCACAGCTAGCCTGCTGTTCAGTGCAGAGGTTTGCCACTTGTTAAGGTGCAACAACCTTGAAATAGTAGCCTTGGATGAGCACTGAATAGAGGCCTGGTCCTAAGCAGAGTTGTGGAACAGGGCTCAGTGCAGCAAAGGAGCAATAAAGAAAGACATTGAGAAGCAGCTTCTCAAGGCCTGCGAACTTATGTGGAACACCAAAGTGGCCTAAGGGGAAACCAAAGTATAGAAACTTGCTGCAGCCAAGGTAGTAATGATGTCCTTTTCTTGTTCCTTGCCCTCTTTTGCCAAGCCCTGGCCAGACATTTCATTACAGTCCCCTCTCCCACATGCTCTTCATGAGGTCTGAGAGAATGAGTGTAGGAACTAAGGGAGTGAGGCTTCTCTCATTATGATTTCCCTCTTCACAGTATTTTCCTTGTGCCTACCTGCCCTCTAGACTTCCTGTAACTTAGATCGGTTAGTACATACAAGGAATCAAGCCTGCTTTTCCTGATGCTTTATTTCTAAGTATAAACATCAGGTGCTCAGAGAGGCCGTTCCTGACCAATAAATGCTAACATAAGTTCTACTGTTGTGATAATTCAAATGTTTTTCTTCTCAGTATAGCATAGAAGCTTCGCCTCTGCAGACTATCTGCATTTGATTCACAGTTGCTCCACTTATAAGCTATAAGGCCTTGAGCGAGTTGTTTAACATAGATGGGCCTCAGTTTTCTTCTCTGTAAAGTGGCAATCTACCTTTTACATCAGTTTCTGAAACAAACTTACTCAGTAAGCATTGGATTTATGCTAATACTCTTGCTGCAGTGTATAAGTACACAATTATGGGTCATTTATTTGTTCAATGTTTCTCTCTCCACTACAGAGAAGGGACTTTGTGCTTGTTCTTTGTCACTGCATGCCCACCACACAATACCTGCTATATAAGGATGTCAGTTGCAGAATGAATCACTCTTACATTGTTTCAAATTTGAGCAACTGCATTTTCTTTGCAGCTTTATAATAATTCTATTTTTATGTGCCTTATTTAATTACTTATAGTCAAATACTTTTCTTTTTCAAATGTTTGTTCTTCAAGTGCCATATTGCAGCCATCATATAAATACTTTTTGTGTGTACCTATGTATAGACACATATATTCATATATATATACAAATACAGTAAAATAGAAACAAATATACCTATTGTCTAATTTAAGAAATATAATATTAAATTGTGCATTTGAAGCCTCTTGTATGTCTGCTCCCAATTTTATAAGCCTCCAATACCTGTCCTGGTATACTATTCTAAATTTTGGATTAATATTTTTGCATCATTTAATAGTTAACCACAAATGTCTGTATCCTGTAATAATGTATTATTTAATGTTGCCTGTTTTGACCTTTATATAAATGGAATTTCACTGAATATATTCTTCTGTGTGTTTTTTTCTCTTTTCTTCCTCCTCAATACTGTGTTGTATATGGTTGCAATTCATTTATTTTCACTATAATATTGTATTTCATTGTATGGCCATTCCACTACTTATTTATCCTCTATAGTATTTATGAATATCTAGAGTGCAATCTATTTCTTTCCTATTACAAACAATGCTGTTATGAACATTTTTGCACATGTCTCCCAGGACACATGTGCATGAGACTTTCCAGTATATACAGGAATTATGGTATTGTATTGTATAATATCTTTAACTTTGCTAAGTTATTTTTCATTTTTGCAATGTTAATATCCTTTGACAATTATATCAATTATTTTACTGCAAGGTTTCTAAATGGTCAGAGTCTCTTTCTATCATTCCTTTTCTATTTATTAGCTGGAACACTTCTATGAAAGGACACTTTCCCTTTATCTTCTTTTTGATTACCTAATGGTGCAATATATTTAGGAAAGGAGAGGGTCGATAGTTCATTGTTTTATCTTTCTTCACTAATTTTTAGAAGGAATGGTTCCCTGGCATTCTTTAAAGTTTACCAGTGGCTCAAATCATCCCATCTTTGGCCCATGGGGACCTCTTCAATGAGTATCTTAGTTGTTTGTGGGTTGTTGTTGTTTTTTTTTTACAGCCCCAGTAATCTTATCCTCATATGGCAGGGTATACGACAATGTGTCCCAGGCTTACTCTTTTTCACTTCTAGATCTAGACCAGTAATCTCTCTTACCAAGGATCACTAATTTTCTTTAATTGGAAATAATTTTTCAAGACAATAGTTTGGATGCATAGTGCCTTTGCTGCTATTACACTGATTATTATTTCTAGGACATTTCAGTGGAAAGAGCTAGGAAGTATTTTTCTTTAATTATACAAGTTCACACTGATATTCACAGTTATGAAGTTTTAGTTAACCTCTTTGATCTGTATCTCCTCTCATGTTGGTGCCTTAGGTTTTTGGACATATTTTAGAAGTCTTTGTTAGCTTCCTTGATTTCTGGTGCAACAAGATGGCCTCCACCAGCTTTCTTAGATAAATGGCAATATGAAATACACATTTTTCACCTTACATAAATGTAACATAATTTATTCAAACAATATCCTATTGATGCACATTTGGGTTGTACCCAGCTTCTCACTATCTATATATAAAATGCTAATAGCAAAGTGTCCCCTCGGGAGTTCGACCAGGAGACCAGGAGTTTGGTCACTCACTATGAGGTGTACTGACCAATAGGGAGTGGCATGGCATGAAGAAAGGCCCTACCCAGAAGCCGGGAGCCAGGAAAGGAAGGCCCCAGCCAGCGGGTGGAAGGCCCCAATCAGCCCAGATAGCTGCCCAGGCCTAGGGAACCTACCTGTGCATGAATTTCATGCACCAGGCCTCTAGTTATAAATAATGTTACAATGAATATGTACCTAAATTTTCATATTTTTGCCAATGTATCTTATCTAGAAGTATGATCTTTTGGTCAAAGAGTATATTCATATGCAATTTTAGGGGCAATCTCTTTAAAAACAGACCATTTAATAAATTGTAAGTCATTTATTATCTGATTATCTATACTGTTAGAATGTGTGGTGTGTTGTTTTTTTTTCATGATAGATGGCCAATTCCATTCTTGATCCTAGTAAAATAAAGAAAACAGCTGAATTGGTTTTTCATGATGGTCAGTAGAATTTGACTGATGTTGTATGGAAGGTTTCCTCACTGGCTTTGTTTATTCAAGATTCAGGGCTAAAGGAATCAACCTTGAGGCTGAACTATACTTTACTACTATTGGGGAACTTAAATGAAAAGGACACATGGAATGTTATTACTAGTAGTCTACATACCCTGCACAGGGTATGTTTTTTGTTTTTTTTTTTTAAGGGAGGGTCAAGCTCCACAGCCAGCATGTAAATAATTTTTTTTTAAAAAATAGGACTTCTTAATCACTTAAGAAGTATCTCTTGTTTCTACTCTTCCCAACTCCCCCATGTATGGCACCTTGATATTCCAAGTTCTCCCTCATTCATTCACTTGTCCATTCATTTATTCAATCAATATTTCCTGAGTAAATTTCTATGCATGTCTCAACTGGGATATTATTTTGTTATTCAGGGTCTATGTTACCTTTTGCAAAAAATCCTTAGGTTTTTACTTACAAACTTGATCCAATTTCACTTTAGATATAGAGCATTTGTCACTTAAATTTTCCGAGGCTATCCCACCTCACCACAATACAGGCAGCAAACTGCAGTCTGCCTGCATTCCTGTTTACTAGAAAATTTGTTTCTTTTCTGTTTGTGTCAGTTTGTAATGTGTATCTTGCTCACTCCCAATCAGTATATTAAATCTTGCTATGTACTAATTTTTTTTTACATTTGCTGCAGCTTTGAAATAAACAGATAAATGTTTTTAGCTCTTGTGAGTAGGGAAAGTAACATCCTTCTTGATTAAGGCACATACTGACAATGTAGAAATATGTACATGTTGGCACTTCCCATGAAATGACATTAAACATTTTCCCTATCACATGTTATTTGCAGATTCTAAATGTATTCCTATCTAACCATATTGTGACTTTTTATTATATGAACAAATTTTGCCCTTGCTAGTACTCTTCCTGGATACAAGAAAGGGTACTTATGGAACCATTTTAGGTTTAGTCAGCCTGCTCTCCTTGAATGGGAAAGTTATGATCATTGACAGTACTTAAAAAATTCCATGCCACTGTGCATTGCCTATAAACAATATTCTATTTATCACTGAGACTTTGAACATTTCCTGAGTCAGCCCCCGAGGAAAAAGAAAGCAACAGTATCAGAGGATAGTTGGAAGAAAGATACTTGCTAGGCAATTATTTATATGAAAATTTAAAATTCTTCCTAAAATTACATACACTTGTTATATTAGAAATGAAATTGACATGGACAGACTCTAAACCTTGAAAGTCCCTTTATGTGAATTAAGACTGCAAAGGGTGTCTAGGTGCTCACCAATCCTATTTAATCCTGCTGTACATACAGGAAGACTATATTTCTCAGTCTCTCTTGCTATTATTTTAGGGCTATGTAATAGGATCTATCCAATGAGAGAAATACACCACTTCTAAAGCTATCCATAAAACCACAATGAATTATCTTTAGTCTCCCTTCTTCTAATCTGGAGACCTTATAGGCCAGTAATTAAAGTGGCAGCACCATAATATGATAAAAGTCATCACTTGGAGGACAGCTGCAATCAAGAGCCCCCCAAATTACATCCAAATGTGAAGTGAATAAGAAATAACTAGTAGCCCGGCCAGTGTTGAGCATTGACCTATGAACCAGAAGGTCATGGTTTGATGTTCAGTGAGGACACATGCCTGGATTGCAGGCTTGTTCCTCAGTGTGGGGCATTGATGTTTCTCTCTGTCCCTCTCCCTTTTTCTCTGAAATCAATAAAAATATATTTAAAAAAAGAAATAGCTAGTATGTTCCATTGTATTACTTGAAATAGAAGCCTGTCAAATGGCTTATTTCACTTTCTCTTCCTGAAAAGGATTAGAAAGGCACAGTGGCCTTTGAGCTTAACAATCACCTCTAGTGGTGAGAGAGTCTCCTTACAGTGTAGTAATTCAGGGGATTAATGCTGCTAAGTAATTAAGATTCTAAAGCAGTGGGTAGGTCCTTACATGGAGCCAGAACCTGGCCTATAAGGTAAGAGGAGGAATAGAATTTGACTGCCAGGACTCATTGTAATTTTATTCCTTTTCCCCCTCTTGGTTATTCTTCAAAAGTTGAAAGCCTATATTGCAGCAAACCCCTGCAATTTTCACAGCATGACAGTAAAAAGGAATCTTGTGACTGGAAAGCTTTGCAATACAAAACAGATGAGGGTTTCAGCAGCACCAAAGTGCCTATTCTTTCATTTCACTCTCAGACAATGGCACAATTACCAGCGATTATTAGATGTTTGAAAACTGTTATTAAAAGGCAACACCATTTGCCAAAACTAATTTAATGAAATTGGGCATAATAGTGACCTGAAGTTTACTGATTTGCCCACATTTATATGACACCACTGAAATTATTTAGCAAATGAATGAATTAAAACACATGGACAGACATATCTGTGCAGTTTCTAGAAGTACAGGGCATCAACACTGAAGGACACGTGTCTAATGATTTGAATTTAGATTTTTGACAAATTGATAAAACATAAGCTAAAATATTTGCTTGATAAAATGCAAAATACTATTACAAAGGAAAATAAGGTATCTTAAGGCTCAAGAATACATTTATTATTTTGACTGGGAGTTGATAAAATTATAAATTCAAATGTTGATTAATGATATTCTTAAACTATCAAATCAATATAGCATTAAAGCAAGTTTTTACCAATTTGGATGAGAGGAGTTTTAAATTTATTAGAACTCTAATATATAAGATACTTCTAAAAAAATTAAGTTTATTTTTTTTCATACATATAGTAGCTATGTAGGCCAACAAACTATTGCCCTCTCTATATATTTTTGGTGAATTGATTAAAATGATTTATAATTAATACTTGAATTGTTTATAAATTGATGCTTTAATGGGGTTTAAACATTCCTCCTCACTTTTGCTTATTGATATGTATTTTTGGTTTACCAATCCTATTCTATGTGATTTATTTTTCTTTTTATCAGATGACTTTACTTTTTTAGTAAATACTTGTTGTTTTTTGAATCAAGCAATGCAGAAGTACAGTAAAGGGGACATCACTTCAAAAACCATTATCTAGAGCACCATCAACATTGGTGAATATTTATTCCATCTATCTATCTACCTGTGCAAATATACAAGTGGCTAGATGACTGGTTAATCCTGTTTTATAAAAATAAGATTACTGGTATACTGTATTAATTTTAAATATAAAAGAAGTACATTGAAATTAACTTGAATTTAATAGAAGAAAAAGAATTCAATAAAATTGAAAAAAAATGTTGAAGTGCCCAGCCAGCATGACTCAGTGGATGAGAGTCCAACTATGAACCAGGAGGTCATGGTTCAATTCCTGGTCAGGGCACATGCCCTAGTTGTGGGCTCAATCCCCAGTGTGGGGCATTCAGGAGGTAGAATGATCAATGATTCTTTCTACCTCTCCTTCCTCTCTGAAATAAATAAAAAATGTATTTTTAAAAGTGTCAAAGTTAAGCAGAAAAATCACTCAAGTATATTTTAATGTATTTTAGACAGTACTTGTTTCTTTTTTTCAGGTCTATTAGCATTTAAATTGACTTCTAAAATTCTAATTCCCATAACTGTTTAGTTTTAATTCTCTATTTAAAAGCATTCAGTGCTTAGCATTACTTATTTATTTTTTACCACAACATCTTCATCCCTAAATTCTAAAGTTTGATTAATATCTTATTGACTGGTTGCTTCATCAAGTAATATTTTGCAGTAGGTTCATGGTGGCCCAAAGAAGAAGGTTTTTGCCTTTATACACAAAGGACAATTTGAGTGGTTAAGAAAATCTTATGCCATCCTTTCCCGCCCCCTCTCTCAGGATTGCAAAAATGGCTCTATTATCTTCTTGCATTGAGTGTTATGCTTCCTCTTACCATGACTTTTCCATAGATTTCACCATCTAATTTATATAAGGGTTCTCTATTCCCAAGATCACTTTATGTTGAATGTTGCTATGGAGAAATCTGAGGCAGCCTAATATATTTCTTTATCTTTTCTAAGTGCCCTCATTTCTCCCTTGTCTAAATTACTGAAGGATTCCTCAAGGAATGGTTTTTATTCTCAAGACTTCAGTCTTAACTTTTCACTGGGCTGTGTATCCATCTTGTCAGTGTGATTGTAATTCTGAATGGATGATGGGTATTAGAAGGAATTTTCAAGCTTTATTAATACTCTTTCTCTTAGCTCCATCTCAGGCTGTGAATGGGTCTAATTCCTTGCTCTATCATCCTAGAATCTCAGAGTAGTTTTTTTCTCCCCACTGGTTTTGGAAATGTTTGTCATAAGGTTACTACTATATCATTATGTTAATTTGCTGCTGATGAAATCACTACCCTTCCCATTTTTATTGTTTAAAATATTGTTGTTTTTCATTGCATAAGATAATTTTTCATTATTCTTCTGACTTATCTGAAAGTAAACACAATACTTATTTATGTGATTTTCCTCATCATTTGTTTTTAAAATTTTCAAGCAAACAACAATGTTGAAAGAAGTTTATAATGGCGACTTTTATACTTACTTGATTAGTCAATGCTCAGTCAAGAGTCAGAAACCACCTCAGATTTTGAACAGGAAAATGTAATACAAAGTACTCTTTCCATATTCAGTTTTGCACAGTGGATAGAACATCGGCCTTCAAGTACTGAAGGGTCCTGGGTTTGGTTCAGGTTAAGGGCAGGTATCTCATTTTCAGGCTGGATCCCCGACCCTGGTCAGGGAATGTGCAGAAGGCAACCAATGGATACGTCTCTCTCACATCAATATTTTTCTCTCTGTCTCTCCCCCTCCCTTCCACTCTCTCTAAAAATCAATGAAAAAAATATCCTCAGGTGAGGATTAACAACAACAACTAAATCATGGGAATCTTTATTGAGGCCTGGACTTAAAAAGCATGCATGCACACATACAAAAAAAAAATGAATTGTTAATAAGTATGAGCTGGTTAAGTATAGGCAGTCAACACTTCTCACATTATTGTAGAACCATAAAAATGACAGTGAATGTTGAAACTTTGCAAAATAATCTTAATAGTCAATGGGGAAAATAATGATTGCATTTACTTGTGTTAAAAATATTTGAAAATGCTTACTATGTTTTAAAAGTGTAGGGAAATGAAAATATAACAAAACTAATATTTATTTAGTATGCTATAATTTAAAACATTAGAAATATTGAATTATAAGATTATTTTATTTCTTTCTAAAAACCTATCAAGAATAGTTTGAATAGTGCTTGTCTTCCTTTTTTTGGAATACAGCTTATGATATGAAAGGAGCCTTGGTAAATTGTCTCACTCCTTTCTAATTTTGTATTGGCTTCCAACATTGTATCATTTATACTTTCCATGGTGTCAAAAATCTCTAAAATTTCCTTTAATGTGTAAGTTTTTGCTGTCATCACTTCTTCTGAGATATCGTTATCTTTTTCATCACAACAACTTTTTACATTTAGGTCAATAATTTCACCCTCATTAGGTTCCCATGGCTGCATTTCTAGAGTCTCTAGAATGGCAGCAGTATCAACAATCCCAGAATTAGTTGTTTATTATAACTTCATTTATACTTCATTTTAATTTCACTTCTAGTATTACCACTCCTTTCTTTTTGTTTATTTACTACACTTCCATCTTGGTTGACCAATTCTCTTTTAATTACCCACATTGGTAAAGTGTCAGTTATACTGGGAGACAAGGATTCAACACATGCTTTTCTATCTGTGCATGAACTAAATATTATATGTGCAGTGACCATTCACCTATAAAATTTGAAATAAGTAACATGATTTGCCAGGAATTATGACCTGCATTTGTTATTTGTTTAGTGATTTGAGGACCAAAACAGCAACTGGCAATATTTGGACTTCATGTAATTACTCACAGTTACTATACCCTATAACTAAAATTCAAACTGTGCTTTTGGGTATCTGGTATAATTTAACTAAATTGAGGTAAATCACAGCAGTACAAAGTAAAGGCTTTCCCCTCTAATATGGATAAAAGAAAATTCTAATGTGTAACTGAAGTATTAACTGGAGAAATAAGCTGCCGAGGTAGGACTGAAGGAAAATTGAGCATTTGAACTTCCTTTAAGTTCTAAGACAATCTTTCCCTACATTATCTGAAAAATTTGGGACCATTTAGCAGAGGAGAAAATGATTTGTAGAGTCCAGCTGCAGAATCACAAAATGCAGCCAAGAATTGGGTTGGAGTTGGGTTGGAGACAATAAATTACTGGTATACCCATTTCCCAGATTCTACCACTAATATGTTCTTATACTTGTTTTTTATCACTTATCTACCAACTAGCCCATTCCTTTATTCATTCATGAATCCATATATTTTTATGTACTCCAAAATAAGTTGCAGACATTAGTATACTTACCCCTGAAGTTAGTTTATCATGAATAGCATTAGAGTTTGACTTTTGAGCTTGTTTCATTGATATGTAAAATTAAACATATAAATTCACTGACTTAAAAAAAATTAATACATTTGTGTTATTCTAACCTCTATTAAGATATAAAATATTTCAGTTGTCCCCAAAGTGTTCTCTCATGCCTATTTCCCAGTTAATCATCTTTCCCTGACCCCAGGCACCACCAGTGTTTTGATTTTTTTCACCACAAATTAAATTTGCCTTTTCTAGAACTCCATAGAGATGAAATCACAGAGCATGTACTCTTGTGTCTAGCTTTCTTCTCTCAGCAAAATATTTTTGAGATTTATCCCTGTGTTTGGTTCATTTCAATAGTTTATACCTTTTAAATGGCGAATAGTGTTCCATTGCATGGATATGTCATAATTCATGTTCCTATTAAAGGAACTCTTGGCCTATTTCCAGTTTTTGGTTTTTGTGAATAAAGCTCCTAGGGATATTCTTATATAATTTATCTCATTTATTTTTTTGGTTAATCCTCACCTGAGGATATTTTTTCCATTGATTTTTTAGAGAAAAAGGGAGGGAGGGGGGAAATAGAGGTAGAGATAGAGATAGAGATATATATGTAGAGAGAGATGTGAGAGAAACACACATAGATTGGTTGCCTCCAGCACTCTCCCTGACCAGGGCTGGGGAAAATCTGCAACCCCAGGTACATGCCCTTGACTGGAATCTAACCAATGAGTAACTGGCCAGGACATGTCTTATTTTTTAAAGACAAGGTAAAATCTGTGTGTGTATGTGTGTGTGCTACATTACATACTCCTGTATGTTAGTGGGAATGATGGGACTTGTGTTCTATTACAGGGAGCATTATCCCTATTCTAAAACAAACAAAAAAAATTAACTTTGCCTATGCTTAAGGTTCAGGCTAAGAAAAAGCTACTGAATATAATCAATGCCAACTGGCTGAATCCGTGTTCCCCCCTCACAGATTCATATTTATGTGTAGATATTGCCTAAATTTTTTACTTCTTTGTTGTAATTTCCTCATTTGAAGAGAAACATACAGCCCTAACTTGTTTGGCTTAGTGGATAAAGTGTTGGCCTGCAGACTGAAAGGTCCCAGGTTCTGTTGCGGTCAAGGGCATGTACCTTGGTTGCAGGCACATCCCCAGTGGGGTGTGTGCAGGAGGCAGCTGATGGATGTTTCTCTCTCATTGATGTTTCCAACTCTCTATCACTCTCCCTTCCTCTCTGTGAAAAATCAATAAAATATGTTTTAATAAAAGAGAGAAATATATAGAACAAGAATTGGCACACACACACACTGGAAACATACTTTATTTTATTCTTTTAACACTTCTAATAGTCATTCTCATTCAATTGGCACACACATACACTGGAAACATACTTTATTTTATTCTTTTAACACTTCTAATAGTCATTCTCATTCAATCGTTGACAGCATGCACTATGTGGGATTTACTATTTTCTTTATTAAATTGATTTGAGAGAGAGAATTGAGAGAGAGAGAGAGAAAGAGAGAGAGAGAGAGAATTTGTTCTACTTATTCATGCATTCATTGGTTGTTTCTTGTATGTACCCTGACCAAGGAGTAAACCCACAACCTTGGCTTATTAGGATTATGCTCTAATCAACTGAGCTACCAGACCAGGCTGTGGGATTTACTCTTAAAATAGTAAATGTATTGATTTTATATTGGAAAATATTTGATAATTATGGTTTAAAATATTGATTAATGTCATAAGTGCTCAAACAATTTTATTTGGCAATTAAGTAAAAATTGGGAAGTTTTACCTCTATTAATTGTTGAAAATCAATCAGAGACCTCTTAATAAAATTAAAAATTGAATGTGTTAAAAGGATTAAAGAAGTGAAATGAATTAGCTAATAGTTTCCAAGAAGATAGAGAATAAAAAAGAATGCTCTAGTCAAGCCGATTTGGCTCAGTGGATAGAGCATTGACCTTGGACCTAAAGTCCCAGGTTTGATTCCAGTCAAAGGCACCTAACTTGGTTGCAGGCTCCTCCCACAACCTGGCCTTTATCAGGGTGTGTGTAGGAGGCAACCAAATGATGTATTTCTCTCTTTTTTTAATTAATGTGTTATATGTATACATATCTTTTCATTGGCCCCCTCCCAGGCATACCCTAATCCCCCACTGTCTTGTGTTCATTGGATATGCTTATATGCATGCATATAAGTCCTTTGGTTGATCTCTTATCTACCCCACCTCTCCTTAACCTTCCTGCTGTAATTTGACAGTCTGTTTGATGCTTTACTGCCTCTGTATCTATCCTTTTGTTCATCAATTTATACTGTTCTTTATTATCCACAAATGAGTGAGATCATGTGGTGTTTCTCCTTCATTGACTGGCTTATTTCACTTAGCATAAGGCTCTCCAGTTCCATCCAGGTTGCTACAAATGGTAAGAATGCCTTCTTTTTAATGGCAGCATAGAATTCCATTGTGTAGATGTACCACAGTTTTCTGATCCACTCATCTGCTACCAGGCACCAAGGCCGTTTTCAAATTGTAGCTATTGTAAATTGTGCTGCTATGAACATATGGGGTGCATAAATCCTTTCTGATTGGTGTTTCTTATTTCTTAGGATATATTCCTAAGAGTGGGATTACTGGATCAAATGGGAGTTCCATTTTTAGTTTTTTGAGGAAACTCCATACTGTTCTCCACAGTGGCTGCACCAGTCTGCACAAGGGTTCCTTTTTCTACATATCCTTGCCAACACTTGTCATTTGTTGATTTGTCGATGATTGCCATTCTTACAGGTGTGAGATGGTATCGCATGGTCGTTTTGATTTGCATTTCTCGGATAATTAGTGAGTTTGAGCATGTTTTCACATGTCTCTTGGCTTTCCTTCTGTCGTCTTTTGAAAAGATTCTATTAAGGTCGGTTGCCCATTTTTTTATTGGATCATTTATCTTCTTTTGTTAAGTTGTATAAGTTGGCTCTAGATGTTGCAGATTAAACATTTATCAGTGATAACATTTGCAAATATGTTCTCCCATACAGTGGTCTTTCTTGCTGTTTTGTTGATGGTGTCTTTTGCTGTGAAAAAGCTTTTTATTTTGATGTAGTCCCATTTGTTTATTTTTTCTTTAGCTTCCATGGCCCTTGGAGCAGTATCAGTGAAGAAGTTCTTTAGGCATATGTCTGAGGTAGTGCTGCCTCTGGATTCCTCTAGTAATTTTATGGTTTCCCATCTTACGTTAAAGTCCTGTATCCATTTGGAGTTTATTTTTGTATATGGTGTAAGTTGCTGGTCTAGTTGAATTTTTTTGCATTAATCTGTCCAATTTTCCCAACACCATTTATTGAAGAGGATGTCTTGGCTCCATTGTATGTTCATGCCTCCTTAGTCAAATATTAATTGAGTGTATTGGATTGGGTTGATATCTGGATTCTCTATTTTATTCCATTGGTCTATATGTCTGTTCTTGGGCCAGTACCAGGCTGTTTTGAGAACAGTTGCTTTGTAATATAGCTTGAAATCAGGTATTGAGATCCCACCTTCTATATTCTTTCTCAGGATTGCTATGGCTCTTCGGGATCTTTTTTGGTCCAGATGAATCTTTGAAGAGTTTTTTCTAGGTCTGTGAAATATGTCATTGGTATTTTAAAGGGTAGTGCAATGAATCTATAAATTGCTTTGGGTAGTATGGACATTTTAATGATGTTGATTCTCCCAATCCATGAGCATGGTATGCTCTTCTATCTGTTTATGTCTTCCTCTATCTCTTTTTCAGTGTCCTGTAATTTTCTACATATAGGTCTCTTACCTCCTTAGTTAAGTTTATTCCTAGGTATCTTAATTTTTTTTTGTGCAATGGTAAATAGGATTGCTTTTTTATCTCTCTTTCTGTAATTTCACTATTAGTATATAGAAATGCCATAGATTTCTTGGCATTAATTTTGTATCCTGCTACATTGCCAAATTCATTTATTAAGTCTATTAGTTTTTGGATGGAGTCCTTCGGGTTTTTTATGTACAATATCATGTCATCTGCAAATAAGGACAGCTTTACCTCTTCTTTTCCAATTTGGATGTCTTTAATTTCTTCTTCTTGTCTAATTGCAATGGCTAATACTTCCAGTACTATGTCGAACAGGAGAGGTGAGATTGGGCATCCCTGTCTTGTTCCTGTTCTTGGGGGAAATGGTTTTAGTTTGCCCATTGAGTATGATGTTAGCTGTGGGTTTATCATATATGGCTTTTATGATGTTGAGGTATGGACCTTCTATTCCCACCTTGCTGAGAGTTTTTATCAGGAATGGATGTTGGATTTTGTCAAAAGCTTTTTCTGCATCAATTGATATGACTATGTGATTTTTATCTGTCAATTTGCTTATGTGATGTATCATGTTTATTGATTTGCAGATATTGTACTATCCTTGCATTCCTGGGATAAATCCTACTTGGTCATGTTGTATGATATTTCTGATGTACTGCTCTATCCGATTTGCTAGAATTTTGTTAAGGATTTTGGCATCTATGTTCATGAGGGATAATGGCCTGTAATTCTCTTTCAATGTGTTGTCTTTATCTGGTTTTGGTATTAGGGTGATGCTGGCTTCATAGAAGGTGTTTGGAATTGTACCTTCTTCTTGAATATTTTTGATAGTCTGAGGAGGATAGGTTTTAATTCTTCCTTGAATGTTTGGTAAAACTCTCCTGTGTTGCCATCTGGTACCTTCCTTTTTTTTTTATGGAAGCCTTTTGATGACTGCTTCAAAATCTTCCAAAGTTATTGGACTATTGAGATGTTTAGATTCTTCCTGAGTGAGTTTTAGAAGGTTATATTTTTCTAGGAATATGTCTATTTCCTCCAGGTTGTCCAATTTGTTGGAATAGAGTTTTTCATAGTATTTTTTAACAATCCTTTGTATTTTGGCGAGGTCTGTTATTATTTCTCCTCTTTCATTTCTGATTTAGTTTATTTGGATCCTCTCTTTTTGCTTCTTGATGAGTCTAGCTAGAGGTTCATCATTCTTGTTTATCCTTTCAAAGAACCAGCTCTTGGTTTCTTTGATATTTTGTATTGTTTCTTTTGTAGCTATGGCATTTATCTCTGCTCTGATCCTTACTATTTCCTTCCTTCTGCCTACATTGGGCTTTTCTTGTTGCTCTCTTTCTAGCTCTTTGAGATGTAGGGTTTGGTAATTTATTACCACTGTTTCCTTTTTTTTTGCAGTAGGCTTGTAGAGCTATGAACATCCCTCTCAAGACTGTTTTCACTGTGTCCCATGCATTTTATATTGTTGTGTTGTCATTTTCATTTGTTGCCATTATGTTTTTATTTCTTCCTTGATCTCACTGGTAACCCAGTCATTGTTTAATAGCATGTTGTTTTGTCTCCATGTGTTTGATTTCTTTGGATAGTTTTTATTGTACTTGATTTCCAGTTTTATGCCACTGTGATCTGTGAAAATGCTTGATATTATTTCTATCTTCTTGAATTTGAAGACACTTTTCCTATGACCCAACATATGGTCTATCTTTGAAAATGACTCATGTGCACTTGGGAAGAATGTCTATTCTTTGACTTTGGGGTAAAATGTTCTGAAAATGTCAATTAATTCCTTCTGGTCTAGTGAGTCATTTAGGGTTGATGCTTCTTTGCTGATTTTTTGTTTAGAAGATTTGTTCAGTGGTGACAGTGGGATATTAAAGTCTCCTACTATGATTGCATTGCTGTCAATCTTTAATATCCTCCATGAGGTTTTTTTTTTTTCATATTTAGGTGCTCCTATGTTGGGTGCATATATTTTTACCAGAGTTATTTCTTCTTGTTGGATTGTTCCCTTTAGTATTACAAAGTGGCCTTCTTTATCTCTTGTTATATCCTTCACTTTGAGATATAATTTATCAGATACAAATATTGCAACCCCAGCCTTTTTTTCATTTCCATTTGCCTGAAACACCATCTTCCATCCCTTCACCCTTAGTCTGTGTGTGTCTTTTTTTCTGCGGTGGGTTTCTTGTAGACAGCAGATATATTGTTCATGTTTTCTTATCCAATTGGTTACCCTATGTCTTTTTTTTAGAGCATTTAATCCATTTACATTTAAAGTTATTATTGACAATTACTTATCTGTCACCATTTTTATTTTTTACCCCTGGGTTCCTTCTTTGCTTCCTTTTCCTTTTTTTTACAGCAGACCCTTTAACATTTCTTGCATTGCTGGTTTGGTGGTAATAAATTCCTTTAGTCCTTTTTTGTCTGTGAAGCTCTTGATTTCACCTTCAATTTTGATTGAAAGCCTTGCTGGGTACAGTATTCTTAGATTCAGACCCTTCCTTTGCATGACTTTTTATATTTCATTCCTTTCCCTTCTGCCTGATGAGTTTCTGTTGAGAAATCAGTCACTAATCTGATGGGAGCTTCTTTTTAGGTACCTTTCTGTCTCTGGCCACTTTTAAGATTCTTATTTTGTCAATGGTGTTTGCCAGTTTAATTCTAATCTGCCTTGGTGTCGGTTTTTTGTGGTTCATTTTGCTTGGGCTCTGTGAGCTTGGATTTTTGTTGTTTTTTTCTTTCCTATGTCAGGGAAGTTTTCTGTCATTATTTCTTCAAATAGGTTTTCTATTCCTTGCTCAGTTTCCACTCTTTCTGAAACCCCATTTATGGGGATGTTGTTTTGTTTTGTGTTATCCCAAAGTTCCCTTATGCTCTCCTCTTGTGTTTTAATTATTTTTCTAGAAGGTGCTGTACTTGGGTATTTTTTCTTACCTTGTCTTCTAGATCACTGATGCGATCCTCTGCTTCTTCTATTCTACTTTTAATGCTTTTTATTGAGTTATTTACATCAGCAATGTCATTTTTCATTTCTTCTTGATTATTCTTCATTTCCTCTTGGTTATTCTTCATTTCCTCTTAGCTTTTCTTCATTTCCTTTGGCTCTTACTCATATTGTCAATTTTGCCTTCCATTCTTTTCAACCACCTTATGACCATTTCTCTGAACTCTTTCTCTGGCAGGTTTATTTCTGCTTCTATTTTGTTTGCTTCCTTTTCTGGTGATACCTGCTTTTCTTTCATATGCGGGCTGTTTCTTCATCTGCCCATGGTCTTGCTTCTCTGGGTGTCTGGTATGTAGTTCTCTCTCATACATTGCTTTAAAGGCACAAACTACAACACGACCAGGTACAACACACAAGGCACTGAACAGAAATGTATTCACGATGTTGATAACCACAAATAAGGTGTCCACCAATGAAAGATAAATTAGGGTTAAGTAGAGAAAGAGGAAGAGAGAAATGAGGAAAAAAGAATGAAATGCCAAAATCAAATTGGGAGAAGGGAGAAAAAAATGGAGAAAAAAGAAGAAGAATAAGAAGAAGAAAAGAGAAAAAAAAGTAAGAGAGAAAAGAAAGAGTATAAGAAAGAAAAAGGGAACAAATTATATACATGAGGAGAAAACTCCAATAGAACAGCCACAATCCCAACAAATGTAGGCAACAAGTACTGGAGATTAATACAGAGTACAAATAACAACTAATATCAAGGGAGGCGAGGGAAAACAGAGGTAAAAAACAAACCAAAACAAAGCAAACAAAAAGCAAAATTAAACAAGTAGAATAAGCAAAAACAATCTCACAAAAAAGTATTAAAATAGATATAGTCACCATTTAGGCAAAAAACAACAAAAGGACATAGAGAAAAACAATATTTTGGATAGTGAAGGCAGAGAAGGGAGATGTTTGTATGGACTTGGAGTAGAGGATTCAAAATTAGATATATAAGTGGGGTGAAATTTTAACCAGGTAAAAAGAAAGAATAGGGAGAATCTAAAGTTAGAAAAGGGAAAGTAAAAAGAAGACAAAACAAGAGACTGTTGGCATAAAGGTAGAAGTGAGATAGAGTAAAATTATGCTAAAGAAAGATGAACATAGAATGTAGAACTCTCATCCCAAAGTAAAATAGAGAGAAAATAAAATGACACTTCTTTTTTTCAAAAAGGTAAAAATACTAGTAGTAATAATATTAGTTGAAAATAAAAATGTAATAATTAAAAAGGTAAAATCAATTAAGGAGAAAAGAAAATAAATAGTATTTTCATTAAAATATACAAAAAGTAAAAAAATAAAAATTAAAAATTAAAAAATTAAAAATAAAAGAATAGAATGGACAGTAGTGGAAGTCATTCACTTCCACTATTCTGTTTGGCATGCCTCTTTCTCATTTGGGAGGGTTTGCAGTTCCCTGCATTTCACTGCTGAGGTGTGTCTTAATCTCTTTATTCTTTTGTGATTATGCGAGAGTCAATTTGTGAGTCATCCACTGGGTGGCAGTGTTTGAAATTGACCTCTGTGACTAAGCACAGGACCTTTCTAGCCTGTGCTTAGATCCTGCTTACTCTGTGGTACTCAATACCGGTTTGTGGGGGTGGGTTGCCCCAAAGCTGATTCTCTGATGGTTATTCTGCGCTCCGATCCCCATGTTCCAGAAAAACAACTTTCCCCTTCAGTCTCTCAGGATGTCTCCAATTGCGTGATCCTATGTATTTGGTTTAGCAATCAGAAGCCATGGTCTGAAGAGGAAAGAGTACAGTCTGTGCAATCCCCCTTCCCTGCTCCTGTTCAAGCAGCCAAGACACTTTAATAACTCCCAGGCCGTCCTTCTGCCTCAGATTAAAATGGGTTGTTTTCTAGAGCTCCCCTCTGTTAATAGCTCTGCTGGCCCCTTTCCACATTTAGGGATCACGTCCTGCCCCATATCCTCGGATTTCTCTAGAAGCAGCTTTCCCTCAGTCCAGTTCCCACAGTGTGCTCGTCTCTGTTCTGAGGGACAGGAGACCTCACCTTATCCCAGGCGAAATCTGGCCTTTTCGTGTGGCGTGTAGAGCTCCTCTGAGTCCAAGTGTTTGCGCCAATTGGTGGGTGCTGCAGCTAGCTTTTCAGACCGCAGTAGACCTCCACTTCCCCCTGCAAGGTGGCGCGGTCTCCACATTTGTGTTGGTGGCTCTGGGAGATAAAAACCCTGTGGCAGTGGGGCTGCCTGGTCAGGGGAGCCCCGTCCAGCAGTCCCCCACCTTCTCCTGGAGGATAACTGTCTCTTATCTTGCCAAAAAACACTCCCAGCGTGACCCTCAGCTGTTCTCTCTGTCTGCTCAGCAACAAGGCTCTGGGCACATCCATCTATTCCGCTGCCATTTTTTTCACACCATAATGTATTTCTCTCACATCAATATTTCTCTGTTTTTCCCTCTCTCTTTCATTCTGTGGGGTGGGGATTTAAAAGAAATTATGGAAAAGAGTTTAGTAGAGTTATAAGGTACTTTCTAATGAATGCAACACTAATTTTTTTATCTTGGGTGATGTGACCTATACTTTTAATAAAATTGTATAAAATCATTTTGATTATTTATATTTTAACTTTCTCATTTTGTTTCTGACTTGCACTGAACATGGTTTTATATAATCCTAACAATCACATTTACAGTGTTTATTTTTAAATATGGACTAATGCAAACTTTCAAATGTATTTAGCACCAAGTATTGTATACCAAATATAATGTTTAGTGAAGTCAGTAGTTTTCTACCCAGAGCACATTTTCTTAGAGAAACTGTTTTAAAGGTGTTTTTTTTCTTGAATTATATCTTAATTTAGATCTGTATGTTTCATCTTGGCCACTTAAAACAGCCTTCTATTTTCCTTTCATTCACTGTTACTCCCCTCTAAACAGACTTCAGAAGAGTCTGATGAGTCAGATCCTTGCTTTGAAACAGTAATGTGGTGATTATCAGAGGGAAAAGTTGTGTAGCGGGTGGTGGTTTAGGAGGGCATAGGGAGGATCATTGGTGATGGATTGGAGGCTTGACTTAGGGTGGTGAACACACAGTTCTGTGTACAGATGATGTGTTGTAGAATTGTGCACCTGAAACCTATATAATTTTGTTAATCAGTGTCACCCCAATAAATTCATTGGAAAAATTAAGTAAAACAGTAGCTAGCTGCTCATTGTAATCAAGGTTAAGTACCTGATCTTTTTCATTTTGGCCCTGCCTGTTGCAGCCCTCTTTTTATCAGACCTCTGCTTCAGGTTGCCCTGCTTCAGCCAGGCCAACATCTTTACTTACAAGATCTTTCAGTAAGGCATTGTACTTTTTTGACTTCTCTGATCTTTTGTGTACTGTTCCTGGTACTGTACATTACTTTACCTATTCTCTTTTCCGGGCCTTATTGTGACTAGGATGAAATGTTCCTAAAGACTGTCCTTTTTCCTTTGATCTATTTCCAAGTTTACCAAGTGTCTGATTAGAATGTGTTCCCTACATAGATTCACCTTCAATGAAGGAGCATATGGGTAAAAATTTCTAGACTTTGAAAGCTGAGGGTCAAACTCAGGACTATGGTAAATTCATGCTAGTCAGAATCATCTTGGCAACTCTCACCTGCTAGCCTGTTTATCTAATCTGGCTCTTCTTTTCCAACATGCTTTTTAAAATGTTAGTTCACTTTCCCCTTTCTCTTTTACCTCTTGGTTGTCAACATTTATTTGCTTTTTGAGTGTGGAGATAATGTGTAAGACATGTTTAGCAGAGTAGCTGGCAAATAATAAGAACCTATAAAATGTTGGCTAATAAAAACCTAACAGTAGCAATTACAATAGTATCTTTTAAATTTGTCCTGAAAAAACCACCTCTACATTAATAATGAGTTGTTAGCTTGCTTTAAAGGTTGTGTCCACACATTCTAGATATTTGCAGGTATAACAGTTCTATTTTCTAAAGCCTCAACTCTTTGGAATAGAGGAGACAAATAAGTTAAATCCTTATAACATTATTAGTATTATTACTAATCTATATTGTGGTCTTTTGTATCATGTTTTATGGAAATTAATCAGTTGTGAAGGAGTTAGAAAATCTTCAGCAATCGCAATTTTGTGCTTTTCTGATAAATCACTCTTTTAATAGCGTATCAAGGACTGAAACACCTATTAAAGAATGGAACTGTAGATCTTAACTATGTAATTCATATTAAAAAACCTTTTGTTCCAACATTATTTAAAAAAGAAATTCTTATTCCTAGATTTTCTTTCTAAACTGTCTTATTTCTGTTGATAACTACATTTCAACTTCAAAAGGTTGCTTGCTTTTGTTGAATTTTCATAGCAAATTCTTATGTGAAAGCTAATGTGTAATTTATTTTGCATATCTACATCTTATTTTAAAATGCTTTAGCATAAGAATGTGAATAAAATATAACCCTGGATATAGATTATACACATTTTATTAATGAGGAAAACATGGTTTAAATATATTTAAAACAGAATATTTTGTAATATAAGCCAATGCATCATCTTAGTAGACATTTCAAAAGTGGTTTAGCTGCTTAGTATTTAGTTTAGATTTGCACTTGAGAATTTAAAGAACAGAGATATATCCGTATTGATCTTTGAATCTGGGAATCTTCTAAAATGTTTGCTTTACTTTTGTGTTTATAATTGATGATTAGAGTATCCAAAACCATCACTATATTTAAATACCTTTAGTTTATAGAAGGTGTTGATTGTACAACTAATGTGTGCAATGTAAATGTCAGCCATTTTCTTTGTGTTATGCAAAATATATCTTCAGGACTTGTTATGACAATCTCTTTAAGCCAATAGACAGACTTTTGAAGACTATAATGTTCAGACTATAATATGCGTCCAGAAGAGATATTATCACTTCCTCAGTGAAAAATATATTGTGGGTACCTGTCAGCTACTTTACTATTTTGATTCCATTAAAATTTGCAAACATCTGCTAAGTGCCTAAAATAACCCTGGTTTTGGTGATGATCAAGATGAACAAGACAATGTTGCTGCTCGCAAGATTTCATTAACAAGGAGAAGGGATGAAAAATTGGTTACAATTATTTCAATATAAAAAATGCGCTAGAATGTGTTTTTTTAAACAGAAGAAATATATTTTTCCCATGTTTTATTAATGTATTACATGTGTACATATCTTCCCATTGCCCACCCACCCCATTCCCATACATGCCCTCACCCCGCAGTGTCTTGCCAACATTGGTTATGCTTATATGCATGCATACAAGTCCTTAGGTTGATCTCTTATCTATCCCACCTCTCCCTAAATTTCCCATTGTAATTTGACAGTCTGATTGATGCTTTATTGCCTCTGTATCTATCTTTTTGTGCATCAGTTTATAATGTTCTTTTTATCCATAAATGAGTGAGATCATGTGATATTTGTCTTTATTGACTGGCTTATTTCACTTAGCATAATGCTCTACAGTTCCATCCAGGTTGCTGCAAATGGTAAGAATTCCTTCTTTTTTACGGCAGCATAGTATTCCATTGTGAAGATGTACCACAGTTTTCTGATCCAGTCATCTGCTGATGGGCACCTAGGCTGTTGGTCTTTTGGGGTTCATTTTGCTTGGGACTCTGTGAGCATCTTGGATTTGTGTGGGGTTTTTCTTCTCTATATCAGGGAAGTTTACTGTCATTATTTCTTCAAACAGGTTTTCTACTCCTTGCTCAGTTTCCTCTTCTTCTGGAACCCCTATTATGCAGGTGTTGTTTTGTTTTTTGTTGTCCCAAAGTTCCCTTAGGCTCCCCTCCTGCTTTTTAACTTTTTTTCTAGACTCTGCTGTACTTGGGTATTTTTTCCTACTTTGTCTTCTAGCTCACTGATGTAGTCTTCTGATTCTTCTGGTCTACTTTTGATGCTTTTTATTGAATTCTTTACAGCAGCCATGTCATTTTTAATTTCTTCTTGGTTCTTCTTCATTTCCTCTTGGTTCTTACTCATATTGTCAAATTTCTCTTCCATTCTTTTCAGCCACCTTATGACCATTTCTCTGAATTATTTCTCTGGCAGGTTGCTTGCTTCCATTTTGTTTACTTCCTTTGCTGGTGATGCCTGCTTTTCTTTCATATGTGGGCTGTTTTTTTTTTCTCCCCATGGTCTCTCTTCTCCAGGTGTTTGGTTATGTAGTTCTCTCTCTCCTCATCCCAGGTGAAATTCGACCTTTCCGTCATGGAGTATAGAGCTCCTCTGAATCTGAGTGTTTGTGCCAATTGGGGACCAGTGTTCTGGGGTTTGCAGCTGCTCAGTGGGTGATGCATTCGTAGATACTCAGGCTTCCAGTAACATCCACTCTCCCCTTCAAGATGGGGCAGGCTCCTGAAGCCAGTATTTATTCTTTTAAGCCATTGGATGTTAAGTTATTAGCAACCAGTCTGGCCATTGAAGCAGTAATCTTACATGATGCCAAAACCAAATTCTCTTGACCAACATGGATTCTCTCCCTTTTAAGATCACAGTTATAGCTGGAGTCAAAGAAAAGACTTTTTTAAATCATGTCCTTCAGTATTCTACAAGGGAGCACCCATACAATTGTCAGCTGACTTCTCAGCAGGCTCCTCCCTGGCCTGGGCCCTGGTCAGATCAGTTGATGTGTTTTTCTCACATGGATGTTTCTCTGTTTTTCCTTGGCTCTTTCATTCTCCTCCGAAATTACCAGAAACCTGGTTGGGGACTGAACTACAGTTGAGAGCCTCGAACGAACCTCCCAGTCGCTCCTGAGGCAAATTGTCAAACAGAGATGCACAAAGCCCAAGGCAGTTAAGACATGTGGATTCCTCAGCAAAGAGACTCAGCCAAGGGCTAAGCAGCCCTGTGTGAGCAGCACAAGCAGCAGCAGCAATACATACATGCTAGAATGTATTTTTTAAAGAGCCACAAACAAAAATGCAGTGGAAGTTTGAGGGAAGGTTCATGTGTATTAGGGAAGGCTTTGTAAAAATTGTCCTTAAGGGTAGATTGAGCATTTCAAGCAGTGGGAACAACATGAGCAAAAGGGGAATAGAAATATTTGCTCTATACTACTAGATATTAGGCATTGTACTAAGACTTTAAATATGCTTGCTCATTTAAGCTGCACAATCATCCTGTGGCGTGCATGATATAATTTTCATTTTGTATATAACACTAGGGGCCTGGTGCACGAAATTCATGCACTGGGGGGCTGTCCCCTCAGCCCAGCTTGCCCCCTCTCACATATTGGAAGTCCTCAGGGGAGCAAGCATAAGCCACAGTCTGGCCTCCCTTTGTGAGCTGTTCAGGGAAAGGCATCAGCCCCATCACCCCACTGCTGCAGCCACTGCCAGTCATCGCAGTCACCAATGTGTTTTCATCAACACAGATTCCAGGCCCTTCACCATGAAATAATGACTACTTTCTTTAGGCATTTTCAAGATGTGTCTTTCATAGGATATGGCATTTCTTTCTTTCTTTTTATCCTCACCTGAGGATATGTTTCCATTGACTTTTAGAGAATGTGGAAGAGAAAGGGAAAGACAGAGAGAGAAACATCAAAGTGAGAGGAACACTTTGATTGGTTGCCTCCTGCATGAGCCCTGACCTGGGGCCCAGCTAGGGAGGATTCTTTAACCTAGGTACATGCCCTTGATCAGAATCAAACCCAGACCCTGCGGTCCACAGGCCGAGGCTCTATCCATTGAGCCAGACCAGCTAGAGCAGGATATGCCATTTCTTAGCCCTCCAGCAGCGGAGCTTCATTTTTTATTTTTTTCTCCAGGAGTGTGGTGGAAAAGCCCTCGATCACCTTTTTGGATTCTTATACCCTTTACTAAGAATATTACCAGTGGCATACAGGGAGCTTAGCCACTGAGTGGTCAGAAAAGGTGTTTCCTCTGTAGTTCACACTTATCACCTCCAATCTCTGGCTCTACCCCTGCCAAGGCCTAAAGTCTTGGGGACTGGGCAGGAGTCCCCCAGTTCCCTCCAATCACCAGCTCTGTCCCTACTAAGGCCTAAGCTTGGGGCCTGAGCAGGGGACCCCCAACTCCCTCTGATCACTAGCTCTACCCCTGCCAAGGCCTAAAGCCTCGGTGCTTGGGCAGGGGACTCCCAGATACCTCTGAGTGCTGGCTCTGCCCCTGCCAAGGCCCCAAGCCTCTGGTTGAGGCTTGGATCCTGGATAGGGCCCCCCCAGCTCCGTCTGATTGCCCAGCTCTACCCCTGACCGGAAAGTTCTTAGGACCCAGGCTGCTGGGCACCAACGTATGCAAATTAACCTCCATCTTTGTTGGGTTAATTTGCATACTCATTCTGATAGGCTCTGGGTATAGCAAAGGTATGGTCAATTTGCATGGTTATCTCTTATTAGGTATGATTGAGGCCCAGAACTGGTAAAATAAATCACAGAGTTGATATTGAGCCCATATTGATGTTACATCAAAGTCTATGTTCTCTCTTTAGAAAAGAAGGTGAATGCACAATTTTTTTGGGGAGAAGGAAGGAAATGAGTTACTTAGAATATGGTATTCTGGAAATGTAGCATAATGAACAAGAGTATAAATGGAGCTCATGAAGAAGCAAATATGTCCTATTAGCTATTAACAGTTCTTCTGGACAAACAATGTCCTAAGGCCAAACATATAGGAAAAAGCTGCATGCTATGTCCTAGTACTGCTGGTATTAATGCTTGGCAATAGGCTGCCATCTGAATAGCGACCTCTAGTTTTAGGCAAAGCTCAGTCTAAATCATATGTTGCAGATCAGCTCTCCCTTTCTTGGAGATTGACAGATACATTAGCATATGAAAGAGCTCAGTAAGTCTTATAATAATGAAATCATTTTAACTCAATAAATTTCAAAATTATTTTACCATGGGGGGATTACTTTAGTAGCTATTAATTCTTAATGGAAAACTAGCATCTATGGAACTCAATTCGGGAAACAGTGGGTTAGTCAGTCATACTTGAAATGTTGGACTAGAATGGAGTGATATAGCCACACAGCTCTCGTCTGCAAATTCTGCCAAAACACTCATGTGCTAGTCTGAGTGATGTTGCTTCCATTTTCACATGGTTTATATTTTCCTTCTCCAATTTCTAGTTTGGGGAAAACGTTTTCTTGAGCAGACTTTAGCTGAAAATAGGCTATATGTGTCATAGGATATTTATACTGTCAATATTGGGATAGCCTAATGGGGCCTGGGGCCCCTGGACTGGTTACCCATTACCCAAGAAGACTTGTTTATTTACTCCATGGTAAGCATTATAATTTTGTTAGTGTGCCACAATGTGGGAATGGTTGGGATGCTATTTTTAATTATCCAGGGAAGACTTGAGTTCACCCACATAGCATAAGAAATATTAGTTGGTATAACCAATGTTAGAAGAAACTGGCATTATTACAAAATACACTGTAAGAAAAGAAGAATCAGATAGCTGAGGATGATTTTTTTTATCATTTTGCTCATCAAGTTGTGAACATCACATTAATTTGTTCTCCTCTCGTGATTAAAGCTTTTTGGGATAATAGCAATTACTCATTTATGTGCATATATCTAGAATATGACCAATGTGAATTCATAACAGTAAAGGAGGCATGCAAGATGAGGTGGCACAATTCTTTAAATAGTCATACTTAATTTCAATTGAAAAATCTTGCTCAACTGAAAGAATGACAAAAAATGCTATTGTTAAAGACAGGAAAAAAACTTTAGAAAGTTATGAATGTCTAAAATTTCCTGCAATTATTTTTGCAAGGATTGATTCATATTCAGATTAGCATCCTGCCAGATGGAAGAAACACACAGTAAATCAGCTTTTGCAGTAGAGAAATAAAAAAGAAGCACAAGCTGCTATTTAAAGGTTTTCTTTTTTTGCCATATTAATAGCACATTATCCCATAGGGAGTATTAATGTGAGAAGCTAAACCATGGTGGCTATCATTCTATCCATTAGGAAGACTGAATATTTTTAAGTCTAATGTATGGAGAAAAAAATATTTTCATGGATTGCACATTCAAGATACTATTTCTGTTTAATGATGGTCAAGCCGCTTGCATTTCAAAGCAGAAAGAAAAGAATACATATGTGGAAACTGAAGATAAAACACTTCTTGCATCCAGTGAGTAACTGCTTTATGTGGTTAATCTTGTGAAGAAGTAAGCACACAGTAGATAAGATGGATTGATTTGCTTGGGGATTTACTAAACCAGGGTTGTGAGGTTCTAGGTGTGGTTCTGGTGGAATCCATGCAATGCCTCGAATGAGGTATGCTTGTTCTATCCAAGTCAGCCAAGTATACAATAGCAAAATCTTACTATATGCCAAGTGTTGAGAATAGATTTCCTTTTGGCACCACATTTTACATTTAATTAATTCTTCATTTCTCCTGGCTTATACTATTTAACTTGTCTTTATCATGATGTTTTTGTCTTGTTCATTCAACTCTGTATCACTTTTATTTTCTTTTAGGCTTACAACCTAGACTTTTCTCATGATAATATTCTTCTCTCCACTGTAATTCAGTAACATACCTTAGGTTGTAACTCTTCAGGCTTAATATATCCTCAAGTGCTCTCTCTCCCATATGCAGACTGTCTGGGAGACAGCTTTCCATTTGGCCTGTCTGAGCCTTGCTGGAAATGCTGATAACTGTAACAAATTTTGTTGTTAACATTTGTTTACAGAACAAATACCATGAGCCAATCGTCTCAAAAGCCCCATGTGGTAGACTACTTTTATTCCATCTTTATGGCTGAGGAAATAAGGCTCAGAAAATTGAGGAACCTTTTCAAAGATCACAGAGCAATATTGTCTTTCAAGAAATGATGCTGAAACAACAAGATGTCCACATATGAAAAAATTAATCAAGACCAGCAATTTTCAACCTTTTTAATCTCATGGCACAAATAAACTAATTATTAAAATTCTGTGGAACACAAAAAGGTATAATATTTTGTGCTAATCTGACAAAAATAGGTATAATTTTGATTTATTCACAGGGGATGGTTATTGTTGTGTTGACTGTTGTAATTTTTTCTGTGTTTATCTTTTATTGTTTAAAATATTACATATCTTAGTACATATATTTCCTTTATTTCCCCCAAATACCTTCCCCCAACCTCCCCTAACCCTTGTCGCATGTCCTCATCCCCCCCATCCCCCCCAGTGTCTTGTGTCCATTGGTGTGTTTCTATGCATGCATACAAGGCTGTTGGTTGATCTATTTCCCTCCCTCCCCAATACTCCCCAGCCTTCCCGCTATAATTTGACAGTCTCTTTGGAGCTTTACTGCCTCTGTATCTATCTTTTTATTCATCAGGTTATAATGTTCTTTATTTTTCATAAATGAGTGAGATCATGTGGTATTTTTCTTTCATTGCCTAGCTTACTTCACTTAACATAATGCTCTCCAGGTCCATCAATGCTGCAGCAAATGGTAAGAATGCCTTCTTCTTTTAAAGCAGCTTGGTATGCCATTGTGTAGATGTATCATAGTTTTCTAATCTACTCATATGCTGATGGGCATTTGGGCTATTTCCAAATCTTAGCTATGGTGAATTGTGCTGTTATGAACATAGTGGTGAATATATCCTTTCTGACTAGTGTTTCTAGTTTATTGGGATAAAATCCTAGAAGGTGGAATCACTGGGTCAAATGGGAGCTCCATTTGTAGTTTTTTGAGGAAACTCCATACTGTCCTCCACAGTGGCTGCACCAGTGACTGCATTCCCACCAACAGTGCATCAGGGTTCCTTTTCCTCCACATCCTTGCCATCACTTGTCATTTGTTGATTTGTTGATTGTTGCCATTCTGACAGGTATGAGATGGTACCACATTGTTATTTTGATTTGCATCTCTCGAATAATTAGTGGCTTTGAGCATGTTTCCATATTTTTCCTGGCCTTCCTTCTGTCTTCTTTTGAAAAGATCCTATTTAGGTCCATTGCCCATTTATAATTGGATCATTTATCTTCCTTTTATTAAGTTGTATAAGTTGCCTATAGATGTTGGAGTTTAAACCTTTATCAGAGATAACATTTGCAAATATGTTCTCCCATAGAGTGGGCTTTCTTGTTTTGTGGATGGTTTCTTTTGTTCTGAAAAAAACTTTTTGTTGTAATATAGTCCCATTTGTTTATTTTCTCTTTAGCTTCCATTGCCCTCGGAGCGGTATTGGTGAAGAAATTGCTTTGGCACATGTCTGGGATTTCTTTGCCTGTGGATTCCTCTAGTATTTTTATGATTTTCCATCTTAAGTTTAAGTCCAGTATACATTTTGAGTTAATTTTTGTTCATGGGATAAGTTGGTGGTCAAGTTTCATTTTTTCATGTATCTGTCCGATTTTCCCAACACCATTTATTGAAGAGACTGTCTTGACTTCATTGCATGTTGATGCCACCTTTGTCAAATGTTAATTGAGCATAGTAGTTTGGATCGGTAACTTGATTCTCTATTCTATTTCATTGGTCTATATATCTGCTTTTATGCAAGTTTTGAGAACAGTGGCTGTGTAATACAGCTTGAAATCTGGTATTGAGATCCCCCCTACTTTATTATTCTTTCTCAGGATTGCTGTGGCTATACAGGGTCTTTTTTATTCCAGATGAATTTTGGGAGAGTTCTTTCTAGGTCTTTGAAATATGTTGTTAGTATTTTAATAGGAAGTGCATTGCATCTATAGGTTGCTTTGGGTAGTATGGACATTTTAATGATGTTGATTCTATCAGTCTATGTACATGCTATGTTCTTCCATATGTTTATGTCTTCCTCTATTTCTTTTTTCAGTGCCCTGTAGTTTTCCATGTATAGGTCTTTTACCTCCTTATGTAAGTTTATTCCTAGGTATCTTAATTTTTTTTTGGTGCAATGGTTAATAGGATTGCTTTTTTAGTCTCTCTTTCTGTAAGTTCATTATTGGTGGATAGAAATGCAATAGATTTCTTGGCATTAATTTTGTATTCTACTACATTGCCAAGTTAATTTATTAAGTCTATTAGTTTTTGGATGGAGTCTTTCTGGATTTTTATGTACAATATCATGTCATCTGCAGGACAGCTTACTTCTTCTTTTCCAATTTGGATGCCTTTTATTTCTTCTTCTTGTCTGTTTGCAAAGATTAATACTTCCAGTATATTGTCAAACAGGAGTGGTGAGAGTAGACATCCCTGCTTGTTCTTGTTTGTAGGGAAAATGGTTTTAGTTTTTGCTTATTGAGTATGATGTTAGCTGTGGACTTATCATTTATGGCTTTTATTATGTTGAGGTATGATACTTCTATTCCCACCTTGTTGAGAGTTTTTAATCAAGAAAGGGTGTTGGATTTTGTCAAATGCTTTTTCTGCATCAATTGATCTGACTATGTGATTTTTATCTCTCAATTTATTTATGTGATGTATCACATTTATTGATTTGTGGATATTGTACCATCCCTGCATTCCTGGGATAAATCCTACTTGGTCATGATGTATGATGTTTCTGATATACTGCTGGATCTGATTTGCTAGAATTTTGTTGAGAATTTTGGCATCTATGTTCATGAAAGATAATTGGCCTATAATTCTCTTTCATAGTGTTGTCTTTATTTGGTTTTGGTATTAGGGTGATGCTGATTTCATAGAATGAGCTTGGAAGTGTTCCTTCCTCTTGGATTTTTTGGAATAGTCTGAGGAGGATAGGTTTTAGTTCTTCCTTGAATGTTTTGTAAAACGCCCCTGTGAAGTGGTCTGGCCCTAGGCTTTTGTTTGCTGGAAGCTTTTTAATGACTGCTTCAATTTCTTCCATAGTTATTGGCCTATTGAGATGTTTAGATTCTTCCTGATTGAGTTTTGCATGGTTATATTTTCCTAGGAGTATGTGCATTTCTTCCAGATTGTTCAGTTTGTTGGAACAGAGTTGTTCATGTTGTTCTTTTTTTTTTTTTTTAACAATCCTTTGTATTTCAGTGGGGTCTGTTGTTATTTCTCTTCTTTCATTTCTGATTTTGTTTATTTGTGTCATCTCTCCTTGCTTCTTGGTGAGCCTGGCTAGAGGTTCATCAATCTGATTTTCCTTTCAAAGAACCAGTTCTTGGTTTTGTTGATCTTTCTTTTGTTGTTTTGTTTTGTTTTTTTTTGGTCTCAATGCATTTATCTACATTCTGATATTTATTATTTTCTTCTTTCTGCTTACACACTGAGCTTTTCTTGTTGCTCTCTTTCTAACACTTTGAGTTGTAGGGTTATATAATTTATTACCAATGTTTCTAGTTTTTTTTTTTTTTGCAGTAGGCTGGTAGAGCTATGAACTTCCCTCTCAAGCCTGCTTTTGCTGTGTGCAATAGATTGAGGATTGTTGTCTTCTCATTGTCATTTGTTGCCATGATGTATTTTATTTTTCTTTGATTTCTGGTAACCCAGTCATTGTTTAATAGCATGCTGTTTTGTTTTCATGTGTTGATTTTTTGGGGTTGTTTTTATTATAGTTGAGTTCCAGTTTTATGCCACTGTGGTCTGAGAAGATGCCTGATATGTTTTTTATCTTCTTGAATTTGAAGAGACTTTGCCTTTGAGCCAACATATGGTCTATCTTTGAAAATGACCCATGTTCACTTGAGAAGAATGTATATTCTGTGGCTTTGGGGTGAAATGATCTGAAGATGTCAATTAATTCCATCTTGTCTAGTGAATCATTTAGGATTGATGTTTCTTTGCTGATATTTATTTTTAGAGCATTTGTCCAATGGTGATATTGGGGTATTCAAGTCTCCTACTATGTTTGTATTGCTGTCAATCTCTCCCTTGATATCCTCCAGGAGTTTTTTTTTTAATGTATTTGGGTGCTTCTGTATTGGGTGCATACATGTTGACCAGAGTTATTTCTTCTTGTTGAATTACTCCCTTTAATATTACGAATGGCCTTCCTAATCTCTTGTTATTTCCTTCACTTTGAGATCTAATTTGCCAGATATAAGGATTGCTCTCCCAGCTTTATTTTCATTTCCATTCACCTAAAAAATGTTTTTCCATCCCTTCACCCTCAGTCTGTGTGTGTCTTTTTTTCTGAGGTGGGTTTCTTGTAGATTGCAGATATATGGGTCGTGTTTTATTTTCCAATTCATTACCCTATGTCTTTTGATTGGGGCATTTAATTAATTTACATTTAAAATTATTTGTCGCAATTTTTATTCTTTGCTCCTATGTTCTTTCTTTGTCTCCTTTTTTTTTTTTTTACAGCAGACATTTTAGCACTTCTTGCATTACTGGTTTGATGGTAATAAATTCCCTTAGTACTTTTTTTGTCTGTGAGATTTCTGATATCACCGTCAATTTTGATTGATAGCCTTGCTGGGTACTGCATTCCTGGATTCAGACCCTTCCTTTGCATGACTTCGTATATTTCATTTAATTCGCTTCTGGCCTGATGACGTTCTGTTGAGAAATCAGTCACTAGTCTGATGGGGTTCCTTTGTAGGTTACTTTCTGTCTCCCTCTGGCTGCTTTTAAGATTCTTACTTTGGCATTGGTGTTTGCCAATTTAATTATAATGTGCCTTGGTGTCGGTCTTTTGGGGTTTATTTTGCTTGGGACTCTGTGAGCTTCTTGGAATCATGTGGGTTTTTTCTTCCCTATATCAGGGATGATTTCTGTCATTATTTCTTCAAACTGGTTTTTTATTTCTTGCTCAATTTCCTCTCCTTCTGCAACCCCTATTATGCAGGTGTTGTTTTGTTTCATGTTGTTTCAATGTTTCCTTAGGCTCTCCTCCTGTTTACTAATTTTTTCTAGAAGCTGCTCTACTTGGTTATTTTTTCCTAAGTTTTGTTCTAGCTCTCTGATGTTGTCCTCTCCTTCTTTTAGTTTATTCTTGATGCTTTCTATTGAGTTCTTTATAGTAGCAATGTCATCTTCCATTTCTTCTTGGTTCTTCTTCATTTCTCTTTGGTTCTTAGACATATTGTCAAATTAGTCTTTCATTCCATTCATCCAACTTAAGACCAAAGTCTCTGAATTCTTTCTCTGGAAAGTTGCTTGCCTCCATTTTGTTTACTTCCTTCTCTGAGAAGAGAAAAAAAAGTAAAGTAATGCAAAACTAAAACAGGTAAAAGGAAAAGAAAAAGTAATAGAGAAAAGAAAGAGAATATGAAAAAAGAAGAGAACAAACTATATATATATGGGGAGAAAATTATATAAGAACAGCCACTAATCCCAACAAATGCCAGCAACAAGTACCTGGAGATGAATACAAACTACAAAGAACAACTAATATCAAGTGAGATGAAGGAAAACAGAAGCAAAAAAACAAACAAAAACAAACAAAATAAAAAGAATAAGCAAAACAATCTCACAGACAAGCATAAAAAATTGATAAAATAAAAAAATCAAGCAAACAGCAAGAAAAGGACTGAGGGAATTTATTTTATTTTATTTTTTTGTATATTGAAGACAGAGAATAGAAAGTGTGTATGAACTTGGAGCAGGGGATTTGAAATTAGATATATAAGTAGGGTAAAATTTTACCAGGGGGTAAAAAGCAGGAATAGGGAAAATCTAAAGCAGGAAAAGGGTAAGAGAAACAGGTCAACAAAAGGGGAAAAGTTAGGAAGAAAGTGATGGCATAAAGGTAAAGTTGAGATAGTATAAAATGATGCTAAAGAAAAGATGGAAATAGAATACAGAACTGTAATCCCAAAGTAAAATAAAGAGAAAATAAAATATATATATTTTTTAAAAAAGATAAAATAGTGCTAGTAATAATATTGATTGAAAATAAAAATGTAATAATTAAAAAGGTAAAATCAAGTGAGGAAAAAAATAGTTTCTTAAGTAAAGGATAAAAAATATTTTAAAAATAAAATGTGCAATGTCATTCACTTTCTCTACTGTTCTCTTTGGCATGCCTGTTTCCTAATCAGGACAGTATTGAAGTTTCCTGAGTTCTCCTGCTCCTCAGTTTTGTAAGCCAGTCCTAATTTTTAAGCAGGCAGTGTGTCTTACTTTCTTGTATTCCTTTATTTGTGTTTACACAGGAGTCAGTTTGTGATTCAACGCCTGGGTGGCAGTGTTTCTGGATTGACCTCTGCATCAATAGGTCCTCTCTAGCCAGTGCTTAGATCCTGCTTTCCCTGTGGCACTCAATACCGATTTGTGGGAGTGGGTTGTCCCAGAGCTGGTTCTCTGATGGTTATTCCCCACTCTTATCTCCAGGGTTCCAGAAAAACAACTTTCCCCTACAGTATCTCAGGGTGTTCCCAATTGGGTGAGCTAACATATTGGGCTTAGTAATCAGAGCCAATGATTTAAAGAGGAAAAAGATAAACCCAAAAAAGAGCCATCGTAAGTGTGCAAACTCTGGGGCTGCATGCAAGTCTGTATAGTCTTTTTTTTTCCCCCATTGGGTCTAAGCAGCCAGCACACTTTTAAAATGTTTAGGCTGTACTTTTGTGTCAGATTAAAATGGGTTGCTTTTTAGAGTTCCCTTCTGTTAGAAGCTCTGAGGACCTCCTTCCATATTCACAGATCACACCAGGCCCAACAGCCATAAATTTTTCTAGGGGCAGGCTTCCCGCAGTTTTCCAGCTCCTGCAGTGTATGTGTTTCTCTCTCCTTCCATGACCAGAGACCTCACCTTAAACCAGGTGAAACTTGACCTTCTCCTCTGAATCTGTGTTTGCACCAAATGTCGACCAGTATTCTCAGGTTCTCAGCTGTTTGGTGGATGCTGTAATTGTAGATTCTCCAGGCTTCTCAGGTTTCCAACAACATCCACTTTCCCCTTTAAGATGGCATGGTTGCTGTGTCCGAGTAGGTTGCTCCACGCAGGAACCCAGCAGCAGTGGGGGATGCCTGGTCAGGGGAGCCCCATCCAGCAGTCCCTCACAGTCTCCCGGAGTATAGCTGTCCCTCAATCATCAACAAACACTCTCCATGAGACCACACTCTCCCTTTGTTTTCTTACACACTATCTTGCAGTCTGCCTTCCCATCGGCATCCATCTTCCTTTCTCAGGATTGCTGTTTCTTTACTGATTTTTTTTCTAAGGGATTTATCCAGTGACATTAGTGGTAAATTAAAGTCTGCTACTACAATTGTATTGATGTCGATTTCTCCCTTGATATCTTTTAGGAGTATTTTTTATGTATTTGGGTGCTCCTGCATTGGGTGTACATATGTTTACCAGGGTTACATCCTTTTGTTGTATCCATCCCTTTAGTATTATGAAGTGGCCTTCCTTATTGCTTGTTATGGCCTTCAGTTTGAGGTCTATTTTGTCAGATATAAGTATTGCTACCCCAGCTTTTTTTTCCACTTCCCTTTGCCTTTAATATATTTTTCCATCCCTTGACTTTCAGTCTGTATGAGTACCTTGTTCTGAGGTGTAACTCTTGTAGACAGCATATATATGGGTAATTTTTTTTAATCCATTCAGCCACTCAATATCTTTTGATCGGAGCAATTCATCCATTTACATTTAAAGTTATTGATAGGTATTTGTTTGTTGCTATTTTTTAATTTTTGTGCCCGTGTTCCTTCTTCTTTTTTATTTCTTCTTTTATGCCAGTCCCTTTATCATTTCTTTTTTTAAAAAATATATTTTATTAACTTTTTTATAGAGAGGAAGGGAGAGGGAGAGAGACTTAGAAACATCGATGAGAGAGAAACATTGATCAGCTGTCTTCTGCACGCCCCCTACTGGGGATGTGCCCACAATCAAGGCACATGCCCTTGACTGGAATTGAACCTGAGACCTTTCAGTCTGCAGGTCGATGCTCTATCCACTGAGTCAAACAGGTTGTGGCCCTTTATCATTTCTTACATTCCTGGCTTGGTAGTGATAAACTCCCTTAGCCTGTTTTTGTCTGTGAAGCTCCTTATTTCCCCTTAAATTTTGAATGAAATGCTGTGGGAGCCCCTTTCCACGTCCTGCGTGGTTCAGGGTTCCAGGTTCAGGGTTCGGGTTCTGAACGAGGCCGCACGCAAACGAAAAGAGAGACTAGAAAATATTAATTTGGCGATATCGGGGGGCCAGGCGGGAGCCTTCCTCTAGTGCAGTGGTTCTCAACCTTCCTAAGGCCGCGACCCTTGCATACAGTTCCTCATGTGGTGGTGACCCCCAACCATGAAATTTTGCTACTGTTATGCATCGTGATGTAAATATCTGCATTTTACAATGGTTTTAGGCGACTCCTGTGAAAGGGTCATTTGACCCCAAAAGGGGTCGCGACCCACAGGTTGAGAACCACTGCTCTAGTGGAAAGGACTACGCCTTGTTCTGGCCTTTTTCTCCCTTTTATTAAGGCTTTGGGACACACCCCTAGCCTTTAGGCAGGAAATTACAAAACAGAAATTAACATGAAACAAACAGGTAGAGGCTGCTTCAGCTAACAATGTTTTAACTGAATAGTGAGTGATTAGCTCTGACCTTTCAGAGCAATTAAGGTTGACCAGCCTTCTGGTCTCCTGTTCATAGTGAGACAATGTTGGGTTTCCAGCAAATGCTTGCTGGATAGAGTATTCTTGGATTCAGTCCCTTGCTTTGTATCACTTTGTAAATTTCCTTCTATTTCTTTCTGGTCTGAATGTGTTTCTGTTGTGAAAACATTTGATAATCTAATTGGAGATCCCTTGTACGTTACTCTCTAGCTCTCTCGTAGCATTTAAGATTCTCTCTTTGCGCTGAACATTTGCCATCACAATTATGACATCTCTGGGTATGTGTCTTTTGGGGTTTATCTTGTTTGGGACTCTCTGTGCTTTTGTAACATTTTTCTTCCCCACATCAGGGAAGCTTTCAAATAGGTTTCCTAACCCTTGTTCCTCTTTCTGTCATTCTGGTACCCCTATTATTTGTATATTGCTTCGTTTTATGTTTTGCCAAATCTTCCCTTAGGTTCTCCTCCTGTCTTTTAATTTTTTTCTCCAATTGCAGTTCAGTTTGGTGTGTTTTGCTTCTCTTCTTCTAATGCATTAATTCAGTCCTCCACTTCTCCTAATCTACTGTTGAAACTTTCCATGGTGTTTTTTATGGCAGCTATATCACTATTTCTCCTTGATTCTTACAAAGTTGTTGATTTTTTCATCTATTTTATGAACTTTAGGACCCTTATTCTGAATTCTTTTTCTGATATATTGCATGCCTTCAATACAATTAGAGTGCTTTTTGGGTGATTCCTCCTTTTCTTTTCTTTGAGGGTTGTTTCTTTGTCTCCCCATTTTTGCTCTCCCTGAAAGATCTAGGTGTTGAGTTGTGTGGGGACTGCTCCTCAGGCAGAAGCAGCTCCTGGGGCAACAGCTGCTCCTTGGGCAGCAATGACTCCTTAGGCAGTGGCTGCTCCTCAAGTGGTCATGGCAGCTCTGCTCCTCAGTTGGCGGCTGCTCCTTTGGTGGGCACTGCTCGCAGCAGTGGTGGCTTCTCTGGCTGGTGGGGGCAGGCTGCTCATGCAGATGAAGCTCCTCAGATGGTAGCAAAATGCTCAAAAGGCTGCTGCTTCTTGAACTGAGCCTGGCTGCACATGGCTGTTGCTCCTTGGATGAGGGTGGGCTACTTATGCAGCTGCTGCTTCTTGTACAGGGGCCAGTTCTGTGCAGCTGCTGCTCCTTGGATTGGGGGTGGGCCACTCTCATAGCTTCTGATCCTCTGATGGGGCCAGGCTGCTCATAACACTGCTGCTCCTTGGATGGGGGTGATCTTCCTAGCAGCTGCTGCTCCTTGGATGAGGCAGATTGTATGATGCTGCCACTCCTTGGATTGGAGTAGAGTGCTCATGGGGCTGCTGATCTTTGGGCAGGCGCAGATTGCTCACTTGGTTGCTGCTCCTATGGTTGCAGTGCCCTGGGTTAAATCATGAGGCTGGACAGATGGGAACACACTTCAGAACTTATAGGAGGCCACACTAGGAGTGGCTAGAGTCTCAGTGACAGTGGGACCACAGCCGAGGCAGCAGGTCCCTGGTGGGAGTGGCTTTAGATTCCCAGGTGTTATCTGAGGGCACCTTGGGTGGAGATGAGGCTGGGTTCCCAGTCACAGCAGCTCTCCCCTTCAAAAAGTCGTGGCCTCTGGAAGGATGATAAAATGGTGGTGGAATAGACAGACATGTCCTGAGCCTTTCCTCTGAGCAGACAGAGAGAACAGCTGAGGGTCACACTAGGAGTGTTTTTTGGTGAGCTAAGGGACAGCTATACTCCAGGAGAAGGTGGGGAGCTGCTAGAGGGGACTCACTTGACCAGGCAGGCCCCACTGCTGCCAGATAAACTGCCTGACCCACCAGCTTGGACATGGAGACCACATCATATTGAAGGGTAAAGTGAATGTTATTGGAAGCCTGAAAATCTACAGCTGCAACACCCACTGAATAGCTATGAGCTCCAGAATACCAATCCCCAATTGGCACAAACACTCGGATTCAGAGGAGCTCTACAAGCTACAGGGAAAGGTCAGATTTTGCCTGGGATAAGGTGAGGTCTCTGGTCCCACAGAACAGAAAGGTGCACGCACTGGGAACTAGAGATCTAGGGGAAATCTGCACCTAGAGAAATTCATGGCTGTTGGGCCTGGCATGATCCATGAATGTGGAAGAGTGTCCTCAGAGCAACTAAAAGAAGGGATCTCTAGAAAGCAACCCATTTTGATCTGAGGCAGAAGGACAGCCTGGGAATTGTTAAAGTGTGCCAGCTGCTTGGATAAGAGCGGGGAAGAGGGACTACACAGATTTGTGCTCTTTCCTCTTCAGATCCTTGTTTCTGATTGCTAAGCCCAATATATAGGATCACCCAGTTGGGGACACCATGGGAGACTTCAGGGGAAAGTTGTTTTTCTGGAAACTGGGGATCAGAGTGGGGAGTGACCTTCGGAGAACCAGCTCTGGGGCAGCCCACTCCCATAAACCAGTATTGAGTGCCACAGGGAAAGCAGGATCTAAGCACAGGCTAGAGAGGACCTATAGTCTCATAGGTCACCCCAAAACGCTGCCACTGAGAGACTGACTCACAAATTGACTCTTGTGTAATCACAAAAGAAAAAAGAGATTCAGACACACTGCCTACTTAAAAACCAGGACTGGCTTACAACACTGAGCACCAGTGGAATGCAGAAAACTGCAATATTATCTCTACTGGGAAACAGGAGTGTCAAACAGATCAATAGAGGAAGTAAATGACCTTCACTACTGCACATTCTATATTTTTTTTAATTTTTAATTTTTTACCTAAGAAACCATTTTTTCCTTTTTCCTCCCTTGATTTTACTGTTTTAATTATTACATTTTTATTTTCAATCAGTATTACTACTACTATTTTACTTTTTTTGGAAAAAAAAGTAATTTTATTTTCTCTTTATTTTACTTTGGGATTAGAGTTCTACATTCTAATTTCATCTTTCCTTTAGCATCACTTTACTCTATCTCAACTCTACCTTTATGCCATCACTCTCTTCCTAAATTTTCCCCTTTTGTTGTCCTGTTTCTCTTACCCTTTTCCTATTTTTGATTTTCCCTATTCTTTTTTTTACCCCTTGTTAAAATTTCACATCACTTATATATCTAACTTCCAATCCTCTGCTCGAAGTACATACACACCTCTCTCTTCTGTGTCTTCACTATCCAAAAAATTGTTATTCTCTCTATCCTATTGTGGATGTTTGCTTGAAGGTTGATTATATTGATTTTTATATATTATTGTGAGATTTTTTTGCTTATTTTTCTTATTTTGTTTTGCTTTTTGTTTGCTTTCTTTTTGTTTCTTTTTTAATTCTGTTTTCCCTCAACTCCCTTGATATTAGTTGTTTGTAGTTTGCATTAATCTTCAAGTTCTTGTTGATGGCATTTTTTTGGGATTAGTGGCTGTTCTATTGTAGTTTTCTCCCCATATATATAATTTGTTTCCCTTCTCTTTCTTATTCTCTCTTTTTTTTTCTTTTTCCTTTTTATCATTTTTCTTCTTCCAATTTCATTTTGGCACGGCTTTCTTTTCTTTTCTCATCTTTTCTTTTCTTTTCTTTTTTTTTACTTTTCTCTCTTCTTTCTCTTCTGTCCCCTAATTTGTCTCTCACTGGTGGTCACATTTATTTGTGGCTATTAATAACATAAATACATTTTTGATCAGTGCCTTGTGAATTGTACCTGGTTGTGTTGTATTTTGTGTGTTTAAATCAACACAGGAGAGAAAGAGAACTACATAACCAGACATCCAGAGAAGAGAAACCATGGGAAGACAAAAAAAAAACAACACACAACAGCCCATATATGAAAGAAAAGCAAGCATCATCAGAAAAGAATGTAAATGAAATGGAGGCATGCAACCTCTCACAGAAAGAGTTCAGAGAAATGGTCGTAAGATGGTTGTAAAGAATGGAAGACAAATTCGACAATATGAGTAAGAACCAAGGAAAAATGAAGAAGAACCAAGAAGGAATGAAAAATGACATTGTGCCAAAACTGGTTTGGCTCATTGCATAGAGTGTCAGTCTGCGGACTGAAAGGTCCCAGGTTCAATTCCGGGCAAGGGCATGTACCTTAGTTGTAGGCACATCTCCAGTAGGAGGCATGCAAGAGGCAGCTGACTGATGTCTCTCTCACCGATGTTTCTAACTCTCTATCCCTCTCCCTTCCTCTTTGTAAAAAAACAATAAAATATATTTTTTAAAAAGAATAAAAAAGAAAAATGACATCACTGCTGTAAAGAACTCAATAGAAATCATCGAATATAGACTAGAAGAAGCAAGGGGCCACGTCAGTGACCTAGAAGACAAGGTAAGAAACAATATTGAATAGCAGCTTCTAGAAAAAAAAATGAAAAATCAAGAGGAGAGTCTAATGGAATTTTGGGACAACATGCAACAAAACAACATATGCTAAATAGGGGTTCCAGAATGAGAGCAAACCGAGCAAGGAATAGAAAACCTGTTGGAATAAATAAGGACAGAAAACTTCCCTGATATAGGGAAGAAAAACCCCACACAAATCCCAGACGCTCACAGTCCCAAGAAAATTTACCCCAAAAGATTGACATCAAGGAACATTATAATTAAATTTGCAAACACCAATGACAAAGTAAGAATCTTAAAAGCAGATAGAGAGAGACAGAAAGTTACCTAAAAAGGAAACCCCATCAGACTAGCAATTGATTTCTCAACAGAAACTCATAAGGCCAAAAGGGAAATGAATGACTTACACAATGTCATGCAAAGGAATGGTCTGAATCCAACAATACTATATCTAGCAAGGCTACCTATCAATCAAAATTAAAGGTGAAATCAGGAGCTTCATAGACAAAAAGGATTAAGGGAATTTATTACCACCAAAATAGCAATGCAAGAAATCCTAAAGAGTCTGCTGTAAATAAAAAATAAAATAAAATAGGAGTGAAGAAGAAACGCAGGGGCAAAGAATAAAAATGGCAACAAATAAGTACCCATGAAAAATAACTTTAAATGTAAATGGATTAAATGCCTCAATCAAAAGACACAGGGTAAAGGAATGGATAAGAAAACATGACCCATATATCTGCTGTCTACAAGAAACCCACCTCAGAATAAAAGACGCACACAGACTGAAGGTGATGGGATGGAAAACGGTTTTTCAAGCAAATGGAAATGAGTTTAATAAAATCTGGGGTAGCAATGATTATATATGACAAATTATATCTCAAAGTGAAGGACATAACAAGAGATAAGAAAGGCCACTTCATAATACTAAAGGGAACAAGCCAACAAGAACAAATAACTCTGTTAAACATATACACATCCAATAGAGGAGTACCTAAATACACATTAAAAAAAAAAACTCCTGGAGAATAGGAAGGGAGAGATTGACAGCAATACAATAATTGTAGGAGACTTGAATACCCCGCTATCACCATTGGACAAATGGTCTAAACCAAAAATCAGCAAAGAAACATCAATCCTAAATCACTCAATAGACCAGATGGAATTAATTGACATCTGAAGAACATTTCACCCCAAAGCCACAGAATAGACATTCTTCTCAAGTACACATGGGTTATTTTCAAAGATAGGGTTAGTAGTCAAAGTCTCTTCAAATTCAAGAAGATAGAAATCATATCAAGCATCTTCTCAGATCACAGTGGCATAAAACTGGAAATCAATAAAAACAATCCAAAGAAATCAAACACATGGAGACTAGACAGAATGCTATTAAACAATGACTGGTAACCAGAGAGATCAAGGAAGAAATAAAAAACATCATGGCAACAAATTACAATGAAAAAAGAACAATCCAAAATCTATCGGATTCAGGTGAAAGTACTATTGAGAGGGAAGTTCAGAGCTTTACAAGCCTACTGCATTAAACAAGAAACAATGGTAATAAATTACCAAACCCTACAACTCAAACAGTTATAAAGAGAACAACAAGAAAAGTCCAGTGTAAGTAGAAGGAAGGAAATAGTAAAGATTAGAGTGGAGATAAATGACATAGAGACCAAAAAGACAATACAAAATTTAAAACTAAAAACTGGTTCTTTGAAAGGATAAAGAAGATTGATGAACCTCTAGGTTGGCTCACCAACAAGCAAAGAGAGAGAATCTAAATAATCAAAATCAGAAATGAAAGAGGTGAAATAACAACAGACCCCACATAAATACAAAGGACTGTTAAAAAATCTATGAGTAACTCTGTTACAACATAGTGCTAGAAAAATATAACCTTACAAAACTCAATCAGGAAGAATCTAAACATCTCAATAGGCCAAAAACTATGGAAGAAATTGAAGCAGTCATTAAAAAGCTTCCAGCAAACAAAAGCCCAGGTACAGATGGATACACAGGGCAGTTTTACCAAACATTCAAGGAAGAATTAAAAGCTATCTTCCTCGTACTATTCCAAAAAATTCAAGAGGAAGGAACACTTCCAAGCACCTGCCATGAAGTCATCATCACACTAATACCAAAACTGGATAAAGACAACACATTGAAAGAGAATTACAGGCCAATATTCCTCATGACCGTAGATGGTAAAATTATCAACAAAATTCTAGCAAATCGGATCCAGCAGTATGACATAAAGATCATACACCATGACCAAGTAGGATTTATCCCAGGAATGCAAGGATTGTACAATATTCACAATAATAAATGTGATACATCACATAAACAAATTGAGAGCTAAAAATCACATTGTCATATCAATTGTTGCAGAAAAAGCATTTTACAAAATCCAACACCCTTTCTTGTTGAAAACTCTCAACAAGGTGGGAATAGAAGGATCATACCTCAACATAATAAAAGCTATATTTGATAAATCCACAGCTAACATCATACTCAATGGGCAAAAGCTAAAACCATTTCCCCTAAGAACAGGAACAAGACAGGGATGCCCACTCTCACCACTCCTGTTCGACATTATATTGGAAGTATTAGCTATTGCAAACAGACAACAAGAAGAAATAAAAGGCATCCAAATTGGAAAAGAATAAGTAAAGCTATCCTTATTTGCAGATGATATGATATTGTTCATAAAAAACCAGAAAGACTCCATTAGAAAAGTAATGGATTTAAGAAATGAATTTGGCAATGTAGCAAGATACAAAATTAATGCGAAGAAATCAATTGGATTTCTATACACTAATACTGAACTTACAGAAAGTGAGACTAAATAAGCAATCCCATCTCACAAAAAAAAAAATTAGATACCTAGGAATAAACTTAAGTAAGGAGGTAAAAGACCTATATGCACAATACCACAGGATACTGAAAAAAAAAAAGATAGAGGAAGATGTAAACAGATGGAAGAGCATGGTTAGGAGAAGCAACATCATTAAAATGTCCATACTACACAAAGCAATCTATAGATTCAATGCACTCCTCATTAAAACACCAACAGCGTATTTCACAGACTTAGAAATAACTCTGCAATGATTCATCTGGAACAAAAAAAAAAAAGACGCCGAATAGCCACAGCAATCCTGAGAATGAAGAATAAAGTAGGTGGGATCTCAATACCAGATTTCAAACTGTATTACATACAAAGCCACTGTTGTCAAAATAGCCTGGTACTGGCATTAGAACTGACATATAGACCAATGGAACAGAATAGAGAATCCAGATATTGTCCCAAACCACTATGCTCAATTAATATTTGACAAAGGAGGAATGAACATACAATGGAGTCAAGACAGTCTCTTCAATAAATGGTGTTGGGAAAATTGGACAGATACATGCAAAAAAATTAAACTAGACCACCAACTCACACCATACACAAAAGTAAACTCCAAATAGATATAGGACTTAAACATAAGACAAGAAACCATAAAAATACTAGAGGAATCCACAGGCAGCAAAATTTCAGACATATGCCGAAAGAACTTCTGCACTGATACTGCTCCTAGGGCAGTGGAAGCTAGAGAGAAAATAAACAAATGGGACTACATCAAAATAAAAAGCTTTTGTACAGCAAAAGAAACCATCAACAAAACAACTAGAAAGACCACTGTATGGGAGAACATATTTTCAAATGTTATCACTAATAAAAGTTTAATCTCCAGCATCTACAGGGAACTTATAGAACTTAATAAAAGGAAGATAAATGATCTAATAATAAATGGGCAATGGACCTAAATAGAATCTTTTCGAAAGAAGATAGAAGGAAGGCCAAGAGACACATGAAAACATGCTCAAAGTCACTAATTATCTGAGAGATGCAATTTAAACGACAATGCCATACCATCTCACACCTGTCAGAATGGCAATCATCAACAAATCAACAAATGACAAGTGTTGGCGAGGATGTGGAGAAAAAGTAACCCTCGTGTACTGCTGGTGGGAATGCAGACTGGTGCAGACATTGTGGAGAACATTATGGAGTTTCCTCAAAAAACTACAAATGGAACTCCTATTTGACCCAGTAATCCCACTCCTAGGAATATATCCTGAGAAACTAGAAACATCAATCACAAAGGATATATGCACTGTGATGTTCATAGTAGGACAATTTACAATAGCTAAGATTTGGGAACAGCCTAAGTGCCTATTAGCAGATGAGTGGATCAGAAAATTATGATACATCTACACAATGGAATACTATGCTGCCATAAAAAAGAAGGAATTCCTACCATTTGCAGCAACTTGGATCGAACTGGAGAGCATTATGCTAAGTGAAATAAGCCAGTCAATGAAAAATACCACATGATCTCACTCATTTCTGGATAATAAAGAACATTATAAACTGATGAACAAAAAGTTAGATATAGAGGCAATAAAGCATCAAACAGATTGTCAAATTACAGTGGTAAGGTTAGGTAGAGTTGGGGAAAATAAGAGATCAACCAAAGGACTTTTATGCATGCATATATGCACAACCAATTGACACAAGACACTAGGGGGTTAGGGCATGCATTAGAATAGGAAAAGGGCAATGGGAAGTTATGTACACATGTAATACATTAATAAAAAATATGGGGGAAAAAGTGGCAACCTCTGCAGAAAAGCTGCCCATTCCAGGAGTGTTCGCAATGATATCAGATGTTTCCTGGTTAGGCAAGCCTGTTCAAACTGCCTCCTGCCCCAGAAGGTCCTGCAGGTCCTAACTGTGCCATACACACACACACACACACACACACACACACACACACACACACACAGCACGTCCACATACTCCTCTTTCGCTTCCTCACTCAGTCTTGCTCTCTCCAGCAGTATTGCCTTCTTCCTGCCTCTGTAGTTGTGTCTGGAGTGTTATTGCCCCATTTGTGGACGGAGTCTCCTCTCTGGGTGTCTGGGTGTCTGGTTATGTGGCTCACACTCTAGCACATTGGCTGGACAGGATAAAATTCACCTCAACAAGACACAACACAAAAGGAACAAAACACGAATGTACTCATGACACCGATAACCCCAATATAAATGATCACCAGAGAATAGAGAATTACGGAAGAGAAAAGAGAGCACTAATGATATCGGAGAGGAAAAAAATAATATAAGAGGAAAGAAAAATATGAAAAAGGAAAAAAATATATAGGAAGAAAACACCAGAGAACAAACAGAAAAACCAAAATATACAAATCCCCAATACCCACTAAAGAGGGTGAGGGCAGAATCTTATATACAGAAAGTAAGGTTAAGGAATTGGATGAATATGGGAAGGACCTCAGTTCAGTGTAGAACAGCGGTTCTCAACATGTGGGTCGCGAACAGATAGCAGGGTCTCCTAAGATGATCAGAAAACACAAATATTTACATTAAGATTCATAACAGTAGCAAATTACAGTTATGAAGTAGCGACAAAAATAATTTTATGGTTGGGGATCACCACAACATAAAGAACTGTATTAAAGGGTTGCAGCATTAGGAAGGTTGAGAACCACTGGTATAGAGGAAGTTGAAAGAGAATGTGTGGATAAGAAGAAAAAGAAAGAGAAAAATAATAATAATAATAAATTTTAAAAAATAATTAAAATATAGGATAAAATTCTAAAAAATAAAATGAAAAAATAATGTGAAAAGAAATAGAAAATAGAGAAACAAATGAAAAAAGGAAAATAAAGAAAAAAGAGATAACAAAATAATACTAAAATAAAATAAAATACAAATGAAAAAGTGAGGCCTGGTTTAAGATCCCACTCTTCTGGACTGTTTGCTTCTTCTCATTTCCCTGTTGCTGGGACTGAAGGCCTCTCATTAGGCCAATTCCTGAGGGCTCTCAGGGACTATTCAGTTGTGTTTTTTGTTTGTTTGTTTGTATCCTTTGTACCACTCAGGGTGTAGTCTGGGTGTGGTGTATTGGTTGCCTGGAGACTGCAGGTAGGTGCCATCTCTTCAGGAAAAAATGGCTGCCTAGGTCCAGCACATCAGGTTTGACTCAGCTCCAGACTCAAGGCCAGTTCTCCTGGACCCTCTCCCTAGATTCCATAAGTCTGCTCCTCAGCCATGGGTGAGTGTCTGTATTTGAAAGTTCCTTTAAACTCAGTTCAGTGAACAAAAGCAAACACCAAAAAGAAGGAAAAGAGCTACCACCTCTGCTATTTCCTACTCCCTTTCCTTCCCCCTTTCTCTTTTCCCCCCCCCCCCCCCCGCCGGCACAGTGTGACTTGGGCAGCCATCTAGGCTGCCCCCTCCAGGCTCAGTCTCTTGTGACTGTGGACCCAGATGCAGAATCTCCTCCCCCCAGCAGTCCTGCAGACCTCCTTTCCACCCTCAGATGCTACGCCTGTCCCAAGGGATGCAGCCTCAGTGCTACAAGGTTTCCCTCTGACCCTCTGGGCTCAGAGGTCTCAGTTCTCTCCAGCCCAGATCCCTGATTTTACTGTTCAGGCATCCTCTTTCCTTCATGTCTGCAAATCGTCTCACCAGCTGTGTCTACTTCGCCTATTCAGAGTGGATATTATTCAATTTAGTTGCTTATTCTATCTCTAAGCCCTTATTTTTAAAGAAAAACAAAATAGAAAGACTCTGATAAAATAAAATCTAAGTATTTTGTTGTGTAGAAAAAAAAAGTTAACACAGAAGCCACATGTGGAATGGGAGGGTAGTGACTAGGAGAGGCACCAGGGGGATTTCTCAAGGTATTGGCAGTGTTCTGTTTATTGATCTGAGTGGTAGTTCCAGGATAATTTTACTATGAGAAAAATTATCCAGCCACACAGTTTTGATATGTTCTTTTTTGTATGTGTATCATTTTTCCAGTTAACAAAATTTACTTGAAAAAGAGTGAGTCAAACATAAAAACAATTATTGGCACCATTTTCTTTCCCCAAATAAGTCTACTCTACTCATAGATATTTACAGTAATGGGATACATATTCTAAGCATTCTTCCAATGCTAAAGACAAAAATGTGGACTTGTGCAATATCAAAACACAGAAATTTCACAAATTGATGCATCTCTTTTCACTTTCGAGTAGATTTAGCTTTTCTGCTTTAGAAAAGCTTTATTTCACCAAACAAGCTTCAGAGTCATCAAGAGCCTATCTCTGACCCTTCCACTTGACATCATACAAAAGCAAAGTTAAGTACTGTAACAGAACTTCATCAGGAAATTAGTGTTGGCAACAATACAGGCTTGGGCTAGAGTGCTGTTTACAGTTTTTTAATTCTTCCTCAGATGTCCTCCAGCTCATTTCTAGTATTCCTGGCACAAACTTCCTCTACAAAATGGAATCAAGGAACTAAAACAATACTGTACTTTACTTTCAGATAAACAAATGAGTCTGTTGGATTTCCCATACAAGTTCACTCAGGAACTCTCCCTCTGGCTATCCTTTGTGTTCGTATCTTGTGCCTTTGTATCTTCTCTTTATTCACCTGACCCATAAACAACCCTGAAATAAACCAGTGTCAAATGAACTCTGCAAGGCAGAAGCACAAGGGGACTACCATTGGATTTCTTTTTGTGTTTCTTGCTAACATCTGCCGAAAAAAGGTACAAGACCTTAAAAAAATACACTCACATTGTTGATCATATCTGAAGAGTGTGTGTTCATTTAATTAGGAAACCCTGTGCTTAGAATTCCAGCCTGACACAGAAGATAATACTTGGTAACTTCACTTTGATTTAAAAATCTTGTGTTAAATATATGACTAAAAAATAGCTACAGCCAACTGTAACACATTAAATATTTCAAAGTCTTTTCTTAATCTTGAACATTTGAAAATGAGGACTTAAGTAATTTGTTGAGATAATTTTACTATGAGAAAAATTATCCAGCCACACAGTTTTGATATGTGCTTTTTTGTATGTATATCATTTTTCCAGTTAACAACATTTACTTGAAAAAGAGTGAGTCAAACATAAAAATAATAATTGGCACCATTTTCTTTCCCCAAATAAGTCTACTCTACTCATATATATTTACAGTAATGGGATACTTATTCTAAGCATTGCAGAACCTGATTGGTAAGTTATAAAATGCTTTATTGCTGCCTCTTTCTATCTCTGATGTGAGATGATTCATCATTTAACAAATGTGCATTGAACACATATATATACTGGGCCTTGTCCTAAATGTTGAGGCACCGTTTTGTACACTGGGAATACATCAGTAAACAATATAGGCAATAATCCTTGACAGTATGGAGTTTATCTTCTACTGGGTAAATAGAACACCAGGTGTAGACAATAATAAATGAGTGAATACATAAAACAGATAGCATGCCAGATAGGTGGTAAGTACTATGAGGATAAAAAAAAATAGGACAAGAATATTAAAGAGTTACAAGGGATCTATTTTAAATAGTGTGGCCATGGAAAGCATTACTAAAAAAAATGATACTTGAGCAGACACCTGAAGGAAGTGAAGGAGAAAGCTATGGAGCTGTCAGTAGGGAGCTATTTGGTTGGCGTTATGCCCAGAGTTCGGGGTCCTCAATAATCAACCACCAGGGATCCTTTTTCCGATGCAAAAGCAAAGAGTCTTTATTCAAACCCGGGTTTGGCTCCCAGCCTCTTTCTGGCGCAGCGAGATGAGAGAGCAAGCCCCAGAAGAACAATGGGTTATATGGGGTGGTCATTTGGGTGGGCTTAGGGAAGTGACGTGGGTTACAGAGACTGGTCAGTTGGGTCAGGGTTTTTCTGTGGTTTAGCTTTATTAGGACCCTAGCTGTGTTCCTGGAGCTTCATTGGTCCATTCGGGCAGTGGTTGGGGAAGTTAGGACATCGCTGGCATACCTGTGGTCACTCCCAGAAAAGGGAGGGGGTTTAGGCAGGGGGTTCAGCCCTATAGGACAAGATGGAGGAGAGTTTGTTTCTGCTTTGTCCTTTCATTCCCTTCTTGTCTTGGGACACACGGCTCAATCATGAGACAGGCTGCATTTCTCAGGTCGAGTGCGCCACAGCTTGAGCGGGTTTCGCGATGAAGTCCTCGTGGATTGCAGAGGGGTCAGCTGGGCGAGCATGAGTGTGATTGACCCAGGTCTCAATGCCATCAACCTTGAGAGCGGTGGGTGTAGTCAGTACGACGACGTAGGGGCCTTTGCAATGTGGCTCAAGGGTCTCTGGGTGGTGCCACTTGACGTACACCCAGTGTTCTGGCTTGTACTGATGAGGCATCCTGGTTGGGCCAGCCTCGTAGACAGCGCGGAGGCATGGCCAGATGTTTTCATGCGCCCTCTGCAGTCCTCTTAGGAGAAAAGATATCTCCTGATTTTCAAACTTAGCAAGAAGCTCAGCCTTGAGGTTAGGAATGATAGGGGGAGGTCTGCCAAACATGATCTCGTAAGGTATAAGACCCAGGGTGTAAGGAGAGTTCCTTACCCAGTAAAGGGTATACGGGAGGAGAGCCAACCAATCCCCACCAGTATCTATGGTTAATTTGGTAAGGGTCTCTTTTAGAGTACTATTCCTCCTTTATACCTGCCCTGAGCTCTTGGGGCCTATAGGCACAATGTAATTTCCAATCTGCCCCTATGACCTTGGCTACCACCTGCGTTACCTGTGAAATAAAAGCTGGTCCGTTGTCAGATCCTATCATAGCTGGAAAACCATACCTGGGTAGAATGTCTTCCAGTAGCTTCTTGGCGACCATCTGGGCTGTTTCATGTTTGGTTGGATATGCTTCTACCCATTCAGAGAAGGTATCTACAAATACTAAAAGATATTTATAGCCATACTTGGTTTAATTTCAGTGAAGTCGACCCCCCCATTGTGCTCCAGGCCTGGTTCCTCTGAGCCGGATTCCTTTTTCACTCGGCCTGGTTCTCCTGTTTGTGACTTGACAGGTCTTGCAGGCAGATACAACCTGCTCTATTTTGATGTCCTGTTGGTGGGGTCTTAATTCTGGCTTGTTGGATTAAGTCCTTTAATTTGTGTGCCCCCAGGTGAGTGGACCGGTGCATGTGTTTTATCTTGGAGACTCCAAGCTGGTCTTGCAGTATGAGCTCCCCTTGTGATGTTTACCACCATCCCTTCTCCTCCTTTGCTTGGGGAAGCTTTCTAATGCGCTGTAACTCTTCCAGGGAATATCCTGGCTGAACTGGCAGAACTGGGTCCCCTGGGTCTGGGAGCGGTAGGGCCATGTTGGGGGTCGGAGAAAGGGCTACCACCTCGGCTGCCTGGTCAGCCCTGCGGTTTCCTCTTGCCACTGGGTCGTCAGCCTTCTGGTGCCCTCGGCAGTGTATGATGGTCAATTTGGCAGGGAGCCATAAGGCTGAGAGCAAGTTGAGTATCTCCTGCTTATTCTTTATAGTCCGTCCCGCTGCCGTTAGTAATCCTCTCTCCTAATAGATTGCCCCATGAACATGAGCTGTGGCAAACGCATAGGAGCTATCTGTGTATATGTTGAGCCGTTTTCCAGCTCCCAGCATCAGCTCTGCTCACTGACCTGATGTCGCAGAGGGTAGAGCCTCTGCCCACACAATGTCTGTTTCAGTGACCACCGCTGCCCCCACATACCTGTGCCCGTCCCGTATGAAGCTGCTCCCATCCGTGAACCAAGTAACCTCAGCATCTGGGAGGGGCCGGTCAGTCAAGTCCTTTCAGAATCCATGTACCTGCTCTAGGATTCCCGCACAGTCATGTAATGGGGCATCTAAGTCAGGGTCTGGCAGCAACTTAGCGGGTTGAGAGCTACATTAGGGTGGAATCACACCCTAAGAGGGTTGACTTAGAAGGCTCTGATAGTGGGTCATACGTGCGTTGCTCATCCATCTATCAGGAGGCTGTCTGAGAACTCCCTCAATGGCATGCGGGGTTGTGATCCAGATTTCCTGCCCCGAGGTCAGCTTGTCAGTGTACTTGACTAAGAGCGCTGTTGCTGCAATAATTCTTAGGCACAGCGGCCAGCCAGCAGCTACTGGATCTAGCTTTGTGGACAGGTAAGCTACTGGGCGGCTCCAGGGGCCTAAGGCTTGAGTTAAAACCCCCTTAGCTATTCCTTTGTGTTAGTCTACAAAGAGGTGAAAGGGCTTTGTAATGTCCGGCAGGCCCAGGGCTGGAGCAGCTAGGAGGGCCTTTTTTAACTGGTTAAAGGAAGTCACTTTGTTGTCAGTCCATTCACATGCCCTCCCTTTCTTTGGTAGCTTCATATAGTGTGGGGAGCTGCCCCGGGCATACGGGGGTACCAGAGACCTGAAAGCAGGCTCTGGACATAGCTCTCTGCTTTCTCACCCTTCAGTTTAATAAACAAGAATTCTGAATGCAAAGTCTAGACATAGCTCTCTGCTTTCTCACCCTTCAATTTAATAAACAGAGATGTGAAGGCAGAGTTTAGACATAACTAAACAGCTTGGCTGAAAAAATGTTAATGCCTATGTGCAAGATCTTGCAAGGTCTTGATAACTTAGAAGGTTAGTGACTGTGTTTGCAAATACGTAGCTGATTTGTGTAACCCCCTCCTCTGCTTGTGCTTAAATACTATGCTGGAAATAAACTCGGGGCTGCAGACTCAAGTCTCAGACCTCCCAACCCCATCTTTTCTTGTCTGTCTTTTTCTTATCCTCACCCCTCAATCAGGTACTGTTCGATTGCCGGCAGGCTCTGGCAATATAGGGGCCTAGCAATTTCAGCAAAACCTGGAATCCAGAGGCGGCAGTAGCCAGCCGATACTAGGAACTCCCTTACTTCTCTTCGGGAGGTGGGGCCAGGGATCTTCAGGACAGTTTCTTTTCTAGCATCTGATAACTGCTGCTGCCCGCCCTCCAAAATGTATCCCAGGTAACTCACCCACTCTTTGCGATTCTGAGCCTTCTTTGCAGATGTCCGGTACCCTAGGGCCCCCAAGGTAGTCAGCAGATCCTGGGTCCCATGCTCACAGTCCTCGGCCGTGTCAGCAGCAATCAGGATGTCATCTACATACAGGAGGAGTGTGAGGCCAGGGTGCCCCCTCCTGTACTCATCCAGGTCCTCGTGTAACACCTCGTCAAAGATGGTGGGTGAATTTTTGAACCCCTGAGGCAGCCGTGTCCATGTTAATTGTCCACTGTAGCCTTCCTCAGGATCATGCCATTCAAAGGCAAACAAGGGTTGGCTTTGAGGCGCTAGCGGCAGGCTGAAAAAGGCATCCTTCAAATCTAATACAGTATACCAGTCTCTAGAGGGACTCAAGGAACTTAGGAGAGTGTATGGGTTCGGAACAGTTGGGTTTATATCCATGACTCTTTTATTTACTTCCTGGAGGTCCTGTACTGGCCGGTAGTCATTTGTGTGTGGCTTTCTGACTGGCAGGAGGGGGGTGTTCCAGGCAGATTGGCATGGGACCAGCACCCCCAGGTTTCGCAGTCTCCGGACACGAGGCTGGATTCCTTTCCAGGCCTTCTGGGACATAGGATACTGCTTGACTCATATTGGGCCTTCTCCAGGCTTTAGCTCCAGGGTTGGGGGCCTGTGAGCAGCCAGTCCAACTCCCCACCATCTCTGCCCAAGCTGGGGGAATTCTTGTAGCCATCTGTCCACAGTGCTTTATACTGGGGTCGCCCCCTGATGGAGACAATACTCATCCTCCAGTCTCAGAGTCAAAACCTGGTTGGGGGGTGCCTTTGCCATCGGTGACCTGGGGCCCCCTTTGTCTGAAAGTTATTTGGGCTCCAATCTTGGTTAGCAAGTCCTATCCCAGTAGGGGTTAGGAGTATTCTGATATTACCATAAATGAATGGGATACCCGGCCCATTCCTAGATCTACTGTTCTTTGGGTAGTCCATGAATACTGGCTCATGCCAGTCGCCCCTTGCACCCAGGATTTCTTGTTGGCTAGCTTCCCCTGAGGTGTATGGAGGAGCGAATGTTGGGCCCCGGTGTCCACAAGAAAGTCAACAGGGGTCCCCCTCCACTCTAAGAGTTACCCTGGGCTCGGAGAGGGGGTCCGAACCCCAACTCCCCTAATCACGTAATCCTTTCAGCTCCACTCGATCTGTCTTGTTTCCTTTCTTACCGGCTTTCTTTGGGCATTCCCAGACCCAGTGTCCTATCTCTTTGCATTAAGCACACTAGTTCTGCTGCAGCTTCTTTTTTTCACCCCTGACGGCCCCCTTACCTTCTGACATGTTGAAGTCCCAGTCAGGTCTAGTTAAGGGAAAAGAGACATCTATCTGGGCCTGGTTAGTGGTTGGGTTCCCGTCTAAGCCAGGAACCACCCTCCGAGCCTCATTGAGGATTCTTTCCCTCTCTTCCATTGTGAACAGGACCTGCAATAGCTGCTGGCAGTTATCCCATGTGGGCTGGTGGGTGAATAGAACAGAATCTAACAAATCAATAAGCCTTGCTGGCTTCTCAGAGAACTTAGGATTCTGAGCTTTCCAATTAAAAAGGTCACTAGTGGCAAAAGGCCAGTAGTGGTGGGGCTGATTGCACCCCTTGTACTCTGACCAACCACTAGTGATGGTAGGGTATGGGCCTGATGCTTCAGTGCCAGCCATTTTCAGGGCTCGCAAGCACTCTTGGCACTCTTATTGGCTTTAAGTGTTCAGGGTTCAGATAGAGATCTTTAAAACATGATATACTAGTCAAAGTTTCTGGTTAATAAAACCACTATTGGAAACCGATCTTATTGAATTTATGCAAAGAATATATTGCTATGATTTATTTATTAAATATTGCCAAATTTTGGAGGAATTGTATAAGGAGAAAAATATACTGCAGTCCCTCTATAAGTACTTTGGCATAACTACCCTTTGTTTAGGGAGGCAAAATGCAAATTATTAACTCTTCCTGGCTTACTGGCCTATATTATTTGATTTCCTTACAACATTTCTCTTCTCCTTTTTATTATTACATACACGGTCTTTCTAAATTTTATACTTCCAAATTAGCCTTCTTTCTATGTCCTTTAAAAATGCATAACCATGTCTCATACCTTCTACTCAGTATTCCTTATTCTTTGAAACCTCAATCCTTTAATGATTCCTAACAAGTAAACAGCCAGAATTTTTGAGCTTAAAGTTCCTTTGCTGAATATTCCACCACTGCCCAAGAAATAACCAGTAACCCCACACTGCCAGATTGGACAATGAGATTGTCTTTATATGTATTAAAAGGGTTAAAAAGAAGAAAACAGGACAGAAGAAGATCCACTGTGTTTTGTAGTAGCATAGTTCAGATAAGCAAGAAACCAAGGACGCCTGTAGACCGGGTTGTAGCCAGCAAAATCAACAAAAACCTATCTCTCCCTGCTTCATGATTAACTGCCAACATCCTCTCTCTCGTTCCCCAGTCCAGTTGCTTGTCTCCCTTTCCTATTGTGAGTCAGAGGAAGACAATTTCTACAGAAGGGAGAAACAGAAACAGTGGGAGTTTCAAAGAAAACTACAGATGACCTCTGTAGTAGTGCTCCCTTTCAAAGCCTGAGGTCCAACCTGTGGAGAAAAATGACTCTTAGTCAGCTTGGAAAGATAAGGTTGTGTAGGGAGATTTTTTGAGAACTGAAAGCCTGGATGGCCACCTGAAAGAAAAGATCTTTAATCCAGTTACAGATGCTAAAATAAAATAACACATTAATAATAACTCCAGCCTAGTTCAGCCTTAGATGGCTCATGTTGGACTATGATGTCACAGGCAGGGACAGGCCCTGTAATCTCTCTGCCCTGCAGAGCTGTAAGCCCTGTCCCTGGAAGTCTCCAACCACCAAAAGAGATAAGAAAACCATAAATAAAAGTTCTTTGTTCTTTGAAGTGTTACAAATTTATGCCTAGGACTTTAAAATTTAATATAGCAAATTCACAAATCAGAACAAAGTAAAACCCCTACTTATACAAAATTAGAGAGGAATTTTTGTTAGCTAAATGGGCTGACTCCCTCTCTGACAGGGAGCAAAAACTCAGAATAAGAATTCCAGCAGCTGCTAAAGACTTTTGCACTCTGTCACAGCAGGTGCATCCCCAAACAAGTGAAACAATAGAAGGAGATAAGAAATACTCTCCTGTGTACAGCCAGAAGGCACAAAGTAGCTTTTGCCTCACACAGACCAGTTAATGAGCAGATAAATGAAACAATGCCCAACTCTCTGAATGAACCTGGGGGCACACCTGGCACTCATGCCCCAAAACAGAATTCTCAACCAATGTCCACCAAATAAAACAGAGAAACACAGACACAGACAAACAAAGAGCCCCAAGAAACAGTCTTCCAACTCCGCGGAAACAAAACCGAAAACTGGACGATGGCCATGTGCCAACCAGCGGGAGCGACCTGCTTCATCCCAGAGGTTTGAGGGGAACCCACTCCCCTTGTGAGTGGTTTTTACGACCCTCCAGATGGAGGATCAGAGCGTCCTCTGACTCTTCTCGCCCGAGGTCTGCCAGTGCATCCACTTAGACCATTTCGGGCACTACACACTTCAGAAGTGAGCTCACACATAGCACAGAACAGACAATGTACAGACACTTACAGTGGTCAGTCAGACTCTTCATGAAGATCGGGGTCCCTTGTGGGTATTGGGGATCCCGGACGAGCCCCAAAATGTTATGCCCAGAGCTCAGGGTCTCCAATAATCAACCACCAGGGATCCTTTTTCTGATGCAAAAGCAAAGAGTCTTTATTCAAACCCGGGTTTGGCTCCCAACCTCTTTCTGGCGCAGCAGTGAGACGAGAGAGCAAGCCCCGGAAGAACAATGGGTTATATGAGGTGGTCATTTGGGTGGGCTTAGGGAAGTGATGTGGGTTACAGAGATTGGTCACTTGGGTCAGGGTTTTTCTGTGGTTTAGCCTTATTAGGACCGTCACTGTGTTCTTGGAGGTTCATTGGTCCATTCGGGCGGTGGTCAGGGAAGTGAGGATATTGCTGGCATACCTGTGGTCACTCCCAGAAAAGGGAGGGGGTTTAGGCAGAGGGTCCAGCCCTATAGGACAAGATGGAGGAGAGTTTGTTTCTGCTTTGTCCTTTCAGTTGGGAGAGCTTTCAAGTTTGAGAGAACAGTGAGTATAGAAGTCCTAAAGCAAGGCTCACTTGGCCTATCTAAGGAACAGAAAGGGAGCCAGTGAGATTGGAAGAAAGGTAGATTATTTTGCTAGGGCAATTGTAGAAAAGTGCCATATAGCCAATGGCTTAAAGTAATTTATTTCTCACATCTCTGGAGACTAGAAATCCAATATCAAGGTGTGAGCAGTGCCATGTTCCCTGCAGAGGTTCTAGGGAAGGATCTATTTCTTGCTATTCCAGCTTCGTGTGACAAACTGCATTTCTTGTCTAGTGATCACATTTCTCCAACCTATGCCTCCTTCTTCATCTCTTCTCCTCTTTATGATTTCTCCACATCTCTCACCATCTTCCTTATAAGGACCCCTATAATTATATTGGGCCCATTTGAATAATCCATAATAAGCTCCTCCTCTCAGGATCCTTAATTTAATTATATATTTTGCTATAGAAGGTACCATTTATAGGATTCAATGATTTGACAAGGACATCTTTAGGGGTGGACATTTTCCAACCCACCACAAAATGGAAAGGGTGAAAGAATAGAAATGAGGTCACAGATGCAGCCAGCTGACAGGTTGTGGAGAGAGGGTAGGCCATCACAGGCTCTTGGCATAGCTACACTAATAAAAGAAAAAATGCTAATTGACCGTACCTCCGCTACACCCACAGCCAATCAGGAGTGATTTGCAAATCAACTCAGAAAAATGGCAGGTAAATTTACATAGGCAGGTGATGCAGGCAGTGCCCTATGCCACCTGTGGGACACAAGCCATATTTGGGACCTGGCAGGTGGTGGGGGCAGTGCCCGATCCTGCCTGCCTGGATCCAAGCTGCCCTGCGATCACAGGGACAAGAGCCCAGGCTGATGTACCCCAAGATCAGGGGGTGAAGAGGCCAGGCTGAGCAGCCCCTCAATCATGAAGCGGAGAGGCCAGGCTGAGCAGCCCTGGGATCATGGGATGGAGAGGCCAGGCCAGGCTGCCCCATGATCATGGGACGAAGAGGCCGGGCCGGGCTGCCCTGCGATCACAGAGTAGAGAGGCCAGGCCGAGCAAGCAGCCCTGCAATCCTGGGGCAGAGAGGCTAGGCCGAGATACCCCGCGATTCATGGGGAGAATAGGCCAGGTAGGGTCACCCCAAGATCATGGGGCAAAGAGGACAGGCCAAGCCACCCTGTGATCATAGGTAGAACAGGCCAGGCTGAGCAGCCCCATGGTCATGGGGCAGAGAGGCCAGGCCAGCTGCCCGGGAATCATGGGGCGGAGAGGCCAGACCAAGTTGCAGGAGGATCCCCCCACAATCACAGAGCCAACAGGCCAGGTTGAGCAACCCAATGATCATGGGGCCGAGAGGCCAGGCCAAGGTGCCCCCAGTCATGGGGACAACAGGCCAGGCAGAGCCTGGCCAAGCTGTCCTGCAGTCCCAGGTGAAGAAGCCGCTCCGCTGACCAACCTGAGCTAGGGACCTGTTGGGGGCGTGGTGTGGAGTCCAGGGCCTCTAGCCTGCAGCCATGGGAAGTCTCCCTCTCCCCAGAGTTAGGAGCACCAGCCCAGGTCTACCCAGCTGCCTGGTCCTGACTGTGGGGGTGAGTTGCTGCAGGCTGGGGTTTGATCCCCATGCATTAGCAGTAGGACACCAGTGCCTTTGTTATTGCTGTGTGCCCACGTTTTAATTGGAAAAATGCCCGGTGGCCTTGGTCACCAGCTTAGCAAAATTTTTTAGGAGGAGAATTCTATCTGGGTTTCCTCAAATTCACTCAGCCCCTACTCACACTTTTAAAGGCGCAGAACAAGTGAGCCCCCTTAAATAAAAATCAGAGGTCTCCAACAACAGTGGACCTCTCTCATCACAGTCATTTGGACTGGATGACATTTGATATTTATCTAGGCACCATGACAGAGAAACACAAGCTCCAGTCATGATCTCTGCCCTTAAAATATTCACAATCTTATTAGAGTGAGTGGACGATAAAAGCGAAGTGATAACATCTGAATGTAAGGCAACAATACAGAGAGGAACAGAGGCAATTGATAGGATGATTTTCCAATAATTAGTACAAAGAGTACATGCTATGAATTAAATTAAAAAAATATGTGTGGAAGTAGCTGCTTCATGAGTATGGCATCCCTTCCTATTTTAAAGGAAGCTGAGTTCCACGTGAACTGTGTACTATGGTATGATATCTGAGACACAGGACAAGGGAGGCCCTAAATGGACTATGCTTTGATATTTGAGTCATTCTTTATTGTTCAATGTAATTTATTTCTGTACGCCTCAGTTTTGTAATAGTTAAATTACTAGAATAATACATCTTGCTATAAAATATTACTAGAAGATCAACTGAGCAGATGACATTTATTGTTATATTCTATAAATGAACACAACCTCTGGTATGCTAAAGTGATAGGTATTATAGAAATATTCAGATAGGGAGACTTACAGGCTAGATTACAAGTGAGGCTTACTATCACAACCCTAATTTATTGCTTAAAAAAAGCAGGGAGCCAACTAGAAACTGAACCAAATATAAACCCTTGAAGGGCAAATGTAAATTGGATGAGCTTTGCTATTACAAGAGCAGGAAGAAAAATTTCAGATGCAAGAATGACAATCACATTGCATCCACTCTAAGTAGCTGTTAAAGAAAAAGAATGATATACTATGAAAATACTTAATACAGATTGTAAAGACATTTATTCAAAGAGGATTTCCTAGAATAGGTGATATTTTAGTTAATTTTTTAAATGTGATGAGGTTAGCTAGATAAGAAAAAGGTGTAGGGGTCTTGAATTGCAGAGGGTGCAGGCAGGGCTTAGGGAACACCCCCTCTGTGCATTAATTTCATGCACTGGGCCTCTAGTCCGATCTAATAAAATAATAATATGCAAATTGACCATATCTCCTCTATACCCACCAGCCACGCCCACCAGCCAATCAGAGCGAGTATGCAAATTAACCCAACCAAAATGGCTATGGCCAGAAAGAGTAGGAGGGAAGCTTGGGTTTCCCCCAGCAATGGAGGAAGCCACGTTTTATGCACACCCTGGCCAGCAGGCCTCTGCTTAAGGCAACAAAGTTTCAATGGTTGTGCTAGAAGAAGGCTTGGCTCCATTCTAGGCAACAAAGTTTCAATTGTAGAAGATAAATAAATCTCAGATACCAGAGCCTTTGCTTGGGTCGCCGGGGGTGTTGCTGGCCTGCAAACCACCACAGGCCCCTTACCTAGGCCATCCCACACCCCAATAAAACACCCACCCTGATCCAAGACACCCTTCAGGGCAAACCCACTGGCCCCCACCCATGCACCAGGCCTCTATCCTATCTAATAAAGAGTAGCATGCAGATTGACCATCACTCCAACAAACAAGAAGACTACCCCCATGTGGTCACAAGATCCTGCTCCTAGGTGGACATAAGATGGCCACCACAAGATGGCCAGCAGGGGAGGGCAGTTGGGAGGGACCAGTCCTGCAAGGGAGGGAAGTTGGGGGTGATCAAGCCTGCAGGGGAGAGCAGTTAGAGGTGACCAGGCTGGCAGAGGAGGAAAGTCGGAGGTGACCAGGCCTACAGGGGAGGGCAGTTAGGGGCAAACAGGCTGGCAGGGGAGCAGTTAAGCATCAATCAGGCTGGCAGGAGAGTGGTTAGAGGGTGATCAGGCTGGCAGGCAGAAATGGTTAGGGGCAATCAGGAAGACAGGCAGGTGAGCAGTTGGGAGCCAGCAGTCTTGGATTGTGAGAAGGATGTCCGACTGCCCGTTTTGGCATGATCCAGGTAGGATCGGGCCTAAACGGGCAGTCAGACATCCCTCAAGTGGTCGCAGATAGGAGAAGGAGCAGACTGGGCTGAAGGACAACTGCCCATACACAAATTTCATGGACTGGGCGTCTAGTTTATTTGAATAAAATGGGAAGTCCTGTGACACTATCCAATTTATTTTATTTTTAGTAGTGCTTATGAAAACCCTTTCAAATCAATATCTCTATAATTGTGATAAGTTTGGGATTCTTTCTTGGTCACTTGATGGATTCATTAATCCACATTGTGAAGAGGGGACTGTCCATCACTCACCCTGAATCCTCAGTGATGCTTAAAACCAGAAACTAGGTTCAGAGACCAAACCTGCCTGTGGCTACTGAACATGGCCAACTCTTAACATGTTTTCAAAGAAAAATTAATGACAGTGCAATTAGTAACAGTAAAGGTAAATGAGCCTAAAAAAGAGCCAGGGAAAAAAAGAGAAGGAGAAGTATATGCTGCAGAGAGAACCCATAAGCAGATAAAATATGACCTTGCTCCATCTGACCTCCACTCCATCACCCTCATCTCTGTCCACATTGATATATCTACAATTAGTTTGGATTTCTGCCTGATCACTAAAATCCTTTCCTGTCAACTTAAGAAATGTGGGTTTCAGCCTAAGGATAATGGGAAACCACTTAAGGATTTATAACTAAGACTCAATATGGCCTAGTTTTTGTTCCAGAAACATCATCAAGGCCATAATGTTACTGGTGGATTGGGGAAATGTGGAAGTACATAGAAGGAAAACCAGATTTTCAGTATTCCAGGCAAGGGATGAGGAGAGCCTGCATTACACAAGGTACAGAAGATGGAAGGAATTTTAACACTAATCACTTTCATACCAAACAGTGTTGTAGGAAATAGTATTATAGCAAAACAGTGTCATGCTATATGATCCTATATAATAAAGAGGGAATATGCAAATTGATTGTCACTCTGTCACAAAGATGGCAGTGCCCACAGTGGAGGGGGGATTTCTTAACATAAGATGGCTGTGCCCTGGTGCTAGGCTGGGGGACCTCAGGCCATGTTCCCCACCCCATCATCAAGCCAGGGAACCTCAGGCCATGCACACCACCCAGCGGGGCTTGATGGGGGAACTTCAGGCCATGTCCCCCACCCCAGCCAGACTGGGGCACCTGAGCTGCACCCCTTGGCCCAGCCAGGGGACCACATGCTGTGGCCCCCACCCTGGTTCCAGAAGACCTGAGGCTGCAACCCCCACTCAGTCCCAGGCCAGGGGACTTGAGGCTGCACTCCCCACCCAGCATGGCTTGACAGGGAACCTGAGGCTGCGGCCCTCCCCTCATGGTAGGGATTGACAGGAGATCTGAGGCTGTGCACACCTCCCAGTGCTGGGCTGGCTGAGGACCTGAGGCTGCGCCCCCCACATGGTGGGGCTTGACAAGGGTGGGACCAGCTGGGTCTGGATCTATCCCAAAAGGATGGGGCCAGCTGGGTCTGGGTCTTGTATGATTTGAGGCGCATGTGGGTGGGCAGAGACTTGACTCTGGGTCCCATGGTATGCCCCATATTCTGATAGAAGGAAGATTTTCATACACATTTTACTAATTTTATTTCATCTCTGATACTTCTATTATAGAGAAAGGCCAAATAGCAATATTAAAATATTTCCTCTAATTAATACCCTTTAAATGTGCATGAATTCCATGCACCAGGCCACTAGTATCCTATCTAATAGAAGAGAAACATGCAAATTGAGGATACCTCTACTATGCCCACCAGCCACATCCAGTAGCCAATCAGGAGCAAGCATGCAAATTAACCCAACCAAGATGGTGGTTAATTTGCATATCCTGGTGCAGAGCAAAGACTGAAGAGAGTGTAGAAGGAAGCCAAGCATGCAGAAGGGAGGGAGGGGAGGGCAGCAGGCGAGGCAAGAAGCAAGCAGGGCTATAGAGAAGGGAGGGAAGCAGGTGGGGCAGCGGAGACCATGCAGGAAACCCAATTCTTGCAGGAATCTTCCTGCAATGGGCCTCTAGTATATTTTAAAGGATGAGTCATATGGGTCTGCCCATGTTTTCACATGTAAAATCATTCTTCCTGACAAGTGGGAGCATTGATTCTTTGGGATTCATGTGCATCAATGTATCTAGGAAGAAAACTGCCATATTTATCAGCATGGACTACTGAATAAAAAACTGTCTGTATAGATTTTAGGCTATAATCACAATCTACCTCTGCTTAGATTACTCTTAGACTGCTCTTTTACTTTGATATTTAAGTCCAGAATCAAGAAACTGTTTTAAAATAATTACATAATTTGCTCTTGAAACAAACCTGGAGAGAAAAAATAATGATAATTGAAGAAATTGATAGAGTGACCAGGAGACTTGGACTTCCCAGGAGAATTCAGGTTTACAACAGTTTCAGTGGCATAATTATTAATGATCATTATTAGCACCCGTTTTTAAACTTAAAAGTGCCTGGTTGAGATTAACATTTATATAATCACTCCTGATTATTAAGACACAGAAAAAAAAACCTCAAATCTAAAAGAGAAATTTTGCTGTTTCATGGCTATAACAGAAACATTAAAAATTTTATCAATATAAAGCTGTCTCCTGATGTTGCTGTGAACCAGGTTAGAGAAAACTCCCATGATTTCACAGAAGAAAACACTGATGAATACAATTAGTGTGTCTATTTTAATGTCCCAAAGTACTACTGATTTTGTTCATATTCCATGATGAAGTGATCTGGATCAAGCTTAGACTTAGTTCAGAAATGAGAGCTTGTGTGATAAGCATCAAGAGGAAAGTCAGTACTAACACACAAAGACCATCTATTTCAAAAGGGAAGAAAAAAGTGGATTCAAAGTAGGATCCAGGTGTCATATAGGGGCATATTCCCATCAGAGAATAAAGTAAGAACAAGTAGCCAAAATTCTATAAAACTTACATTCCCATACATGGGAACAGGCACGTAATTTGTGGAACCCAGTCCTAAATGAAAATGCAGGGCACTTTTTTTCACAAATTACTAAAATTTCAAGATAGCAACAGCAACACATTAAAAATAATATGTAACCTGTCCTAGCTGTTTTTTCTCAGTGGATATAGCTCTGGCCTGCAGACTGAAAGGTCCCAAATTTGATTCTGGTCAAGGGCACATGCCCAGGTTGCAGGCTTGATCTCCAGTAGTGGGTGTGCAGGAGGCAGCAGATCAAATGATTCTCTCTTATCATTAATGTTTCTCTCTCTCTATCCCTCTCCTTTCCTCTCTGAAATCAATTAGAAAAATTATAAAAAATGTAACTATCCTGAACATGTGCCCTTTGCAACTACAAGTTGGCCCTCTTCAGAGCATGCATGGCTGACCCAGATCATAGCAGATTTTCCTTCAGAACATCTCCATACTCCTATACCAGTGGTTGGCAAACTGTGGCTCAAAAGCCACATGCAGCTTGCAAGCCATGGTTTGCCGCTCTGTTGACTAATGAGTTTGCTGACCATAGACTTTTAATTCCAATAATTACAGGCTGTTGTTCCTTGTGATTAAGCCCCTATTCAGTGGTGGGCAAAATCATTAGTCAATAGAGCGGCAAACCGCGACTCGTGAGCTGCATGTGGCTTGCAAGCCGCAGTTTGTCGACCATTGTCCTATACCAATGTCCTAACACCTCCATTTCCAATAATCACTATGAGGTATAACTGCTGACATCTTTATGTCACTTTACATAGTATTTTCACATATTTTGTAGTCAATTTGGGCTGCTATAACAATTACCATAGACTGGGTGGTCTAAACAACAAACATGTATTTCTCACTGCTTTGGAGGCTGGAAGTCTGAGAAAAGGGTGTCAGCATGGCTGGGTTCTTCGTGAGGTTCCTCTTCCTGGTTTACAAATAGCTATTTACTTTCTGTATTATCACATGGAGGAGAGAGAGCAAGTCTGATTTCTTCATCCTTTTATAAGGGCATCAACCTCATCATGGGGTCTCTACCCCTATGACCTCATCTGAACCCAATTTCCTTCCAAAGACTACACATCCAAATATTATTACTCCAGGGATTAAGGCTTCAACATATGATTCCCAGACAGGGGACACAAACATGCTACCTCCGTGGCTTTCAAACTGGGTTACCTGGAAATGTCTCAGAGATCACTGAGGACAATGAGGAAGAAAAAAAAAAAAACAACTGGGTGAGCTCCAAAGCCCTAGTTTAACTTGTTTTATTGTGTGAGTTTTCGCATAAGCTCACCTCTTGGAAAAAACAACAGGCTCTACTCTAAAAGAAAGTTTAAAAACCACTGCATTATTTGGTTTGAGCTAAGCAGGACAAATTGTATTCTAAATTCATGAGAGAGGAGAATAGGTTGATGTATATTAAGTGCCGATTATATTCTGGTACTGTGTGAAGTGCTTTCACATGTTATAGCATGACATTCTTACAATTCCACAAGGTATGTATACTTATGCAAATTACATAAGTGAAGACGCCAAGGGGCAGATAAGTTAACAGATATACCCAGCCAATATGTTGCAGAGCTGAAATGTGATCCCTGTCACATGTTTTCTTCATAATATCGTCCAGTTCCCCATTCAAGTAAGCCTATCATCTGCTTCAGTAGCAGACACTTGGCCCCTTAATTTACTGAATGGTTTTTAGTCAGACTCTTGGCCACCAGCCCATTTCTACATCTCAGAGGGCCAATAGAAAGCCAGGAAGCTATTGAGTGAAGAAGCTAGAAGCCAGGAATCCAGGAGCCTCTGCTTGCTGTCTTTGAGGCCAGAAGTCAGCCATGGGCAGGAAGGCCTGAGTACTGAACCTGAAGATATTGCATTGTTTGTCCTTTGAGAGATGGACACTGTTTCCTCTCAGAGCATTGTAATAACTTCCAACAATCACTTCTGCAAATGCAATTTTCAGCATCAAAGAATTTTAACACGTTTTAGAGATATAGTGGCAAATTAGTTCTACATAATGACTGTAATGTCTACTAGATTAATGAATCCCAAGGAGTCTCTCATAATGAGTGCTATTTATTCTATGTTGTAATATTGCTGAACTAAACACAGAGTTTGGAACATGAGTATAGAGGTTCATAGTTGCTTTGAAAAAAATAGCATGTAAACAGCATGGGACACATAGACAAGATGCAGCCATTGTAGTAAACAGCTGGGCTCTAGCAAGATCAAAGGGAATATTTTGTGTGTCAACAAGAATGAATAAATTGATTCCACTGAAAGCAAGGACTGTACTAAAGCTGGTGATTTTCAAATAAATAATATAATTAGGGCTCCTACTGCTAGCATGCACATTTTTCTCACATAGAATAGAGATAAATTGTTTTTCTGAAACTTCCATAGATTAAATAGTCAGAATTAAACTGAAATTAATGTGATCTTATTTTGAGAGTGAAGGCATCAGTATTTTAGACATAGCCACACATATTTGTTAGAGGGTGCAATTGCAACTGCTCCATAGAGCCCAGTCATGGTGTTTCTTGTATCTTCTAATGTCACAGAAATAAAATTTTAAAGAAGGGAGTTGTACCCTTTCCATTCTCTCAATCCTTTTTTTAAATAAAGAGAATGTTGGGCCCTAACTGGTTTGGCTCAGTGGATAGAGCGTCGGCCTGCAGACTGAAAGGTCCCAGGTTCGATTCTGGTCAAGGGCATGTACCTTGGTTGCAGGCATATCCCCAGTAGGGGATATAAAAAATAAATAAATAAAGAGAATGTTGGGATGAAAGCACAACTTCCTTCCCACTTAGTGCCAAGGACCACACGTCTCTCGTTTTATTTATTTTATTTTATTTTTTTAAATATATTTTATTGATTTTTTACAGAGAGGAAGGGAGAGGGATAGAGAGCCAGAAACATCGATGAGAGAGAGACATTGATCAGCCGCCTCCTGCACACCCCCTACAGGAGATATGCCCACAACCAGGATACATGCCCTTGGCACATCTCTCTTTTTAAGTTTGTCTTTTAGGAATTCTAGCCTTAATAAGTGCTTGGGTCCAAGCATTTTTACTGAAAGAAAAGCTGCAATTTTTACCTGCAATGCAACTTTCAAGATGAAATTAATATAGTTGGGAGGCAACAGAGAAGGAGTTAATATACTATATTATCCTATACAAATTATAATTGCTGGGCAATAATTATGCATTCTATTCATAGGAAACGTTTACATATGGAATATTTGAAAGTTGGAAAAGTTTCTTGTTTCTTAGGCAGACAGTCTATGACAATCTAAATGGATCAGGAAGTTTAAAAGTCCCTACTTTAAATGACAGTGAGAATTGAATTATCTCTTTAATACTAGCAAAGCTCCTATAAGGCTAGTTCTACATGCTGGAAAGGAGGGAGCAGTGTCATCCTAAAGGCCTCCATCTCCTGATCTCTTTCTGAATATGGCACTACTATCAGTTCCATAGAAGTAGCCTTATTTTCTTCATCTGACTTACAGGACTCTTGAAAATTAGGTTAAGTCATAATGCACAGTGCCTAACACTTTATAAATAGTAGTTCCTGATGGTATCATTGTTGTTATTTGGCAGAAGAGAGAGTAAATGTCACGGTACAATAAACAGCAGTATTAGCATCAGGCATATTTCCATAATACCAAAAACAGAAAGGACATTATATCAGAACTGCAAAGAAGCTAGAAAATTAAAGAGCAATTCTCAAGATAGTGATTGAGCAGCTATGGAACTCTGACTTTCTGAAAACAGCATCCTCTCACACTATTCTATTATGATAGCACAGGCTCACAAACACTCCTCTAACATTTGAAAATCACTGTATTTGTTATAAGAGTGAGTTGATAGGCATGTTCATTTCATTATCCCTTTTATTTTCCGCAGTATACATTAGCAGGCCTTTCTTTACCCAATTTCTCTTTCTTTAATGGAGAACTTTACCTTCTTTCATGACATTTTTATTTTGCTACTTGACACATAAATGCTTTAAATGAAAGCAAAGTACAATTTCCACCATAAAACACTTCTAAATTACACGTTGTGTGAAACTCGAATCACTATTTTAGAAACATGAACTTCAGAACCAAAGAGAAATAACAGAAGACAACAGTAGTAAGTGACACAGATGCCAAACAAACAAGATGATATTAGGATCTACATTTTAATTATATTTCTTGAATAAATGCTCTTTCCCATTAAATCTCTGTAACTCTGTACTCAGGTTTTATGCTGTAGCTCTGCCTAGCATTCCTCAGAATACAAATACAACTCTTTAGATTAGAACCAAGACAGACCTGCCTTCTTGCAGAAAACTGCTATCATTCTGGAAAATAGCATCAATGAAGGTTAGAGTATGCTTTGCTAAACACTCTGTCCTATATTCTCCTCTGCTCATTAGCACAGTTTCCAGTATTGTCATGAAAGACCAAGAAGCATTAGTCTTAGACAAGAAAGTACAAGACTTGGTAACACAAGTAGTGTTTTCTTCCCTCCCTCCTACTACTGTCTGGGGCCTGGGAAGAGAGAAGAAGCTCTGGTTGGTGAAGGGATCCTAAGGGAATTGATCTTCTTCTTCTTCTTTTTTTAACATATTTTATTGATTTTTTTTTTACAGAGAGAAAGGGAGAGGGATAGAGAGTTAGAAACATCTATGAACCGCCTCCTGCATGCCACCTACTGGGGATGTGTCCGCAACCAAGAAACATGACCTGGACCGGAATCAAACCTGGGACCCTTTCTTACACAGGCCAACGCTCTATCCACTGAGCCAAACCGGTTTCAGCAAGAAACTGATCTTTCTAAAACTTAATCAGATCACATTAACCCCTTGCTTAAAATTCTCCAGTGGTTTCTCATGAACCTGGAATGATCTTCATAGTTCTTACAATGACTGCTATGGTTCCTTTATTATCTGGCTACTGCAGACCTCTTGAAACCCATCTTTTCTCTTTACTTCCTTGTCTACTCTGTTCCTGCTGTATTGTCTTTTTTCTTGTTTCTCAAGTGAGCTCAAACTCATTCCCACTTTAGGACATTTGCACTAGATGATCACTCTCTCTGGAAGGCTCTTCTCCCAGAACTTCGCATGACTGACTCCTTATTATTCATTTATACTTCTACTAGTGGCCCAGTGCATGAAATTTGTGCATGGGGAGGGTGTCCCTCAGCCTGGCCTGCACCCTCTCCAATCTGGGACCCCTCAGGGGATGTCCAACTGCTGGTTTAGGCCTGGTCCCATAGTCGGACAACCTTCTCACAATCTTATTTGTTTGTTTTAGGGCAAAAGTCTATGATTTTTAATTAAAACTGTCAGGGACAAATTACAGAGATTCCATCCTAAGTGGATTGGCTCCTGGGGGTGGGGAGTGGGGAACCTTGTTGACACAGTTGTCAGAATTCAAAGGGGGTCTGTGGATTGAACCTTAATACCATTTGAATGGAGATTTCCTCACATGGTTGGGTGGAGAATTGTTATGTAAGAGTGTCTGCTTTTGGGGAATACACAGGGGAGTATCTGGGCATCCTATCATATGTAGAGCATGCTCTCAAACACCTCAGAAAAAGACAGGAGGAAATGGGCATATATGTGTATAAATGCACACACACACACACACACACACACACACAGTCTAACCTTGCTATTTTCGACTCCACCTTTGTGCACTTGCCTACTTGCTAAGATCCATTACTCCAGAATCAAGGCTTGCAGATCTTCCTCGGCTATTGGGCCATGACCAGGATGCAGGAACCCTGCAGACAGACCTGCGGGCACAGTCCCAGCTGAGGTCCAACAGGTGCTGCTGTTTTCTTATTTCCGCTCCAGTATGTGAACTATTGGTCTATTTCATGATGGGTTCCGTTGTGGCTTTGGCATTTCTGTGCCTCCTGGTGGCATCTGGTTTTGTGGGATGGCCAAGCTGGCACTCCAGTGGCTGCTGGTTGCCTGAGCCCAAGAAGACTGTGCAGTAAAATATGGAGAAAGGATCGTGTCATAAGCAAGTTCAGGCTGCCCCATTTCAACCTTAAGGAATCAACAGCACCCATTACATACCATGTCCTTTCAATGGAAACACAGAGTGTTGCCCTGAGCATGCATGATGCCAGCTCATTGGGGCCCACAGACAAGCAGCAAAGTCATGATGCTGAAGTGATGTCAGGGGTGAGTCCAGCTGCCAAGGCCACGTCCTGGCCCACATCCAGGCCTATACCCCACGGTGAAGCCTGCAGTTGGGCACTGACAGGCAGCTCGGGAAACTGACCTAACCATGTCAGTACTGCCACAGTTTCTCTATGTACGTTTAAACCATCTGAATTCTTCCAGGAAGAAGGGTTTTTTCTCTCACTGTGGACAGCCACACTCCCCCAGTGGCACCCAAGGACCTGGGGCCTACCTCACACCCCAGCCTCGCTGACCCCATGGGTCACTGCCCTAATAGCTCCATACCTCTGCGGCCCTCCTCACAACCTGCTGGCGCCATCCATCCATCTGCATGGTCCTGAGGCTGCCTGGCCACACATGCTCTGGTTGCTCCTGCCTGGACTCCACTTTCCCGCACCTGGTGGTGGGCCCAGTGCACCTGCGTGGAGCTCCCACCTGGACCAGTCATCCGTCTGGTCATGCTGGCCCTAGTCTATTATTAGTATAGATGTCACCTCCTCAGAGGTAAATACTTCCCTGACTAGAAATAAACTAGCCATTGATTTACTCTCTGCCTGGTATTTATTACTCTGTGACATTTATTTGTTTTTATATTGGTCTCTTCCCTGTATAATGTAAACTTTGTGAGATTAAAAACTTCACCTGTCCTTTTATCACTGTGTTGCTAGGGTATAGAATAGTGCCTGGCAAGGTTAATGGACAGTCAATATTTGTTTATTGAGGAAATAAGGATGGATTTCTGAATTGTAGCTATAGATAACAAGTAGATGGGTTCTTTGTTTGAGGTAGAATGCATCTCAAAGTCATAAGTGTAAATATGTTTGCTTAAACTGAATGTAATGAAGGAAAAGAAAATATGACCTGATAAACACATAAAACTAGTTACTAAAGGCAACAGAAAGCAACATTTAAAAACAATGAATATGGGAAAAAAACAATGAATATGGGAGGTATGAAAGATTAAAATAGGAAAGGAATCCTGAAGGAATTTAGGGCTTCAGATATGTATATACCAACATGTGAAGCATAGATAATAAACAAGGTGAACATGAGCTTATAAAAATAATGAATGTGGTGAAGATTTTCTCATGAATAGTACCAAGTTTTGCTTGGATAAGAAGCAATATTAGAATCTAATGATGAACAGGTTTTCCCTATATGCCCAATGTTTTGTAGTACTTGCCAGGAGAGCGCTTGTGAAAAGGTATGAGAGAAGTGACATCACTTATATACAGTTTCCCATAATGTGAAAAAATTAGCCATATGCAATGTTATTTTAGTATTATGTACATATTTTCCTGCCCAAATTGGGAAGGAATCATATACAATTCAGGAGCAGTTGGTTCTTGGACAGTGCCTGGGCATCCATCTACCTAGAGCAGGAGCATCCATAGCCCTGAGTTTGGCATGGGGATAGAGGAAGCAAGGAGGGAAGAGAGAGTCAAGTAGAGAAAGTACTAAATACAAATAAGTAGACTGATGACTGGGCACTCAACTTTTCCAAGATGAACACAGTTCCTGGGTTCTAAGGAGCCACTACTTTTAGCCTACATAAATATAATTATGAATAAAGTTGGTTTAGAGAATGAGAGCAAACTCTTTTTTACCTGTATTTGATATGCTTCCTTTTAAAATGAATTTGAAAGGAAGAGATTATAAAGAAAATTGTATAATAAATCTAATATTTGTGGTAAATATAATTGAAGCAATGAAATAAAAATATTATTGTGAGTTTTTCCCCATTTGACATTCTGAGTACAAAGGTAAGGCCTGAAACAGGCTTACAGTTTTCTTTCATTGGCATTTCACTTAATACAGTTATTTTCATGTCAATCATGCCTTGGCATTTGATTTTTAGAAGACACGAAGTAACCTTCAGATATTAATATAATACATAAACATGTTAAACTAAAAGGGTAGAAAATATATAGTATAATGTTATATATATATATATATATATATATATATATCATACAAACACATACAAATATTGAAGTGCCTATATTAATAAAATAAATAGACTTCAGTATAATAAATACTAATATAGATTAAGACAGCTTTTGATAATAAAAATATTGGTTCATTAAAATGACCAAATTTAAAATGTTTATGCACCTCAAAATAAATGAAAACCAAATTGACAAAACTTAAAAGAGAAACAGACAAATCCATAATCATAGTTGTAATTATCATCACTCACACATCACTAATTGATAGAAGGCACAAAATCAATAAAGATATAGAAAACTATAAAAGCACTATCAAACAACTTGACCCAATTGACATATATAGAACCCTCTGCCACCCAAAGAGAATATGCATTTGTTTAAAGGCACATTGCAATATTAAACAAGATAGACCATAAACAAGATTCAATATATTTTAAAGAAATTATACTATAAACTGCAAGTTGTATATCCACATTAGGATTCCATAAAAAAAACAATAAGAAAAAGATATCTAGAAATCCTCAAATATTTGGAAATTAAATATTACCACAAAGAAAACTCTAGGCTCATAATGCTACACTGATAAATTCCACCACACACTTAAGGAAGAAGTAGTGCCAATCCAACATGACCTCTTAAAGAAAATAAAAAGGAGGAATCACTTCCTAACTGATTTTCTTAATACCAAAATTATACAAATACATTGCAGCCAAATAAAACTAGACAATATCCCTCATGAACATAGATGCAAAATACTTAACAAAGTTTTATAAATGTAATTCTGTAATATTACATCATATCCAAGTGGGTTTATCCTAAAAATTTAAGGTTGTTTTGTATTTGAAACTTAATTTGTGTAATTCACCATGTTAACAGACAAAAATAATCATATCAACAGATGCAGAAAAGCCTTTGACAAAATTCAACAGTCAGCCTTGTTAAAAACTCAGTAAACTAGGAATAGAAGGTAAGTATCACAATCTGACAAAGAACATCTAGAAAAATCTAACAGCTAGTAGCATGCTCAATGGGGAAAGATTGAATTCTTTCCCTCTAAAATAATGCTTTAAGACAAAAAATAGCATACAGATTGGTAAGATATAAAGCTGATTTTATTCACAGGTAACATGATCATATGTGTAGAAAATTGTAAAGACTTTACAAAAACAGTTTCCAGAACTAATAAGCAAATTTATCAAAGTTGCAGGATGCAAGGTCAATATATGTAAATATATTGTATTTCTATCTACATATATAAAAGGCTAAGTGATCGACTGTCTGTCCATCCAATTGTCTGACCGATTGGCCAGTACTTACGATGTGCACTGACAATTTAAAAATAAATGTTGACTCACACATGCATGATGCATGATACATATAAAGCTTTTGCTGGTGCCAGTCGCACGCGTGTGTTTTGATCTGTCATTGTCGATCATGAATTTGGTTGTTTTTGTTGACATTCTGAAGCTGAAAGCAAGCGCCGTCATCAACAGAATATGAATATTGGAGAAATTTATTGATAGGCAAAACTCACATGTAACAATCATTCCACCACAACTATGTTCGATAATTGCATCCTCATTTACTATGTAGCATGTAACATTAAAGTCAAAGTTTTAAATACTTCAGCACAAGGGAAAGTAGTCAAGCACTCTGAAAATGTTTTTACTTTTAATGTGGTATACAGGGAGATATTAGAATAAGTTTTTTAAATTAAATATTTATTGTTCAGATTATTACGTTTGTTTCTCTTTTTTTCCCCTTCATAGCTCCCCTCCACCCAGCTCCCACCCCTCCCTCTACCCTTGCCTCCCCCAGCACTGACCTCATTTATAGGTGTATGATTTTTGTCCAGACTCTCCCTGCACCCCCCCTCACCCCTTTCCCCCTGAAAATTGTCAGTCCACTCCCTTTCTGTGCTCCTGATTATATTATATTCACCAGTTTATTCTGTTCATCAGATTTTTAATTCACTTGATTTTTAGATTCACTTGTTGATAGATATCTATTTGTTCATAATTTTTAAATATATTTTATTGTTATTTTTTACAGAGAGGAAGGAAGAGTGATAGAGAATTAGAAACATCGATGAGAGAGAGACATCGATCAGCCACCTCCTGCACGATATCTTCTGGGGATGTGCCCACAACCAGGATACATGCCCTTGACCGGAATCGAACCTGGGACCTTTCAGTCTGGAGGCCAACGCTCTATCCACTGAGCCAAACCGGTTTGGGCACATAATTTTTATCTTTACCTTTTTCTTCTTCCTCTTCTTAAAGAGTTCCTTTCAGCATTTCAGATAATACTGGTTTGGTGTTGATGAACTCCTTTAGCTTTTTCTTATCTGTGAAGCTCTTTATCTGCCCTTTAATTCTGAATGATAGCTTTGCTGGATAGAGTATTCTTGGTTGTAGTTTCTTGCTATTCATCATGTAGAATATTTCTTGCCACTCCCATCTGGCCTGCATAGTTTCTTTTGAGAAATTAGCTGACAGTCATATGGGTGCTCCCATGTAGGTAATTAACTGTTTTTCTCTTGCTGCTTTTAATATTCTCTCTTTGTCTTTTGCTCTTGGTATTTTAATTATGATGTGTCTTGGTGTGGTCCTCTTTGGATTCCTTTTATTTGGGGTTCTGTGCGCTTCCTGGACTTGTAAGTCTATTTCTTTCACCAGATGTGGGAAGTTTTCAGTCATTATTTCTTCAAATAGGTTTTCAATATCTTGCTCTCTCTCTCTCTTATTCTGGCACCCCCATAACTCTGTAGTTGGTATGCTTGAAGTTGTCCCAGAGGCTCCTTACATTATCTTCACATTTTTGGATTTTTTTTTCTCCTTGCTTTTCCAATTGAGTGTTTTTTTGCCTCTTTATATTTCAAATTTTTGACTTGATTCTTGCCTTCCTCTAGTCTGCTCTTAGGTCTCTGTATAATATTTTTTTATTTCATTCAGTGTATGTTTAATTTCTAGTTGGTCCTTTTTCATCTCTAGTTGATCCTTTTTCATCTCCTCTTGGGTCTCACTAAAATTATCCATCTTTTTTAGGAAATTCTTGAAAAACCTTATAACTGTGGTTTTGAACTCTATATCCAGTCATTTGTATTCCTCCATTTCTCTTGTTTGTGATCTGTTCCTTTGTCTCTGCATTTTCACTATGCTGGGAGGACTTCTGTGTTGGAATCAGCCTTATGATACAGACTTGCAAAACTGCAAAAGCCTCTCTGTTGAGATTGGGTGGGGTGGAGTCTCAGGGTTTAGCGGACTGCCTTGCCTTCCAGTCAGCCTTGCCAAACATGGCCCTTGGGTCTCACGTGTCTCTCGGTAATTGCTGGAGCCATCCCTGTGCATGCGCGCGGTGCCTCTAGACTGCTGCCTTTCTGGCTCCCCTGTGCTCTGCGACCCGTATGATTCTGGGTTCCCAGGGTCTCGCCTGAAACTGGGGTTCAATGGAGTTAAAAGTGGCGCAGTTGGGTGGCTCTGTCTCCCAACCACTAGAAAATGCCAGCGGCACAATCAGCAGTTGGTCTTCTGTGCACAATGGTGTGCGCACCCTCAGACTTCTGCCCTTTCATGGCTCCCCTAAATTTCTGTGCACTGCTCCCTTTTCACAGTCCAAACTCCCCCCATATGAGTCTCGCCTGGAACTGGGGTTCAGTTCCATAGGATAAGGGATTCAGTGCAGTTGGGAGTCTCTGTCTCCCTCCTGCCAGAGAAAGCCAGCCAGGCTCTTTGGCACCCGCTCTCTCCATGTGCGCGTCTCCATAACTCAGCTTTTTGCAGCTCCTCTGAGTTTCCGTGAGCCCCTCTCTTGCCTTCTAGTTGTAGAATTTTCACTTAGCCAACTTTCCTGTGGTTCTGGATGATGTCTGTTCTGTCTTTTAGTTGTAAATTTGAAATTGTTGTACGTGGCAGCAGTTTAGATGTTCACCTATGCTGCCATCTTGGTTTCTCCTCACCAGTCATTGTTTTTATCAATATTGTTTTTATATCATGTTTTTGTTCTTATATCATATTCGTATTGTTTATTTATTAATCAATTTATATATTATTTTCATATACGTTTTACTAATTTTATTTCATCTCTGACACTTCTATTATAGAGAAAGGACTAATAGTGATATTAAAATATTTCTTCTAATTATTTTCCTTTCAATGTGCACAAATCCATGCACCAGGCCACTAATATACAATATAATTATAACTGAACTAATTTGAGACATCAAGGCCCTAGAATAATCAACAGCCACCAAGCCAGATGGACAAGCTGTCAGCACAACTCATTTGAAATAGGGTGAAGAACAAGTATCACTATTCTTAATTTCACTTTTAGCATTCTTGTGGGGCTATCTGCCTTCATTTCACTTGTTATATTAATGTATGGTCTCCTGAGATTAGACTTTGAAGTTCCAAAACAGAATGTTTGTATGCATATATATGCACTAGAGGCCCAGTGCACAAAATTCATGCATGGGGGGCAGGTGGGGTGTCCCTCAGCCCAGCCTGCATGCTCTCCAATATGGGACCCCTCTATGGATGTCTGACTGCCCATTTAAACAGGCAGTTGGACATCCCTCTCACAATCCAGGACTGCCAGCTCCCAACTCTTCACCTGCCTTTCTGATTGCCCTTAACCACTTCTGCCTGCCAGCCTGATAACCCCCTCACCACTCCCCTGCCAGCCTGATTGATGCCTACCTGCTCTACTGCCAGCCTATTTGCCACTAATGGCCCTCCCCTGTAAGCCTGGTCACCCATAACTGCCCTTCCCTGCAGGCCCAGTTGCCCCAACTTTCCTCCTCTGCTAGCCTGGTCATCTCTAACTGCCCTTCCCTGCAGGCTTCATTATCCCCAACTTCCCTCCCTTGCAGGCCTGGTTCTTCCCAACTGCCCTCCACTGCTGGCCTAATCACCCACAACTGCCCTCCCTTGCAGGCCATCTTGTGGTGACCATCTTGTGTCCACAGGATCTTTGACCACATGGGGGCAGCAATCTTGTGTGTTGGAATGATGGCCAATCTGCATATTACTCTTTTATTAGATAGGATAGAGGCCTGGTGCATGGGTGGGGGCCGGCTGGTTTGCCCCGCAGGGTGTCCCAGATCAGGGTGGGGGTTTCCTTGGGGTGTGTGGTGGTCTGGGTGAGGGCCTGTGGTGATTTGCAGGCCAGACAACCCCCCACCAGTGACCCAAGCAGAGGGGAGGATTTATTTATCTTCTACAGTTGAGACTTCGTAGCCTGGTGTGGAGCCAAGCCTCCTGCTCACTCCATGGCCGCAGCCATTTCTGTTGGGATTTATTTAACTTCTATAACAGAATTTCATGCTGGCAGAGATCTTATCACATTAGTCTTTGTGTGCCCATTGAATATTAAATGTTCTTTGCCAATTAATCCTAGCTAGAACAAACACTAAATAAACATCTATTGGAATGGTAGTATTAGGGCCATCCTCAATGGAGCACTGTCCCTAGAAGCATGGTCAACATATGCTAAGGGGTCTACCTTGTGCAGAACAAAGAGACTTACATGACACTTGGTAGTATATATTCTCTTCTAATATCCATTAAAAAGGAATGATCAAAAGAAAGATATGAAGCAATCTATTTTTAATGTTAAAAATATATACACCCCTATGTTCATAGCAGCATTACTTATAATAGCCAAGATCTGGAAACAGACCATGTGCCCATGAGTAGATGAATGAATAAAATGCCATGCTACATTTACATAATGGAATAATACACAGCCATAAAGAAGAATGAAATCTTACCTTTTGCAACAGCATGACTGGAACTGGAGATTATTATACTAAGCGAAATAAGCCAGTTAGAGGAAGATTAATACCATATAATCTCACTTATATGTGGAATCTAATGAACACAATAAACTGACAAACAAAATAGAAACAGAAGCATTGATACATGTAGCGGATACATGTAAAAGCGGAGAGGGAACTGATGAAAGAAGGTGAAAAGAATATATGCGCATAACCCATAGACAGTGTAGTGATGGCCAGAGGGAAGAGAGTGATGGCTGAGTGAAGGTGGGCTCTGGGGACACCTCTAATAGTGTCAACGATAAAAATAAAGTTTAAAAGAGTAAATGTGCATGGTAACTGGAATGTCGAATATTTTGTTTACAAACCAGTTAGTGCCTTCATGACAATAAGATTCCCCTTCAGGCTTTAAGAAATAAAGAATTTATGCACTCAACTCCTATTGGAGGCAGCAGACGTTGTGCATAAAATATACCATCCTTTATATAATAAGATACAAACTCAATGTATACTGGCTAAAAATTACTGAATTTTTGAAATGTATTATTTGAACATTTCCTTTATTGACTTTAGAAATGTTTTAATAGGTGTGTCAAATTCATTATTATTTCAAAATGAATTCTCTTTCATGATTTCTGCTATTTGGCCATATACAAATCCCAATAGGCACACCATTTTAACCAGCCCTCAGAGTACCTAAAAATCATACTATCTGGAATATACCAACTCATAGGTGTAAGTTTCTTCTGTACATATAAAGAATATAGGCTTCAGATTATTCACTGAGGAGATGCTTACATCCTGTTTTTTTTAATAGAATGCATTTTCTTTCCTTTTATTTATAAATCTTTGAGCACCTTGTGAATGTTAATTGCCTGATCTTATAATTTAAGGTAGATATATAATAGCAGACTTTATGACAGGTAAGTGCATACACTGAAATGGAGAGAAGGGAAGATAGAGCACTGAGAGAACAAATTGTAAAACTCATAGATATTAGCTGTCTTGAAACCACATCTGCACATCCATGGCAGCACATATCTCTCTCCTGTACTTCTCAATTTATCTCATCAAGGAGCTTAAAGTATAGACCTGTTGCATCCACACATTGCACAGATATTTATTCAAGGGAATAAGACTAAGGATTGTTACTTCACTGCTTTTATTTATGTAGACACTGAATTCAGTAAAACTTAGTTCAGTTTGATGAAGAATCTGAAGTGTGGAGGCAGCAGAATTTGTGTTTCCGGATCATAATTTACGGAAGTGTTTGACTCAAATTCTCCTTCTTCATTTATAGGTACTTATAAAGGGCAGCAGGAATACCCAGTAGGCAGGACTGGTAGGGGCAAGAAAGCATAACTGAGTTGGCTTATGTAGGCCAATTAGCTCAATGAACAATTAGCTCTAGCACAGTAGTTGGCTTAGAGGCAGATGACCTAAAGTGGTCTAATCTGTGTGACTTACAGAATTTTTGATGTGGCTTAACTCAGACCTTAAAATTAACTCAGAGGTGATAAGTTTCAGGAAAATAATACCATAATTAGAACTGAATGAGTTCTAAGGTATATGTCCTATAACTGCCAACATGCATTCAGAAATCTCTAAACCAAAAGATATCTCATAGCTTGCAATTTTAGTCATTGGAACCACTTTCTCAGGGGTCCAAAATAATTCATGGATTGTCTTATGAAAATGCTTCCCACAAGTGTATAGCACAGGAAATGGTTTAAAATATACTTAAAGGTGATGCATATGCCGGCATTTGTTATTCTTAGGGAAAATGTATGCACATAACCCAGGATATGAAGAAATAGAATAATTAAAAAAGAAGGATTTCACTATGTATCTTGATATATTTAGTTTGGAATAAATTCCCCAAACTTGGAAAGTGACAGAGATAATTATGACATTTGAAAAACCAGAAAGGCACAACATGGGAGATTGTTTGCTTTAACTGATGCACTAGAGATAGCTTCAGTTGTATAAGAAGATCAGATATGGAGTTGACTTGGAAACCAAAGCTTGAATTGAGGCAAAGCTATTGCTTGGAGTGATAAACTCAGATACAGTTTTGTGTCCAACAACTTATTGAACTATACCTCTGTTACGAACTGATAGAAGTTACTATTAGTGCATTTGCCCCACTTGCATTATCTTTCAAAAGGAAGTTGTGTGGGATAGAAGAGGAATATTGGATAAGGAATCAGAAGAAATGGACTATAATGCTAGTTCTTCAAATTATAGGAACTGTAATCTGGGATAACTCATTTAATTTCTTTGCATCATCTCTGTATTCTCATCTACACAGTGGGAATAATGTTAATAGTCTAAATCTGGTTCTTAGTCAAATGTAATAATATGTAACAAACTAGAGGCCTAGTGCACAAAATCAATGCATGGGCGGCAGAGGGGTGTCCCTCAGCCCAGCCTGCATGCTCTCCAATATGCGACCCCTCTAGAGATGTCCAACTGCCTGTTTAGGCCTGATCCTGAGCAGTTGGACATCCCTCTCACAATCCAGGACCTGCCTGCCTTCCTGATTGCCCCTAACCACTTCTGCCTGCCAGCCTGATCACCCTCTAACTACTGCCCTGCCAGCCTGATTGATGCCTAACTGCTCCCCTGCCAGCCTGTTTGCCCCTAACTGCCCTAGTCTGTGGTCCTAGTCCCCCCCAACTGCTCTCCCCTGCAGGCCTGAATCCCCACCCCAGCTGTCCTATCTTGCAGGCCCAGTCGCCCCCAACTTCCCTCCTCTGCTGGCCTGGTCATCCCCAACTGCCCTCCCTTGAAGGCCATCTTGTGGTGGCCATCTTGTGTTTACATGGGGGCAGGATATTTGACCACATGGGGGCAGCCATCTTGTGTGTTGGAATGATGGTCAATCTGCATATTACTCTTTTATTAGATAGGATAGAGGCCTGGTACATAGGTGTGGGCCAGTTGGTTTGCCCTGAAGGGTGTTCTGGATCAGGGTGGGGTTTCCTTGGGGCATGGGGTGGCCTGGACAAGGGGCCTGTGGTGGTTTTCAGGCTGGCCATACCCCCCAGTGACATAAGCAGAGGCCCTGGTATCTGGGATCTATTTATCTTCTAGAATTGAGACTTTGTAGCCTGGAATGGAGTCAAGCATCCTGCTTGCTCCTTGGCTGCAGCCATTTCTGTTGGGATTTATTTATCTTATATAATTGAAACTTTGTAGCCTTAAGTGGAGGCCAAGGCAGGCCAGGGTGTGCAGAAAATTGGGCTTCATCCATCACCAGTGGCAACCCTAGCCTCCTGCTCTCTCCAGCTCTGTGGCTGCCGCCATTTTTGTTGGAATTTATTTATCTTCTATAATTGAAACTTTGTAGCATTTAGTGAAGGCCTGGGCTGGCCAGGGTGTTCAGAAAGCTTGATTTCCTCCATCGCCAGGGAAATCCAAGCCTCCCTCCTGCTCTCTTCGTGGCCACAGCCATCTTGGTTGGGGTTCATTTGCATACTTGCTCCTGATTGGCTGGTGGGCGTGGCTTTGTAGGTGTAGCTTGTGGTGTAGCAGAGGTATGGTCAATTTGCATATTGCTCTTTTATTAGATAGGATAACTCATGGACACAAACAATAGTGTGGTGAAGGCCTAGGGTGGGGGCTGGGTGCACACTAAATGGGGAAAAGGGAGACATATGTAATACTTTCAACAATCAAGTCTTTTTAAAACAGAATGTTTGGCAACATTTGTGGGTTTCCTCCCATTGGCTGACAGCCCAGGACTTGGCTATTGGTCCAGACTTATATGTATTTAGACAATAAGTTTCAAACTCTGCTCCTCACATAGTTGATTATTTATTTGTTTATTTATATTTGTTTGTTTATGTGATTCCTTTTTATTCTCTCTACTGTAATGTATGTGCTACTACAAAATGACCTTGACTTTTTTTGGACTGAGCTCCATATTCAGTATCTTTCTAAAATAATGTGCAATACTTGCCAAGATTTCAAGAAGTATTTGTTGTATGAATGACTTCGCCTTTGCTTTCCCACACAGTATTTCAATACTTATTTATTTTTCTTAATCAAGTAAGTACAAAACTATAAAGAAATCATCACCCTGCCAAAGCAAATCAAAATCAGAAACATTTGTGGAAAACTGTGTTGTAACCAAAAAACACCAACTAGTTTCACTGGATGTATAGCCATAGGATCCATTTCTACTCCAATCAAAATGTAAGAATGGGGGCAGTGCAAACCCTTATGTGCAATGGAAAAATATTGGAAAATTAAGTCCTTCTAACCAGAGGTTGTGCTTCTTGCTTTTCTTAAGCTGGCCTCTCAAAGATACTATGTTGATAACATGTAGCTGTCAGACTGGTAAGTGCCAATGACCAAGAAAGATATTCATGATGGATCAGTGTCACAACAGACCATCCTATGGGCAGAACTCCTTTTTCTGAAAAGACAGAAAAGTTGCTCTATTACTAATATTATTTATTTTCAGTTGTTTCAAATAGCAATTATTTTGACATATGAATGATGCTCCTTTATCCTTCCAGAGAGAAGTACCCAGTGCAGGCTGTGTATTTAAAGTACAAAGATATAGCTATAAGTTCAGTGATCCAGATAATTGAAAGTTGAAATGCTTTTGAAAAAATGAATAGGACTACTGATGCTGGCCAAAATGGTGTAAGCCCACTATAGCCTATCTCTCCCATTGATTACAGCTAAAAATTGTGGAGAGGATGCAGGAAGCAACTGCCTGGGAACTCTGAAAAGTAAAGTAACTAATAGCTTGAAGATTTGAAGAGAAATCATAACTTGAAGACTGACTAAAATGATGCTGAATTTCTTAGTTTTATTTTCCTCCTTTAAAATAGGTTTTGATCCAAGGATGGGACATATTACATAGGTACATAGTTAAAGTGGATACAGAAAATTCTGAGGGACACTTTTCTGCCTTAAGGGGAGCCCCAGTGATGTGGAATTGCAAGATAGCCTGAGGGGGTCTAAACTCCAAAAGAAACCCAAACATTTTGGGCAAAAGAAATAGAAAATGAGGCCCCTAATATCTATATATTATGGGGGGAATCTGTGAGAGGAAAACACTAGAAAGAATCCCCCTAATTCTGTGTGTGAACTAATACATGTCTCAAGTTTGCCCCTGAGTAACATACACATGATACATGACCAGTATATTGCATTTTGTGCCCACCACTCAAAATCAGATTATATAACTGATGAAAGAATAAACTGTGGTACATCCATACTATTGAATACTAATCAGCAGTAAATCTCAAAGTAGTATGCTAAGTGAAATAAACCACATTCAAAGACTACATATTGGATGAACCCATTTATAATAAATTCTTGCAAAAGCAAATCATACGGATGGAGAATAGATTAGTGATTGATAGAGTGTAGGCATTTAACTCCTAAAGGCAGCACAGAGGGATATTTGGGGATGATAGAACTTTTTTTTTAATTGTGTTAGTTTTCACATGACCCTATGTGTTGGTCAAAATTCATAGATCTATTTACCATAAAAAGTAAATTTTACTGAATATATTTGAAAAACAAGTTTAAAAATACTTGAGTATATATACATTTTCTCAAACTTCAATATGGTTGAATTCCATATTATCTAGGAAATAAAAATTTCTTAATCTATAGGTTTGTTAAAAAATGATGAATAATTTAAAGAGAAAGAAGATAAATACTTAAGAAACCCCTTCATTTAATGCTATTTTAAATCCCTCAAAGTTGAAGTAGGCAGAATAACCAGGAATTGGACAGCAGGTGGTCTCATCAAGAAGTCATCATATTGCCCAGCCAGTGTGGCTCAGTGGTTAATCATCAACCTATGAATCAGGACGTCCCAGTTTGATTCCCAGTTAGGACAAATGCCCGGGTTGCAGGTTCTTTCCCAAATGGGGGGTGTGCGAGCGGTAGCCAATCACTGATCCTCTCTCATTATTGATATTTCTCTCTCTCTCTCCCTCTCTCTTCTGCTCTGAAATCAATAAAAAATATTTTTAAACAAAGAAGACATATTAACATGTCAGCCAAAATGTATGGTTACACTGCTAGGACTTTATCCAGAAAGCAGGACTACTGGGGAAGAAATTACTTTTGCTATCAAAGTGGCACATTCCAGATATGTTTTCCCTTTTATAAACTTTTTTGTATAATAGTTGATATATTACCTATTTAAGGACTGTGAGTAACATCTAGTCACTTAAGAAAACAAACAGCAACAACAACAAAAAACACCAATTAATATATTCAAGAGGCTAATTAGAACTCAGCTTCTACACTTGGCAGCATCAAAATGAAAACATTAAAAACATGTTTAATAAAACTAGGCTAGATATGGCCATTGGAAACAGGTGTGATATGATTATTACATTTAATTAGTCATTATTATTATTATCAGTTTTTTAATAATATTGTAGCAACTATGGCTTTTGGGGATAAAGATCAGTCTGTTGGTAAGTGGATTCATGTACAAAATGCTAGACAGAAATACAACTTAGGAGGGTGAAATTGACCATTTACTGATTGCTCACTGATAAGTAGGTGTCTCAATCAAACCTCAAAATTTCTGTGAAGTAGGACTTATTGCCCTTTTCCATTAATGGAAAAAATGAAGACTTAAAGAATTGGGCAAGTTGCCCAATGATATAAAGATAGGATTTGAATCCAGATTTGATTTCAGTTTCACATTGTCATTTTATTTTATTTATTTATTTATTTATTTTTAATATATTTTATTGATTTTTTACGGAGAGGAAGGGAGAGAGATAGAAAGTCAGAAACATCGATGAGAGAAAGACATAGATAAGCCGCCTCCTGCACGCCCCGCAGTGGAGATGTGCCCGCAACCAGGATACATGCCCCCGACTGGAATCGAACCTGGGACCTTTCAGTCTGCAAGCCAACGCTCTATGCACTGAGCCAAACCAGTCTCAGCATCATTTTAAATATATATCATAAATACCTCAGTTATAGCTAATAACATAATTAAAGATAGAACCAAGGGGAAACAGGCCAGACATTGTTATTTTAATGATTTTTTAAGTAGAAGAAGATGAATAATTTTATTTTTTATTTTATTTTTTTCAATATTTTTCTTTATTGACGAAGGTATTATATATGTGTCCTTATTTCTCCATTGCTCCCCCACCCTCCATTCTGGCCCCCACCCCCCTGGTGTTTGTGTCCATTAGTTAGGCTTATAAACTTGTATACAAATCCTTTGGTTGATCTCTCCCCCTTACCCCCACCCTCCCCTTCCTTCCCTCTGAAGTTTGATGGTATGATCGAATCTTCTCTGTCTCTGGATCTGTTTTTATTCATCAGTTTATGTTGTTCATTATATTCCACAAATGAATGAGATCACGTGATATTTGTCTTTCTTTCAATGTCTTATTTTGCTTAGCATAATGGTCTCCAGTTATATCCATGCTGCAGCAAATGGTAAGAATTTCTTCTTTTTTTATAGCAGCGTAGTATTCCATTGTGTAGATGTACACAGTTTTTTAATCCACTCATCTGCTGATGGGCACTTAGGCTGTTTCCAAATCTTAGCTATGGTAAATTGTGCTGCTATGAACATAGGGGTGCATATATCTTTTCTGATTGGTGTTTCTAGTTTCTTGGGATATATTCTTAGAAATGGGATCATTGAGTCAAATGGGAGATCCATTTTTAGATTTTTAAGGAAACTCCATACTGTTCTCCACAGTGGCTGCACCAGTCTGCATTCCCACCAGCATCCTCACCAATACTTGTCATTTTCTCTGCATCCTCACCAACACTTGTCATTTGTTGATTTGTTGTTAATACCCATTCTGACAGGTATGAGATGGTACCACATTGTCGTTTTGATTTGCATCTATCGGATGATTAGTGACTTTGAGCATGTTTTCATTTGTTTCTTGGCCTTCCTTATGTCCTCCTCTGAAAAGTACCTATTTATGTTCATTGCCCATTTTTTGATTGGGTTGTTTATCTTCCTTTTGTTAAGTTGTATGAGTTCCCTGTAAATGTTGGAGATCAAACCCTTACCAGTGATAACATTGGCAAATATATTCTTCCATGCAATGGACTTTCTTGTTTTGTGGATGGTTTCTTTTGCTGTGCAGACGCTTTTTATTTGTATGAAGTCCCATTTGTTTATTTTCTCTTTAGTTTTCATTGCCTGAGGAGCTGTATTGATGAAGATATTGCTTTAGCATATGTCTGAGATTTTGCAGCCTGTGGATTACTCATAGGCCTCTCTTGCAGGCCATGCCACACCCCAGCTTATATTTAAGTCCTTTATCTATTTTGAGTTCATTTTTGTGTATAGTGTAGAGAACCTAGAAATTGACCCAAACCACTATGCTCAATTAATATTTGACAAAGGAGGCAAGACCATACAATGGAATCAAGACAGTCTCTTCAATAAATGGTGTCGGGAAAATTAGATATATACATGCAAAAAATAATGATTTTTTTTAATGTAAGGAGCAGATTTTGGAAATTAGAGGGAACAAGAAGAAAGAAAAGTTAAACAGTAAAAAGTTTTTAAATTTTTAATCTAATACAGTTTTTATTTTTGGTGTTCCTAGTTTCTCTCCTGTGTCCTCCTCTGAAAAGTACCTATTTATGTACTTTATAAATGTAAATATATTTCATTTATAAATGTAAATATATTTCAGACCATTTTCATGCCAAAATGCCACATAACTCAGAGGAAATTTTAATTAAAACAGATTCAGTTTTTAAAATATTGTTTATAGTTAACTGCACTTAGAAGAATATGTACCTTATTTACATAACATTTTTTGTATTTGATACTCAATGGTATGGTTTCAGTTTTTCCTTAAACTCACACTCTATTTCATTAATTTTTATTCTACTCTTGTTCTCTGGAAACCAGAGTCACTTCAGAAATTCTTATTACAAGAATTGTTTGGTCAAAGAAAATATATGTAACTTCCTGAGGTTTTGTGTTCCTGCTATTTCAATCTCAACTTCACATTTTTTGTGATAACTTTGAATGAAACCCAGCTGTTAGCAGGACATAAACCTACCAAACCTATACCTTGATGATAATCAGTATGAAAAGTTATGTTTTTTGGGGATACCCAGATCCACCTCAAAAGCTAGAAAAAAACATTAAAATTTTTATTTCACTGTTCACATTTGTCTTCATATACATAAAAATATATACATAAAAAGCTACTCTTATTATAATAGTACTTTTCATCATTGCAAAAGTAGAGGGGAAACAGATAGTTTGCCTTAGTATATGAACTGCATTTCTAAAGGACAAGAGGTATATAAGTGCTCTAGGAAACTTCCCTACTTTTGAAAAAAAAAAACACGTTATTTTTTTTTCTCTTAGAATATTTAGTTTTTATTTGCAAAATTTCTTCTACAATCTTTTTCTTTTTATTGTTTAAAGTATTACAAATAATAGTACATATGTTTCCTTTGTTCCCCCAAATTAACCTTCCCCTAGCCTCTCCTAACCCCTGTCACATACCCTCACCCCCTTCCCAGTGTTCTATGTCCATTGGTTATGCTTATATGTGTGCATACGAGTCCTTTGGTTGATGTCTTACCTCCTTCCCACCTTCCAATCCTCCTCAGCCTTCCTGCTGTTGTTTGACAGTCTGTTCAATGCTTCTCTGCCTCTGTATCTATTTTTTTCATCCTATCTAATAAAAGAGTAATATGCAAATTAACAATCACTCCACTACACCCACAAGCCACACCCACCAAACAATCAAGAGAGAGTATGCAAATTAACCCAACCAAGATGGCTGTGGCCACAGAGTGAGCAGGAAGCTTGGGTTTCCCCGGTAATAGAGGAAGCCACGCTTTTCACACACCCTGGCGGGCTACAAAGTTTCCATTATGGAAGATAAATAAATCCCAACAAAAATGGCTGCAGCCACAGAGCTGGAGAGAGCGAGGCTTGAGTTGCTCCCAGTAATGGAGGAAGCCAAGCTTCTTGCAGCCCTGGCCTTCCTTGGCCTCTGCTTAAGGCTACAATGTTTCAATTATAGAAAATAAATAAATCCCCCCAAAAATGGCTGTGGCCACAGAGCAAGCAGGAGGCTTGGCCCCACTCAAGGCTACAAAGTTTCAATTATAGAAGATAAATAAATCCCAGATCCCAGGGCCTCTGCTTAGGTCGCCAGGGGGCGTGGCAAGCCTGCAAACCACCATAGGCCTCTCTTGCAGGCCATGCCACGCTCCAAGGGAACCCCGACTCTGATCTGGGACACCTTTCAGGGCAAACCAGCTAGCCCCCACCAGTGCACCAGGCCTTTATCATATCTAATGAAAGAGTAATATGCAAATTGACCATCAATCCAACACACAACATGACGGCCCCTATGTGGTCAAAGATCCTGCCCCCAATTGGACACAAGATGGCCAGCAGGGGAGGGCAACTGGAAAGGACGAGGCCTACAAGGGAGGGCAGTTAGGGGCAATCAAGCCTGCAGGGGAGGGCAGTTGGGGGGAGTACCAGGCCTGCAGGGGAAGGCAGTTGGGGGAACTAGGCCTGCATGGGAGGACAGTTAGGGGTGACTAGGCCTACAGGAGAGGGCAGTTAGGGGTTGCCAGGCCTGAAGGGGAGGGCAGTTAGGGGCAAGCAGCCTGGCAGGGGAGCAGTTAGGCATCAACCAGGCTGTCAGGGGAGTGATTAAGGGGTGATAAGGCTGGCAGGCAGAAGTGGTTAGGGGCAATCTGGAAGACAGGCAGGCAAGCAGTTGGGAGTCAGCAGTCCTGGATTGTGAGGGATGTCCCATATTGGAGAGAGTGCAAGCTGGGCTGGGTTCCATGCACTAATTTCATGCACCAGGCCTCTAGTCAGTTTATAATGTTTTTTATCATCCATAAAATGAGTGAGATCATGTGGTATTTTTCTTTCACTGACTTGACATATCACTTAGCATAATGCTCTCCAGTTAAATAAACTGATTTTTCACTTGTTGAATTTTTTCTAAACAAAAATCAATAATGTATGACCCATATGCTTATTAAGTCCATTTTTATTTCTAATCCTAAATGTAGTCACTGAAAGTCCACTGGAGAAATCTCATGTTAAGATATTTGAGTGATTGCCACAATATAGTGCTAGAGAACCTTATCTCAATTGATATTGGAACTTTCTTAAAGGATACTTTTTAAAAAAATGATCTTGTGATTTTAAGTTCTTGCTACAATTCTATTGAGGCAATTGTTCAGAGTAAAATAATTAAAAAGCTCACTAAATGTATTGATTGTGGTGGTTCAAATTTAGTCACACAGACAGGCCCATTTCCTGCTTAATAGTATCATCTCAAATGAATGGGCTTTATACAATCAATTCTGATAGGGGGAAAAAAGGAAAGAAAAGGAAAATTGTGGTTATTTTAATAAATGGTTTCTTTTTAAGCAATCAAATAAATTTTCATTATGGTCAAATGTAACCCAGAAATATTAAGCAAAAAGTTTTAGGTCGCCAGGTGGCGTGGCAAGCCTGCAAACCACCATAGGCCTCTCTTGCAGGCCATGTCATGCTCCAAGGGAACCCCCACCCTGATCTGGGACACCTTTCAGGGCAAACTAGCTAGCCCCCACCAGTCCACCAGGCCTTTATCATATCTAATAAAAGAGTGGATCAGGGCTCAATGGTTGAGCATTGACCTTTGAAACAGGAATTTACTGTTCAATTCTGGTCAGGGTACATGCCCAGGTTGATGGCTCCATCCCCAGTGAGGGGCTTGCCTGAACCATCCAATCAATGATTATCTCTCATCACTAATATTTCTCTCTCTCCACTTCTCCCTTCCTCTCTGAAATCAATAAAAGTATATTTTTAAAAAGTTTTATGAAACAAAATGTCCCAAAAATTATGGAAATTAAGTTTCCTGTTCTATTTACTTTCTTATTTGATATTTATTTTTATTTTAACTTAAAGAAACCAAGGATTGAACAAAACATCAATTATGTTATAGCATTTCTGTTTAATAAAAGCCATTCTAACTGGCATAATGGCAGGAAAATTATTTTATAAACATTATTATTTGTACCATGTGTTTAATTATAGTACACAATTCTCTAAATTAATTATGTGAGAGCAAATTAAGAGTAACATAATTTAAGAAGCTTCTCTTTAAAAAAAAGACTATTATGAGTCAATTTGAAGTTTAATATATCTGATTTTCTTTGTCTCAGTATGTGCACCTTTTGTACTGTAGTTGCAATGTCTATAGTTTGATCTCAAATATCACATGCAAATTACAGTTCTACTCCCACATGTAAAAGGGAACAAGTAGGCCAAAGTTCCTAGGATGACAAACTTGGTATGTTTGAAGAAAAAGTATGAGGTAGCCAGCAAACAGTGGGCAAGGGGTGGAAGGTGAGATAAGAAAGGACACCAGAGGCCAGATCTTACAGTTTGTGGGTCATAGTGAGGACTCCAGATTTCATTCTAAGAGTAATGGAAAACCACAGGAGGGTTTTGCACAGGAGAATGATCAACTTTTGAAAGGTTCATTCTGTCTACTGTATAGCAAATCAACTAAAAAGTGGCAAGGTGTATATAGAGGAAGAAGATCAATTCAGAGGCTATTTTGAGAGTGTAGGAGAGAGCTGATGATGGAGTTTTTTTAATTTTATTGTTTAAAGTATTAAAAATAATAGTACATATATTCCTTTTTTTCCCATTGACCTTTCCCCCACACGCCTCTACCCTCTGGCACACACCTTCACCCCACTCCTCAGCATCTTGTGTTAATTGGTTATGCTTATATGCATGCATACAAGTCTTTTGATTAATCTGCATCTCTCAGATGATTAGTGACTTTGAGCATGTTTTGATGATGGAGATTTGAACTAGTGTTATAGTATGATGACTAGGCAATCTTGTGAATCCAACGCTGAAGGGAGAAGTCCATACTTGTGGTATATGTGGAGGCATGGAACAGATTGAATTTGCTCAGACAGGGAAGAATGTAGAGGGCAGAGGACCAGTGGCAGGATTGAATATACTCTACTATTTGATTCATGCAGAGAAGAAGCAAGCAGACACTCAAAGGAAGCTAAGACAGAGTGCCCAATAATATAGGAAATAGAGAGCATGACATTTTGGAATACAAAAGAAAGTAAAAATGTTTGTTTTTTTTTTAAAGGAGATGAAGGATTTGAGAATGAAATTGTCTCTTTCGTGAAAGGAATAAGAAATGTGGCTGTAGCTCGGTAGTGATATATGGTAAATAGTATGTTTATTTTTTTTTAACATAAGAGACACTTGAGCTTTAATTGTTTTGTCTTTTTTTTTCTAATGGAAATGACATACTAGAAAGAAATGTCATTGATCCACCAGAGAGGAGGGAATAGTCATTGCTGGACTTGTGACCTTAAGAAGATAAAAGGATGAGATAAGAAGTACAGTTGTGGTGTTGGCTTTATATAGTAATTGAGGTGCTGCTTACCATTACAGGAAGAATTTAGAGGAGTGTGGATATAGATGAAGAAGGTTGGCAGTTTGGGTTTGAATGATGTTGAAATTTCTGATTTACTCGCACAAAGACAATGGATTTAGGGTCATGAAAGATAATTATAATCAATCAGTACTATAAATTCAAACATTCCTTATATTGGATTTTATGGTTATAGATCAGTACTAATCATATCATTGTTGCATATTCTCCTACACAGTTTATTCTATACAACCTTCCAAATATGGGTTAATCAATATGGGTATTAGGAAAATTAAGTCAGAAAGATGACTTGTTCTAAGTTTACAAAAGCAATTCCAAGTTCTCTGGATTTATTTTTAGTGTGGTGGATAAAAATTATTTGTTTCAGAGGTATAGGTCCCTTAATTCTTGGTGAAGTTGAAGGTGGAATCAATATTGTTTGATTCTGACCAATCTAGGGCTTAGTGGACTGTAGAGTTCCTAGACCAGTGGTCCGCAAACTCATTAGTCAACAGAGCCAAATGTCAACAGTACAATGATTGAAATTTCTTTTGAGAGCCAAATTTTTTAAACTTAAACTTCTTCTAATGCCACTTCTTCAAAATAGATTCGCCCAGGCCGTGGTATTTTGTGGAAGAGCCACGTTCAAGGGGCCAAAGAGCCACATGTGGCTCACGAGCCACAGTTTGCCAACCACTGTCCTAGACCATTTAGTTAAGCATCCTGAAAGCTTTATTCACTTCATCACTTACCTTCTGTAAGAACTTTCCCTAGGGTCTTCTTCCAATGTGCTTTACCCTCTTTCATCATATCCTAGGCAATCAATACCATCTTTTAGAAATAAAGTTTATTCAAAATTTGTCAGGTCATAGTACATTAAGTTATTTTTGATGAGCAGGCACTATATGCAGAGCTCAGTAGAAAGTGAAAGTTTTGGTGGAAGGCAGGCTCTACAGTTTGTATTTTTATGTATTTATTAGAAACCATGAGGGTTGTAACATGATGCAATATACTAGAAAACAAGAGCTGTATTATTCCAAGAGCTCAGTCACTAGCTCTAGCCCTACTGTCTTCTATTACCAAAACATTTATTTTTGTTTCATAGTAACATAACATTTTCAGAGTTCAGCACATCAGAAGTCTTGGAGATCATCTATTTCAGCAACTTTATTGTATATATTAGGAAAACAGAGACATAAGTAAGGCTAAAGACTTTCCAAAGTTAACTGGTTATGTTAGTGGTAGAATCCAGACTTACTGATTCCTTATGCATCATCACTCTCTTCCCCTCTATCAGTGAATCACTTCACTATAGCATTAGTCTTCTCAAAGCAGGCAAAGTGGTCAGGTTGACACCTAATATCACATTTACTACAAGCTTCTAGAGCAAGTTCACCAGGGATCATAGCAAAATCCATTCAAAGTTCAGGAGCAAGAAGTAGAAAATAAGGCGGAGAAAGCAAGAAAGTGACAGGAAGTGAGAAAAATAAAGATACAAAGACCTGAGGAAACAGTCCTGGCATGGGGAATGATGGAGAAGAAAAGTATCTAGCATGAGGAACAATAAAGAATTTGCAAATTGTTTGGAATAGAGGAAAGAGAGGAAGATGAGTTTTGCAGTATTCTCTCCAGACTCATAGGGAGGCCCCAACTCAGCTGCTCTGACTCTTCCAAGGGCCACTCTATTTCTTGCTAGTGATTCATCTTACCCCTGACAGAGATGGACCTCCTGACTAGCTGCTCTTTCCTCTGTTCGTGCTTTTGCTGTCTATGGTATTGTAAAATGACATTATTGTTGGTGTAATCTTTTCATTTGGGAACTCATGACCTTAGAACAAAAGATTTCATCACAAGTATAAAACACTTAAAAGCTTATAAAGTGCTTACTCATATAGTATATTCTTTGGGTCTCACAATAAACTCATGAGGCAAATGTTGTCTGTGACCCTTTGCTAAGGCTTGAGCATGGTATACAGGGGCCCAAGGCTAAGAAGGTTCTTTAAACCAAATATCCTCTCTGGAAACACACCAGGCAAATGGTACATTCCACAGGGGACCAGGAGAAAGTCAAGACCACAAGCCAGGATAGGCTAAAACATATGACTAGGTGCTGAGGTGGCAGAGGAGGATAGGGAGAGCACAGACCAAGGAAACTAAGATATTGTATTGATGGGTACAGGTGAAAAGTGGATGGAGTTAATTTCAGAAATGTTGGCGTCTACAAATATTTACCTAACTAAGAATGCTCCAGTAAGATTCACTGACTCTTCACTGTATCTGCATACTATACTAAGCACCATTCTCTTAAAAAATCGTTATTGTTGAAAGTATTACATATGTCCCCTTTTTCCCCCATCAACCCTTCTAGCCTGCCATCACCCTCTGCCCTATGCCTCCACCACACTATTGACTGTGTCCATGGGTTATGCATATCTATACTAATAAAAGGATAATATGCTAATTAGACCAGGTCGATTGGACATCTTCCAAACATCTGACTTCCTTCTGGACAGTTAGGGGGTAACCAGGCTAGCAGGGGAGCAGTTAGGGGGCTACCAGGCCAGCAGAGGACCAGTTAAGGGGCAATCAGGCTGGCAAGCAGAGGCAGTTAGGAGAGTTCAGGTAGGTAGGCGAATGGTTAGAAGCCAGCAGTCCCAGATTGAGAGAGGAATGTCCGAATGCCAGTTTAAGTCCCATCCTTTAGGGATTGGGCCTAAACCAGCAGTTGGATATCCCCTGAGAGGTCCCAGATTGGAGAGGGTGCAGGCTAGACCGAGGGATCACCCACCACCTTCCTCCCACCATGCATGAATTTCGTGCACCAGGCCTATATATACATATAAGTTCTTTAGTTGATCTCTTCCCACCAACCCCCACCTTCCCTTTGAGATAAATTATGTTCTATGCTTCTATATCTCTGCACCTATTTCGCTTATTTATTTTGCTCATTAGATTACACATATGGATGAGATCATGTGATACTTGTCTTTCTCTGACTGATTTATTTGGCTTAGCATAATACTCTCCACTACCCTCCTTGCATCTCAAAGGGTAATATATCCTAATAAAGTCAAAACACCAATAAGAAAGGATATATGCTCATAGCAGCACAATTTACAATAGCTAAGATCTGAAAACAGCCAATGTGCCCATCAGAAGAGGAGTGGATACAAAAGCTGTGGTACATTTACAGCATGAAATACTATGCAGCAGTAAAAAAGAAGGATCTCTTACCCTTTGAGAGCATCCATGTTCTTTAAAGCCTTTGAACTTTCTGTTCCCTCTGGAATGTTGTCTGGCCCCACACCCATATCAACATGACTTACTTCCTCATGTCATCAGATCTCTGCTGAAATATTGCTTTACTAGAGAGGTTTAATCATACTTTCCTATCCCGCTCAGCATACTCTCTCCTTCTTCCCTGCCTTATAGCTCTGTTATCCATAGTATCTGTCATCATATGAAAGTAGATGTAGATATAGATACATCTATACAAATATATATATATATTATCTACACACACACACACACACACACACACACACACTTATTTGTCTATCTGAATGTAGATGTAGATACATCTATACATATAGATGTATATATATATATACATATATATATGATATATCTACACACACACACACACGCACACACACTTATTTCTAATTGTGGTTACAAGGACAGAATTTTTCAAAATTTGTTAAAAAATATGTTTTTACTACAAGAGGTGTTTTTATTGGGAGGAAAGATAAACATCAATGCTGAGAGAAAATTCTTGATAGGCTGCCTCCTGCACACCCCTAGTTGGGACTGAGCCTGCAACCTGTGTATGTGCACTGTCTAGAAATCAAACCAATGACCTTCTGGTTCTGGGGCAATGCTAACCACTGAGCCACCAGCTGGGCACAAGAACAGAATTTTTTGTCTCTTTTCTTTACTCGTCTCTGTAGTCCCACAAAGAGAGCACTCAATGATTATTGGTTGAACATAGAAATAATTACATTTTCCTGTCTGGATGGATAGCTGCAAAAACCTCAAAGTCAAAAATTGTATTGTCTTCATCATTATGTTCCCAGTGCTTTGCAGGGGATCTAGACCATTCTGGGTGCTCACTAGGAATTGGTAGAGTGAGAAAAATAAAAATCTGTCGCATTCCTATAGATAAAACTGCAATATAACCTTCAATTATTTGTCCTTCTGCTTCAAATCTAACCCTCCCCCTCCTTCAGTTTCCCACTGAGTAATTGCCTTGTTATTATACAGGCATCTTTTCTTACATGATCACTTTCCCAAACCAGTCTGAAATTAATATGGCTATATCCTCTGATGACTCAGTTTGCTCAGAGTCTTCTGAATCTACTGAGTTTTTAGCACTTGATATTTGTTAATTACCTTGGAGTCGAGGAGAAATCATTTTATGTATGTGATACTATCACATTTCAGTATCTTGAAATGTTATTTAAAGCAACTCAATTTTTTTAAACTACAAAGATATAAAAATAACCTCTAAGAATAAGGCTAGCTAAATGAGTTCTCCAATCAAGATTTCACAAGTGATTACAAAAATGAATACATTCTGCAGTTAAGTTAATAGACTTCCTTTTTTAGGGTATGAAATATTTAACATCCACATCATAGTTTTCGTGAGTTCCTTGTATTGCTTAACATATTTTGACTGCTCAATAAATAATAATCAAATTAATGCCACAGCAACTCTAACATTAATAAGTCCAATAAAATTGTGCTGAGTTCTGCCTTTCTCTTTCACTAGTAAGTGCCTGCCAATTGGTTGACATAATAAATTCAATACAGCATTAGTCATTGGTATTTTTCCTTTTTCCTTACAAGAAAGAAGACTTTGAAATATTTACAATCTGAAAACAATGGAAGGAATGATATACATACATACAGTAGCAAGTTACTGGAGTTCCGCTTCAAACAACAAAGTAATAAATCAGAATTACAAGAGGTCACTGACTTTCAAATATTCATGAGAACCAATTACAATGCACACTTTGGCTTGGGGATGGACAAAGACCATCAAATGGCTACTTTTCACAGGTGACTTTCTCTTCCTCTATTAGTCCATCTGCCACAGTAGCTTTCAATATGATGGTTCAATGAAATTGATAGGGACAAATACCACTGTATCCATTCCATATATTCATTAATGAGTAGAAATTATTGACTAATAACAAATTACCACCCTAATTTTATGCTCTTGTGTTTTGTGATTTTCTTTAGATCAAGCTATAATTGTCCATATACTCTAACATATACAGATAAAGTAATTAATGTTTCATAATCTATTTCAGAGTATAGGCTTCACACTTCTCAGCTGAACCTCCTGTGGTCCTTATAAAGTGCTGAAAAAAAGATCCATTTTAATAAATATATGTTTCTTTGTCTATTAGGTAACAGACCTTAAATGAAATAATGATATTATTATTTCAATCTTCACAATAACTCTCTGAGGTAAGTGGATAATAGTATCCCTATGTAAATAATTAAAATAAGAATTATAAAAGTTAAGTCACTTTTACAATGTCATACAACCCTGACTTTCCCAAACCATGATTCAAAAGATAATAGGTCTGACTCCAAAGCCCATATTCCTTCCAGAATAGCAGGGTTGCCTTCAAGTACTGTAAGGGAATCTCTGAACTGAAGTTCCGAGAAATGATGGTAGTCATTCCTCTGGTGCTTTATTTGAGTAGAACAAAAGTATTTTGTCTGTTTGGATATGAGACCCTGTACACTTTCATATACATTATTCAATGTAATTTTCACAATATCACTGTGCATTATTACTCCTATTTTTAAGATGAGACAACTAGAACTTCACAAAGTTAAGTAACCCACTAAAGATCACACAGCAAGAGGCAATTCCAAATATCAAACTTTAGAAATCCTTCAACTGCATGTTCTATGTTTTGCCACTATCATTATACTAGTCATCTTATCTTAATGGGTGTGGAGAAGTCTCCTACTGTGATTTTCATTTTCATTCCCCTAAGGACAAGTGATATTGAGTGTCTTTTCATATATTAGTTATTCATATATCTTTTTTTGGTGAAATGTGTATTCAAATTTTTGGCCCATTTTTATGATTATTTGCTATTAAGTTGTAGCAGTTTTGTGTGTATTCTAGATGCAAGTTCTTTATCAAATATCTGATTTGCAATTTTTTTCTTTCTGTTGCTTATTTTTAAAAATTATTTTTATTTTAAGATAATTGTAGAGACAGATGCAGTTGTAAAAAAAAATAATAATACAGAGATATCTCCTATACTTCTTACCCAATTTCTACATGGTAGAATCTTGCAGATCTACATATAGTATAATATCACAAACCAGGATATTGACATTGATATAGTCATATAACAAAGCATCTTTATTATAACAAGGGTCTCTTGTGTAGCCCTTTTTATAGCCACATTCATTTTCCTTTTATTCTACTACTTCCTTAATCCCTAGTAACCAGTAATATATTAATATGTTGAGTATTTTCTTTCTTTTGCAGTCTATGTTTTAAAAAATTTACCCCTGGCTGATGTTGCTCAGTGGTTGAGCATCAAACTATGAACCAGATCACAGTTTGATTCCTAGTCAGGGCACGTGCCTGGGTTGCGGGCTCTATCCCTAGTGTGAGGCATGAAGGAGGCAGCCTATCAATGATTCTCTCTTGTCATTGATGTTTCCATCTTTCTCTCCCTCTCCCTTCCTCTCTAAAATCAATTTTAAAATACTTACAAATTAAAATAAATTTTAAGAAGTTTTGAATACCCCTTTCAACATTACTATCATACCTGAAGTTTTTGGAGCCCCCACCCAATTGATATGTAAAAATTTTCAATGAAATGAGTCTTTTTTTATTAATTTTTATACATATCTCCCCATTGTCCCCCTCCCTCCCAGGCATACCCCAACCCCCCAGTGTCTATGTTCATTGATTATGCTTATATGCATGACTACAAGTCCTTTGATTGATCTCTTATCTACCTCACCTAACTTTAAACTTCCTGCTGTAATTTCACAGTCTGTTTGAAGCTTTACTATCTCTGTATCTATCCTTTTGTTCATCAGTTTATAATGTTCTTTATTATCCCCCAATGAGTGCGATCGTGTGATGCTTCTCCTTCATTGACTGGCTTATTTCACTAAGCATAAGTCTCTCCAGTTCCAACCAGGTTGCTGCAAATGGTAAGAATTCCTTCTTTTTAATGGCAGCATAAAATTCCATTGTGTAGATGTACCACAGTTTTCTGATCCACTCATCTGCTGACGGGCACCTAGGCTGTTTCCAAATTGTAGCTATTGTAAATTGTGCTGCTATGAACATAGGGGTGCATAAATCCTTTCTGATTGGTGTTTGTAATTTCTTAGGATAAATTCCTAAGAGTGGGATTACAAGGTCAAATGGGAGATCCATTTTTAGTTTTTTGAGGAAACTCCATACTGTTCTCCACAGTAGCTGCACCAGTCTGCATTCCCAGCAACAGTGCACAAGGGTTCCTTTTTCTCCGCATCCTCGCCAACACTTGTTTGTTGATTTGTTGATGATTGCCATTCTGACAGGTGTAAGATGGTATCGCATTGTCGTTTTGATTTGCATCTCTCGGATGATTAATGACTTTGAACATGTTTTCAAAATTAGTCTTTTTGTTATGATTTGTTTCTATTTTTCATAAACCAGATACCACCAAATGACTTCCGTATGTTCAACTTCAGTACCAGAGACAAAATGAAATGGCTTCCAGATATCTCTAGAGTACTCATATCATAAAAGAAATGGTTTGTGAAGCCAGGAGCCTTAGCATTATGACAGGTCCTTTAAAATGCTTTACATCAGTAATTTAGGATAGCCAATTAAAACACAAGACCATTAGTTGTTACCTGTACTTCAGGGATGCCTTCCCACCTAAATGCCTTGAAAGGTTGTAGGTTGATAGTGCTGAAAGCTATTTCTCTTCATTGGTCTAATACAGTCTCTTAATTGTTTTAGAATAATGCTTTTTCAAGAGTTGCTGCAGGTACAACCTTCCATTATTCAAAGAAATTTTATTTCTAAATCTAACACCATGTGTTTATATGAGAATTAATGCTAAACTTGGTTGAGTTACTTCAAAATAATAAACAAGTATAAAGATAATTATTCAGGTAACTGCAACCTTAAATTCAATTTTCCTCACCTATGTTCTCTTTCTTTTATGCTCTTAAGAAAATGTAAGCGGAGACTAGATTGATTGGAAGATGGTGACCAGCATGAAGGTAGGGAGGGACAGAGTGTAAAAGAGTGAGGGAACCATAGAGGAGAGTGGAGACATGTGTGGTGTATGTGTGTATATGAGCTAGGGACAGTTAGATTGTGCAGGTCTTCCAAAGGGCTGCCAAACCATGCAGTTTTAGACAGGAGAGCCCCATGCAAAAAGAGGAAACTTCTGGGTGGCCAGTGCGGGCACAGAGACCATGCCATCTTGAGACACAGAACTGTTTGAGACTAGGATCTTAGTCTGAGCACCATCCAGTCGAATCTCAGATGCAAACCAGGACCCTGCAGCCACTGGGGACAGAGAACTGTGATCACAGCTTCAGCCAACAGACAAGAATCCAGACTTCCTGGCAGCAGATTTCTGTGAGTCAAAGAGCCTATCTTCCTCCCTACAGGATCTCGGATAGCACCATAGTAACTAATAGCTCTTCCTCTAGCTCAAGCCACAGCTCCCCTATGGCAATTTGAGCTTGGGAGTGCATGCAGGGACCACAGTGCCCCTATGGGAATTTGAGTTTGGGAGTGCACAGAAACTGGAACCTGCTCCCCGCAACGCAAGCAGGCAACCAAACCCGAATACCACCCAGTGCATTAGTGCCACCTGACTTCAATTCTGGGCAAGCCACATGGAAGTCTGTTTTCCACAGGCACACAGAAGTCTGATTTCTGCAGCGTAGTCACGCCACAGTGCTACTGTGCAACCAGTTCCCCATGATGAAGGAGACCCAGATTCTCCTAGCAAGAGGCAAAACTGACTTGACTCTGTTTCTTACCATGTGCGCCTGGGATCCCTGACTCACAGCACATTCACACTAAGAGCCAGTGACTCCAATTCTTGGTTCATGTGCACATGGGGAGCCTGATTCTCAGCGAGAAGCCACACAAGGCAACAGGGACTCTGATACTTGATTCTTGGTGCAGACACAGGGAAACTCTGAATCCTGGCATGTGCTAGGGGACTCATTTCTGGCACATGCCAACAGCACAGTACAGGCAGGGTCCATGTTCTAGGTGCACATATGACACCACACTGAACACTGGTAATACTGACCCTGGGTGAGCCAGGTTCCCACAGCAGCCACATGTCCTAGTGTAGGAGCACTTCAGTGACAATCAGATGGTACGAAGCTCCCACAGCACATGGTCCAGGTCCACAAAACTCAAAGTTTGAACCTTTTGTTGATAGCCAGAATGGAGAGGCAATGCAATCCCCTGAGGAATGAAAATAAGGAGTCGCCAAGAAAGGAAATTAGTGAAATTGAAGCATGCAACATGACCAAAAAAGAATACAGAGTAATGGTCATACAATTAATACATCAAATGGATGAGAAAATCAACAAACTATGCAAGAATCAAGAAGAAAAGAAAAGTGATATAGCTACAATAAAAAACACCATGGAGAGTTTCAACAGAAGACTAGAAGAAGCAGAGGACCTAATTAGTGAGTTAGAAGATCAGGTACAGAAACAAGCCCAATCTGAACAGCAACTGGAGAAAAAAATGTAAAAGCAGGAGGAAAGCCTAAGGGAGCTTTGGGACAACATGAAACGAAGCAACATATGTATAATAGGGCTGCCAGAAGGACAAGAAGAGCAGCAAGGATTAGAAAATCTATTTGAAGAAGTAATGACACAAAACTTCCCAGATATGGGGAAGAAAAAAGTTACGTAAGTACAGATAGTCCCAAGGAGGATCAATCCCAAAAGACCCACACCAAAGACACGTCATAATTTCAATAGCAAATATTAATGACAAAGAGAGAATCTTAAAGGCAGCAAGAGACAGACAGTTACCTACAAAAGATCCCCCATCAGATTATCAAATGATTTCTCAACAGAAACACATCAAGCTAGAAGAGAATGGAAGCGGGTATACAAAGTATTAAAAAGCAAAGGTCTGAATCCAAGAATATTCTATCCAGCAAGACTATCAATCAAAATTAAAGGGGAAATCAGGAGCTTCCCAGACAAAAAAAAAAAAAGGCTAAGGAACTTTACCACCACCAAAACAATAATGCAAGAAATGCTAAAGGAAATACTGTAAAACGAAGAAATAAAAAAAAAATAAGAAGGAACATAGACACAAAAATAGATATGACTACAAATAAGTACCTTTCAGTAATAACTTTAAATGTAAATGGACTAAATGCTCCAATCAAAAAACGTTGATTGGCTGAATGGATATAAAAACACGATCCATATATATGCTGTCTACAAGAGACCCACCTCAGAAAAAGGGACTCATACAGATTGAAAGTGAAGGGATGGAAAAATATATTTCAGGTAAATGGAAATGAAAAAAAAAGCAGGAGTAGCAATACTTATATCTGACAAATTAGACCTCAAAGTGAAGGCCATAATAAGAGATAAGGAAGGCCACTTCATAATACTAAAGGGATCGATACAACAGGAGGATATAACCATGATAAACATATATGCACCCAATGCAGGAGCACCCAAATACATAACAAAACTCGTGGAAGATATCAAGGGAGAGATGGACAACAATACAATCATAGTAGGGAACTTTAATACACCACTGACATCACTGGATAAACCTCTAGACAAAAAATCACCAAAGACACAGCAATCCTAAATGACTCACTAGATCAGAAGGATTTAACTGACATATTCAGAACATTGCATCCCAAAGCCACGGAATGTATGTTCTTCTCAAGTGCACATGGGACATTTTCAAAAATAGACCACATATTGGGTCAAAAGCAAAGTCTCCCCAAATTCAAACAGATTGAAATCATACCAAGTATCTTCTCAGACCACAATACCATAAAATAAAAAAATAAACTACAATAAAAACAATCCAAAAATCTCAAACACTATGAAGCTGAATAGCATGCTATTAAATAATGAAGAAATTAAAAGCATCCTGGAGACTAATGATAACAAAAGCACAACAATCCAAAATCTAAGGGACACAATGAAAGTAGTCCTGAGAGGGAAGTTTATAGCTCTACAGGCCTATCTCAAAAAAACAAGAAAAAATGGTAGTAAATAATCTAATTCCACAACTCAAATAATTAGAGCAATGAGAAAAGTTCTGAGTGAGCAGAAGGAAGATCATAAATATCAGAGCAGAAATAAATGACGTAGAGACCTCCCCCCCAAAAAAAGAATATCAAAAATCAACAAAACCAAGAGCTGGTTCTTTGAAAGGATAAACAAGATTGATGGACCCCTAGCCAGGCTCACCAAGAAGCAAAGAGAGAGGACCCAAATAAACAAAATCAGAAATGAGGCGAAATAACAACAGACCCCACTGAAATACACAGGATCGTTAACAAATACTATGAACAACCCTACTCCAACAAATTAGACAACCTGAAGAAAATGGACATATTCCTAAAAAAAGTACAACCTTCCAAAACTCAATCAGGAAGATTCTAAAAATCTCAATAGGCCGATAACTCTTTATAAAATTGAAGCAGTCATCAGAAAGCTCCCAGCAAACAAAAGCCTGGGGCCAGATAGCTTCACTGGGGAGTTATACCAAACATTCAAGGAAGAACTAAAATCTATCCTCCTCAGAATATTCCAAAAAATTCAAGCAGAAGGAACACTTCCAAACTCATTCTGTGAAGCCAGCATGACTGTAATAACAAAACCAGATAAAGATAACACAATGAAAGAGAATTACAGGCCAATATTCCTCATGAACATAGATGCCAAAATCCTCAACAGAATTCTAGCAAATGGGCCAAAACCGGTTTCACTCAGTGGATAGAGCGTTGGCCTGCAGACTGAAAGATCCCAGGTTTGATTCCAGTCAAGGGCATGTATCCTGGTAGGGGCCGTGCAGGAGGCGGCTGCTCAATGTCTCTCTCTCATAGATGTTTCTAACTCTCTATCCCTCTCCCTTCTTCTCTGTAAAAAAAAAAAAAATCTAGCAAATGGGATCCAGCAGTACATTAGAAAGATCATACACCATGACCAAGTATGATTTATCCCAGGAATGCAAGGGTAGTTCAATATCTGCAAATCAATAAATATGATACATCACTTAAAAAAATTAAGAGACAAAAATCACATAATCATTTCAATTGACACAGAAAAAGCATTTGATAAAATCCAACACCCCTTTTTGATAAAAAACTATCAGCAAGGTGGGAATACAAGGATCATACCTCAACAAAATAAAAGCCATATATGAAAAACCAGCAAACTACATCATACTCAATGGACAAAAACTAAAACCATTTCCCCTAAGAATAGGAACAAGACAGGGATGCCCACTCTTACAACTCCTGTTTGACATAGTACTGGAAGTACAGGCCATTGAGATCAGACAAGTAGAAGAAATAAAAGGCATCCAAATTGGAAAAGAGGTAAAACTGTCCTTATTCTCAGATGACATGATATTGTACATACAAAACCCTAGAATCCATCAAAAAATTATTAGACTTAATAAATGAATTTGGCAATGTAGCAGGATACAAAACTAATACCAAGAAATCTATGGCATTTCTATACACCAATAGTGAACTTATAGAAAGAGAGACTAAAAAAGAAATCCCATTTACCATCGCACCAAAAAAATTAAGATACCAGGAATAAACTTAACTAAGGAGGTAAAAGACATATATGCAAAAAAAAACTACAGGACACTGAAAAAAAGAGATAGAGGAAGACATAAACAGATGGAAGAAAATACAGTGTTCATGGCTTAGTAGAATCAATATCATCAAAATGTCTATACTATCCAAAGCAATCTACAGATTCAATGCAATCCCCATTAAAATACCAATGGCATATTTCACAGACCTACAACAAACTTTCCAAGAATTCATGAGATAAAAGAAGACACCAAATAACCACAGCAATCCTGAGAAAGAAGAGCAAAGTAGGTGGGATCTCAATACCAGATATCAAGCTATATTACAAAGCCACTGTTCTTAAAATAGCCTGGTATTGGCAATAGAACAACATATAGATCAAAGGAATAGAAGAGAGAACCCAGAAATAAACCGAAACCACTATGCCAATTAATATTTAACAAAGGAGGCATGAACATAAAATAGAATCAAGACAGTCTCTTCAACAAATGGTGTTGGGAAAATTGGACAGATACATGTAAAAAAAAATGAAACTAGGCCACCAACGTACACCATACACAAAAATAAAGTCAAAATGGATCAAGGACTTAAACATAAAATGGGACACCATAAAAATACTAGAGGAATCCTCAGGCAGCAAAATCTCAGACATATGCTGAAGGAACTTCTTCACTGATACTGCTCCTAGGGCAATGGAAACTAAAGAGAAAATAAACAAATGGGACTACATCAAAATAAAAAAGCTTTTGTGCAGCAAAAGATACAATGAACAAAACAAACAGAAAACCCACTGCATGGGAGAACATATTTACAAATGTTATCACTGATAAAGGTTTGATTTCCAGCATTTACAAGGAATTCATACAACTTAACAAAAGGAAGATAAATAATCCAATTAAAATATGGGCAATGGACCTAAATAGACACTCTGAAGGTGGACAGAAGGAAGGCCAAGAGACATAGGAAAACATGCTCAAAGTCACTAATAATTGAGAGATGCAAACCAAAACAACAATTCGGTATCATTTCACACCTCTCAGAATGGCTATCATTAACAAATCAACAAACCACAAGTGTTGGTCATGATACAGAGGAAAAGGAACTCTTTTGCACTGCTGGCGGGAATGCAGACTGGTGCAGCCACTGTGGAGAACAGTTTGTAGTTTCTTCAAAACACTAAAAATGGAACTCCCATTTGATACAGTGATCCTACTTCTAGGAATATATCCGAAGAAACTAGAAACACCAATCAGAAAGGATATATGCACCCCTATTTACATAGGAGCACAATTCACCATAGCTAAGATTTGGAAACAGCATTCATGTCCATCACCACATGAGTAGATTATAAAACTGTGGTACATCTACACAATGGAATACTACACTGCAGTAAAAATATAATTCTTACCATTTGCAACAGCATGGATGGAACTGGAGAGCATTATGCCAAGTGAAATAAGCCCGTCCAAGAAAGATAAATACCACATGTGGAATATAATGAACAACAGAAACTGATGAACAGGGACAGATTTTGAGACAGAGAAGCATTGATCGGACTTCCAAAACTCAGAGGGAAGATAGGGAAGGGTGGGGCAAAGGAGGAGAGATCAACCAATGGACTGGTATGCATGAATATAAGCCTAACCAATGGAAATGAACACCAGGGGAGTGAGGGCATGAGTTGTGGGGGGTGGTGGTTGAGGGGTTAATGGAGGGAAGAGGACACATATATCATACTTTAATCAATAAAGAAATTTTTTAAGAAGTTGGATACAAAAAAAGAAAAAGAAAATGTAAGTGACAATATATTGAAAGTTAGTATATGCTAAGTTATGCTGTGGTAATACACAATTTCAAACTCTCAGTGGCTTAAAACAAGAAATCCTCATTCCTCTTTTATACAAACTGTATTGCTAAATATAATGTTGAATATAAAGGGAAAAGTCAAACAAGTATATACCAGTCTTCAAAATCATGCAAAATGTGAAAGTATAATGTTTAATGAAATATATATATTACAGGCCCAGTGCCAAAAATTCGTGCACTGGGAGGGGAGGAATGTCCCTCAGCCCAGCCTGCACCCTCTCCAATCCGGGACCCCTTGAGGGATATCCAACTGCCCATTTAGGCCGATCCCACCGGATCCCACTGGAATCAGGCCTAATCGGGCAGTTGGACATCCCTCTCACAATCCAGGACTCCTGGCTCCCAACTGCTCACCTGTCTGACTTCCTGATTGCCCCTAACCATTTCTGCCTGCCAGCCTGATCACCTCCTAACCACTCTCCTAATAGCCTGATTAATGTCTAACTGCTCCCCTGCCAGCCTTTTTGCCCTCAACTGCCCTTGCCTGCATGCCTGGTCACCCCTAACTGCCCTCCTTTGCAGGCCTGGTCCCTCTAACTGCTCTCCCCTGTAGGTGTGGGGCCCCCTCAACTTCCCTTTCCTGCAGGCCCAGTCATCCCCAACTTCCCTCCTCTGCCAGCCTGGTCACCCCTAATTGCCCTTCCCTGCAGGCTTGTTAGCCCCCAACTGCCCTCCCTTGCAGGCCTGGTCCCTGCCAACTGCCCTTCCCTGCTGGCCATCTTGTGTCCACATCGGGGAAGGATCTTTGACCACATGGGGGCAGCCATCTTGTGTGTTGGAGTGATGTTCAATCTGCATATTACCCTTTTATTAGATAGGATAGAGGCCTGATGCATGGGTGGGGACCAGCTGTTTTGCCCTGAAGGGTATCCCAGATCAGGGTGGGGGTTCCCTTGGGGTTTGGGGCAGCCTGGGCAAGGGGCCTGTGGTGGTTTGTAGGATGGCTATGCTCCCCGGCCATCCAAGCAGAGGCTCTAGTATCTGGGATTTATTTATCTTCTACAATTGAAACTTTGTGGCCTGGAGTGGAGCAAGCTTCCTGCTCGCTCCATGGCCACAGCCATTTCTGTTGGGATTTATTTATCTTCTATAATTGAAACTTTGTAGTCTTGAGTGGGAGCCTGGGCCTGCCAGGGTGTGTGGAAAGCTTGGCTTCTTCCATTGCCAGAGAAACGCAAGCCTCCCTCCTGCTTGCTCTGTGGCTGCAGCCATCTTGGTTGAGGTTAATTTACATATTTGCTCCTGATTGGCTGGTGGGCATGGCTTGTGGGTATAGCAGAGTGATGGTTAATTTGCATATTACTATTTTATTAGATAGGAGATAGTGAGGACATGGATATATTATTGAGCTTCATAAAAATAATCATTTTACTATAGGTCTATAAAACACACATATATAGTAAAATTATATAAAAATATAATTTAAGATAGTGGTTACCTTTAATATGGATAGCGAATACACAGTAGGGTCATTTACAATTTATTTTTAGTGTTGAAAGTATTACAGATATTCCCTTTTTATTCCCATTGAACCCTCTACCCTCTACCTGCCTCTTCCAAGCCTTCACCACACACTTATCTGTGTCCATGGGCTATGCTTATATGCATATAGTAGTAAGTTCCCTGGTTAATCTCTCCCTGCCCCCACCCCTTGTTGTTATTTTTTTTTTACTTTTTAAATCTTACATATACATTGTATATTTTTTACATGTGTGAAATATTTCCTAAAAATAATTGTCAAAAATGGTATATTGTCAATGATAAACTTGAATTTTAAAAGCATTTTAGAGGCCTGTTTAAGAGTAACATATAATAACAGCTTCAGATAGGTTCTACTATGTAACTGACATAATAGTCTAACCTTAGATCTCCTTATTGTAATTTTTTTCATACATTCTATGGGCAAAATTTAAACTTTTGTGTTATATAAAAGAAATAGTACATGGTTGTAGTTAACATCATACATTAGAAGAAAAATGCTCAGGATTTTGTTCAAGTTATGTCAAGCAAATGTACCAATAAAATGAATGAAAGTGTAAGAATACTTTAAAACTGAGAGGTGTGGGATATTGGTCCATTCTAAAATTTAACTGAAAATTTAGTGTATATCATCACTGGAAGAAAAACAATGTGATTCCTTGAGATGTGGTTCTATGCAGAACTGCTTGACAAATGACAATCACATTCGATTCCAGAGAAGGCATCAACTCTGTGTTTTTTTTATTCTCATAAGTGTCTTACATAAATGCAGTGTCATGATATAAATTTAGGGGAATGTTGATCTTTTGGGGAACTTTTCAAACCTAATAAATTCTCTTTCAGAATCAATATGCAAGAGAACAGAAGAATGAAAGATATTTAATATATTCTAGACTGGTGTCTCCCTCAAATCAGACAAAAATATTTTACCTCAGATAAACAGGGTAAGGAAAATAGTAGATGCTCAGTAAATGTTTGTGAAATGGCACTAAATTGATCCAAATTAGGACCAATATTTTTCAAATTTCTTCATATGTAAGTCTTCATTTCCCTATTTCTCTCTCTCTCTCTCTCTCTCTCTCTCTCTCTCTCTCTCTCTCTTTCTCTCTCTCTCTTTCTCTCCAACTCTCTCGCTTCCTCCCTCTATCTCTATCTATATATGTAAAAGCCTTAGCAACTGTCCCACTGTTGGACTGCTTGCCTGGTAGCTAGGACATGCAATGACCACCAGGGGGCAGATGCTCTGACCAGTAGAGGAGGGAGCCCAATTCTTCATGGAATTGGCCGTGGGTTAGGTTGCTGCTGGGGCACTGTTCACCCTGAATGTGCTTCACCTGCACCCCAGACCCAGAGATAAGTTTCAGCCTGATCCCCACAGGCTGAGGGACCCCACTGGTGCATGAATCCATGAACTATCTTTTAGTGTATATATAAAATTATTTGAGCATGGAAGTTGTAAGAGCATAGGAGCATGTAAGCACCCTGAATTTTTGGCTAACAGGGAAATGACTAAGAGTCACCAAAATGCTATGATGCCCACAGTTAAACTGTGTAACATGAGGACACTCACTCTCAGAGGCTATAAAAACCCCATAAGAAGTTTATGAACAGAATTTAGGGAGCTAGCAAATATGGCTACATCAGAAATACTTTAGGGTTTATAAGAAGTTGTTCTTTTAAATCATTACTACATCTATCTAGAATCATTAAATTCTGTGGGTTTTTTTCTGAAAAAATGTAAAAGATAAATTACATTTATGATGCATTTTATGTATATATCTATAATGGACAGACATGTGGAGTGTAAAGTGGAATTTCTTGAAGCTTAGTGACAAAATAAAAACCAGATAACCTTTGAACTGTGACATATGTGGAAATACAATATTCCTTCTGAAAGTCCAGACAGAACCATAACATGAAATTCATCCTTAACAATATTCAAGGAAGACTTATATGTGGTATAAATAATTAATTTGGTAAAAAGTATTTGAAATGCAAAATAATTCATCAGTTTGCTAGATGTTATGCCCTTCAGTGGATACTGGACCAAATTCTAGCCATCTAAAATATAAAATTCTGAATACTCAAGAGTATCTACTCAAATTAACATATTTTACCTGAGGAAGCATAGTTTTTTCATAGAAGTTCACTGACTTCCTAGAGCACACAATTTGTGTCATAGCTTGGACAGGAACTTTGGATTCCAAGTTTAGTGCTCTTCCTTTTATGGACTTTACTTAATTTCCTTTGAATTCTGTAGAACAGGATGAGAAAGTTCCTTTTTTTAGCAAAATTTTAAAGAAGGAACAATTTGCCTTGGCTGCTTTGCCCATTTCCTCAATACCTTCCTCCAGGTACTCAGCATTTCCATTCTGTTGGCAAACTCAGCATTGCTGCACTCCATGAAGTTCAGTCCTTGGGAACAATGTTCATATTCCAGACCCTGGTCATTTCAGTTCCCGGGATTGCTACAGTTTTTAATGAAAAGGAGAAGGAGGAGGAGGAGGAGGAGGAGGACGAGGACGACGAGGAGGAGGAGGGCGAGAAGGAGATGGAAGAGAAAGAACAGAAGGAGAAGCAGGAGGAGGAGGAGGAGGGGAAGAAAGAGACGGAAAAAAAAAGGAGAATAAATCTGTAATAGTGAAATTTCAGGTCATAGAAAAAAGTTTGGAAAAGAAGATGGCATTTTATATATTCAAATCACAAGTAGTTTTCTATACAAATATTCTATTCTTGTGGCATACATACTTCTGATTACATTTTTTTAAATTCTGAAAGCAAATTTCAACTTAGTATTTTTCACAGATGCTAATACAAGTCCTAAGTACAGAGTCCTTGATAGGGTCACCAAAGAGCATTTGTAACAAGGTTATTTCAGGCAGCTTAATGACCCAATGGCTCAGCAATAAAATCAATTGTTTAGCCCCTGACCTTTAACTAGACAAAAATCTACATCCCTGACAAATCTGGCTCTTATAGTCTTTTTTACACAAAAAGAAGAAAAAGACTACAGCATGAACCACTATGAGATCCAGAACAAACTAGCTTATCTACACTAATAAAAGAGAAATATGCAAATTGACCATATCTCTGCAATGCCCACCAACAAATCAGGAGTGAGTATGCAAATTAACCAAAAAGATGGCAGGTTAATTTGCATATACAGGCATGGAGCAGCTGGGCGGGTCAGGATGCCTGCTATGAGAGGGAGAGCCAAGGGCCGAGGGAGCTACAGGAACGGCATGAACACTGAAGGCTCCAGCCAGAGCAAAGGCCTGGGTCCTGTGTGTCAGAGGAAAACCAGTGCCGGAAGCCAGGGGAAGGAAGGCCTATTCTTACACGAATCTTCATGCAATGGGCCTCTAATAATTTAATAAAATACATAATCACTTTTTCCCCCACAAATGCATCAGTATACCTACAAATTTAATTCCAAAGATGGCAATCAAGCAACTACAACTGCACCAGGAAGGCTAAGACCTCTCTCCATTTTACACCATAGTTTACTGAGTAACTGTTACAGAATATGTATTAATCACTCCATTTGCTCTAGTAATAAATTATCTCCACATTACTACTTTCCAGAACACCAATGTTCTCCACCCCAAAATTTCAAAGAGAGAAATATGCTTATGTCACTAAAACATATTGCTATGAAGTATTTTCTACAACATATGTACGTAGAAATCTTTATGGTTATTACAATACTGTCAATTAAAGGTGAATGTTTTAAATAAGCAATAGTCATTCAGATGTTCAAGGGTTTAATATATTTTTCATAGGGTGAATGATAATGGCCTTCTCTTTATGTTCTTTGATAGGATTGGTCAGTACTAGCAATAAGGGCCATGAGGCCTGTGAACTGTCCATGTTTCTTTTGGCATGGCCTATAAAATCATTTATACATTTTCCTACAATGATAGCCAAATAACATCTCTTTTATTTTTTACATATTTTTTATTTATTGATTAAGGTATTACATATGTGTCCTTATCCTTCCAGTATCCCCCCTCCCCACTCATGCCCTCATCCTCCTGGTGTCTGTGTTCATTGGTTAGGCTTATAAGCATGCATACAAGTCAAATACCATCTCTTAAAAACTATTTCCTCTCTCTTTCTCTGAAAGTAAACTTATGCTCAAAATTGTGCTCAATTCTCAAAATTGTTCTTTGGCTCTGCAAATTGAAAGCACAACAGGCATACTGAAAGGAGACCCCTGCTTCAGTTTCCATCCAAATTCTGTATTTGGAGAGAGAAAAAGATAATTCATCTTGTATTAATTTTGAATGAGGCCCGAGTCATTTACTTATTAATAAACATTTAAGCTGTCAACAGATGTGCTCCATATATATGAATAAATAGATGGCTCTCATAGAGTTTATCTTCCTGATGCTCTACAATTGCTAGACATAGCTGCCTCTGGGATATTGAACAAGTCAATGGAGATGCCACGTGATGCACTGTTGAAGTTAGGAGCAGAACATTAAGTGCACAGTTCTTTAAGTACTGTATTTGGTTGTAGGCCAATATCCTTAATCCTAACAAAGAAAGAAAAAAAAACTTTACAATATCTCATTGCAACAGTTAATAGCATTAAATACCTCAAACTAACATTGTAAAGTTGAGGGAATAATGGTTCATATTAAAACAAGGAGATGTGGTGATATTTTATTGTTTGTAGTCCAACCAATAGGCCTTTTTTACAATTAAACTTTGATTTGAATGTGATGGTTTTGACTTCCTAAATAGTTTAATACACTTATATGTGCATACTAAAATATGATAATATAATCATTATAATGTAATTAATTTAATGTCCAGTCAGTAGGATTATCTTCTGGTTTAACCCATAATTTCAATTACATATGTGTCCTTATCCTTCCAGTATCCTTCAATTTCTCATGTAATATCCATGACAGAGAGAGAGAGAGCTGTTGTTCAGTATTATAAATGAAAACTAAGAAGGTGTTTCATTACTACACAGATATGATTCAATTCCATCTATAATTTCTCTAGAAAAAAAGAGTACTTTATGTTCTATTAATTCTGAATAATTTTTATTGTTTATATTTTTATAATATATTCTGTAAATTGTGTAATTTTCTATTCAGTTTCAACACTCTAAGCATTATGAAGTCACAATACTATCTTGAATATACATGGAAACAGCACTGCAAATCTGCCTGCCTATTACTTTCAATGAAGCTTCTTATAATAAGTACTATATATTATAGCTTCAGAGAATTCAGAAAGCTTCTCAGAGAACTGATATGCATAAGTGTTCATGAAGTTCAAAATAACTAAAATAGCATGGAATGTGCTGCTTAAGGGAAGAGAGATTTTTCTGAACTTGCAGAGGTTCACAAGTCCATAATCCAGCAGTTTTAAAGCATAAGAGGACAAACCCAAAGGAAGTTAACCAAGAAAGGGAGACCTAAGCGATCACACAAAATCACCTGATCATCTCTTCTATATATGTTATTTCAGTTATTTCCAACTGCATTAATTAGAATATTGTTCAGTTATTACAACAAAAAACAACCTATCTAATAAAAGGATAATATGCAAATTAACTGTCAGTCCATCACAAAGATGGAGGCACCCATAGCCACAAGATGGTGGCATCCAGTCCTCTCAGCCCTGTTACAGTCCCCCAGTCCTGGGCAGAGGGAGTGGGGGCAGCCACTGAGAACGGGCAGCGTGAGCAGCCTGGTGGAATGCTTGCTTCATCACCACAGCAACAAGGCAAACATTCTGGGCCCAGCTGCAGATGGGCCTCTGTGCCACAGAGAGCCTTTTGGAAGCCAGGGTGGAGCAGCCAGGCCCTGCAGAGAGCGACTGGCACACATATTCATGCACAGGACTAGTAGTAAAATAATAATGGATTAAACTATCTTTCTTTCACATAAAAGTCCAGCTTGGTGGATCAGGCAATTATGGTTGCTTTATAATAGTGTTCCAGGCAGGAACCGGTTTGGCTCAGTGGATAGAACTTCGGCCTGTGGACTGAAAGGTCCCAGGTTCGATTCTGGTCCGGGGGCATGTACTTTGGTTGCGGGCACATCTCCAGTGTGGGGTGTGCAGGAGGTGGCTGATCGATGTCTCTCTCTCATCGATGTTTCTGACTTTTTTTTTTAAAATATATTTTATTGATTTTTCACAGAGAGGAAGGGAGAGAGATAGAAAGTTAGAAACATCGATGAGAGAGAGACATCCATCAGCCGCCTCCTACACGCCCCCTACTGGGGATGTGCCCGCAACCAATGTACATGCCCTTGACCAGAATCGAACCTGGTGCCTTTCAGTTCGCAGGCTGACGCTCTATCCACTGAGCCAAACCGGTTTCGGCTGTTTCTGACTTTTTATCCCTCTCTCTTCCTCTCTGTAAAAAAGTAATAAAATATATTTTTTAAAAAAATAGTGTTCCAGATTCACAATATCATTGCTCTAACTTTATCAACACAGATTCCCAATTCATGACCCAAAATGGCACCGTCAGCTTCAGACATAACTTCTGCATTCCTACCAGCAGGAAAGAAATGATAAATGAAGAAGAGGTCATTCTTTTTCTTTAGCATTTCCAAATGTTGCACATTTCACTTATGGAAGGCATCTATGCTCACCACTATACCACCAACGCAGCTCTCACTTATCTTTACATCTCATTGGTCATAATTTAGTGGCATGGCCACTCATAGTTGCATGAGAGGCCACGGGATACAATTATTATTTAGGCAGATTTGTGGCCAACTAAAAGTCATTTGATGGTATAGTAAGTTGAGAATGGGTATTAGAAGCCACTTAATAGTCTTTGTCACAGGAACAAGTGGTCTGTGGATCTCAAGTGACCATAAAGCTATGGCAAAGAACCACAAGTTCATCTTTATACCAAATATTAACTGAAATGGAACCAAAATATATCTTATCTATATATGCACTGTTATATAGTAAAATGTAACTGCCTCTAAGTGTTCTTTAATTCTGGAAAGCATTTTATCATTGTATATTTTTCCAGTCAATAGATACTGATACATACCTAATTTGTGTTGGGAAGAGAAAACTAAAACTTAACGAGGTCAAATTATCTGCCCCCAAATTAGACAACCGGTGGAGGATGTAGGACTCCTACTTACGTTTGTGAATATTTTTTCATTATGTCACACCCTTTCTAAATAAACAGTGCTGATAGTTTCTCATGAGGTTTTAACAAAGATGGTGATAAATAAACATAATGACCACCATCCTCTGTTCTAGGATAACTACACATAATTGTGGGGGGTGTTTCTAATGCTTGTCTAAGCAAGTATATAGGACAGGGCATGAAATCCCAAGGTGAAGACTATGGTTAGAGCAAGAGTTCTAATTTTGACAACCAAGAGCTCCCAGACACAGGCTAAGTCTGAGACATTAACAAAGGATTGAAGAGACTTGCAGGCTATAACAAGAAGTGCTAGCTAGTGACTCTTAATCTAAGGGCTAAGGGTCTCACCTCACCACTTGAAGGCCCAATTTTATGTTCCCTACTCAATCTGAAGCTCAAAAAGTCAGCATAGCCCTGGCTGGTTTGGGCTCAGTGGATAGAGCATTGGCCTGCAGATTGAAGGGTCCTGGGTTTGATTCCAGTCAAGGGCACATGCCTAGCTTGTGAGCTCAATCCCCAGTGTTGGGTGTGCAGAAGGCAGTTGATCAATAGTTCTCTCTCATCATGGATGTTTCTGTTTTTCTTTCTCTCTCTTCTTCTCTGAAATCAATAAAAATATATTTTTAAAAAGTCAACATATTATACTGGAAAGAGTCATGCTTTAGATTCATACAAACTCAAGTTTGAATCATTGATCAAGGATTGAAACTCATTGAACATCAAAGCATTCATTTGTATTTCTCATTGCTGAAGGTATTTGATGAGGAATGTGGCATATTCTAAGCTGAATATACATGGAAACAGCACCCCAAACATTATAAGAAAATAATGTATTCACAATTTTTAGTCTAGCTAGTCTCCATAATGTTTGGGGCAGCATGAAAAAATGGAGACTAGCTAGACTAAAAATTGTGAATACAAGTATAAGGCTATTGCAATAGAACTATGGCAGTGGTAGTGAAGGTCAAGGGGTAAAATGTGCAGTAGTTGTTGCTGATAGAGCTGCTATGGAACCAGGTAACTCATTTGACTACGGAAGGCTTTGTAAAGAAAAGGGGTTTCTGGAGTGGAACATTAGGCAAATGGTGACAAATGAAGTAATGCCCAAAAGGAGGATGATTACCTTTGGTATATGTTAAGTAGATGATAAGCAGAAGATGGAGAGGTTGGGAAGACAATGAGTTTAGTTGTAAGCATGTTGACTTTGAGATGCTGGTTTTAGATGTATACATTGATTAATGTGCAGCTATTTTGCAGTTAATGTAATAAAAAGTTACCAAATTATTTAAAAAATAATACTGTGAAAGCAAAATACTATGCAGAATTAACTTTGTAAAAGTCAATATAATTGAACAGGATTGATAATCCTAGTTCCAGCCTGTCTCAGATAAACATTATGAAGATTTGAGGAGATAGATACAAAAGTGCTTCATAAATTACAATATGGTATGCAAATAAGAGTACTTGACATGTTCTATGGATGTCTGATATGCATGTGGTTCCAATAATCAAACATGGGACCAGCTGCTAAATGAAAAAATCAGTTCAAATAATAAATATCTGAAGGTTGTTAACATAGAGAGATTATGACTGATGGAACACATTTATTTTATAACTGCCTTAATGGTATAATTTGAAAATGAATCAAATCAGGGCCAAGAAATATGAATTGAACTATCACTGAAGTGCAAAACTGATTTTTCTTTTAACCTTCAAAATATAGCATACCTTCTAAAGTCACACAGAATAGAAAGCATTCCATTTGCAATGTCTATTAAGAATAAATTTATCTTTTGTCCCTCACTGCCTAGTGCTTCACGCCACAAGAGTTACCCCATTATGGTGCTCTTTCTTTTGAAACTTGGGGTAATGAGAATGAACTAGATATGTTCCATAAAAAGGCTTTTGCAGATTTAAAAATAAGGATTGCATTTGGCTCATTAAAAATCTTTATGGAAGAATTTCTTTTGAAAGCAGCATATTTAAGACAGTTATGTGAGAAAAAGTAATATGTGAAATTTTTATTATTCCATAAGTACACATAAGATAGTTCATAAATGTTACAGAGAAAATTGTTACATGGGCATAAGGAGTTAACATGCAATTGAAAGTACATCTCCTAGCTACATAATGAAACAGGAGAAAGTAATCATTATTTAAAAGTGCATGGCATAGATAAAATGAATAGGGTCATTTTCATAATGTCTTTGTGGGTTATGAGCCAGATCTTCGCTAAGAATATGAAAAAATGAAAATGAAAAGTCACTCAGTCTCCTGAAGCTTCTTTCAAATGTAACTGCACAATTAACCAGGGATAATAACCAATTGTTTCTAAACTACCTGTATCTTTGCACACTAAAATAAAGTATTTCACAGAAATATCAGCTGCCAGCATTGCAAAGGTACGTCCTTTAGAGGTCTTCTATTCCAAATATTACTTCATACATGAGAAATTAAGACTCAGATGTCACATATCAAGAGAGCTGGGACTAAATCCCAGTGTTATTTTTTAGTCTCCCACATATAGCCATATCTTTATTTTTGGTCTTACATACTGGCTTTTTTTTGTTCCAAATCCTCTGAAATCTGAAATGTTGTTTCCTTAAATGCATTCTTCAACAAAAGCAGACATAACCCAAATTTGTATGGCTGTCTAGTAGGCACTCCACCTCTCCAGTAAGAATAAGCAAAATTGAATAGAATTGAAATAATCAAACATTATAAACTATAAGTAACTATGCCAGCTGAGACAGCTGTATATTTATCTGGTTCTTTGTTCTTGGTACAATGTAGTGGAAGGAATAGAATGTCAATGTACGTTACCCAATGAATTTACAAAATGATGCTACATTTTCCAGTGGTTTCTTATGTTTCAGGAGTATTTCTTCTTTTGAAAATGTGCTTGACTTAAGGTATTGTTTAAAATCATAGGTTATTTTCAAGATTTATAAACTATCTATAATGAAAAAGAAAAGAATGGGAAAATAATTCCTCAACATTTCTAATTAGATGGTGACCTGATTATAATGGTCTATATATTTTATAAAAATAACTTTAAAGATTAAATAGAATTATAACAATCTCATTTAAAAAACATCCTGTAATAAATACTAAAAATTATATGTGAAGTTCCATAGTCATATTCATTTTAAAAGAGAAGCAAATATTTGATTTCAGGGATAGAGAAGCTCTGCTTAACACTTTAAGAACTGATTGAAAGATTCAGAATACAATCAACCAATTTTGTTTTTTGTCTTATTAATTTCATAAATGCATTCAATAGCCTCAGAAGGACATTACTATTATCAGAGCCCAGGAAGGACATTACTATTATTATAGCCTAGGAAGGACATTACTATTATTATTATTATTATTATTATTATTATTATTACCTATTATCAGTAATAGACATGCCTATTATTACTAATATCTGTCTAATTACCAAAATATGTGGGGATGCCTAATCTTTTCCCACAACCCTCAATACCCCCTTCCCAAAGATCTTTTTTTTTACATTTTTTATTAATGTATTACATGTGTACATATCTTCCCATTACCCTCCCACCCCAATCCCACACATGCCCCCAAACGCCCACCAGTATCTTGTGTCCATTGATTGTGCTTATAAACATGAATATAAGTCCTTTGGATGATCTCTTAATCTACCCCACCTCTCCCTAATCTTCCCACTGTAATTTGACAGTCCCTTTGATGCTTTACTGCCTCTGTATCTATCTTTTTGTTCATCAGTTTATAATGTTCGTTATCATCCATAAATGAGTGAGATCATGTGGTATTTTTCTTTCATTGACTGGCTTATTTCACTTAGCATAAGGCTCTCCAGTTCCATCCAGGTTGCTTCAAATGGTAAGCATTCCTGCTTTTTAGGGCAGCATAGAATTCCATTGTGTAGATGTACCATATTTTCTGATCCAGTCATCTGCTGATGGGCACCTAGGCTGTTTCCAAATCTTAGCTTTCATAAATTGTGCTGTTATGAACATAGGGGTGCATAAATCCTTTCTGATTGGTGTTTCTAGTTTCTTAGGATATATTCCTAGGAGTGGGATTACTGGGTCAAATGGGAGTTCCATTTTTAGTTTTTTTTTAAGGAAACTCCATACTGTTATCCACAGTGCCTGCACCAATCTGCATTCCCACAAGGGTTCCTTTTTATCCAAATCCTCTCCAACACTTGTTCTTTGCTGATTTATTTATGATAGCCATTCTGACATGTGTGAGAGGGTATCCCATTGTTGTTTTGATTTGCATCTCTCGGATAATTAGTGACTTTCAGCATGTTTTCACAGGTCTCTTGGCATTCCTTCTGTCTTCTTTTGGAAAGATTCTATTTAGGTCCGTTGCCCATTTTTTTTATTGGATCATTTATTCTTCCTTTTATTAAATTGTATAAGTTTCCTGCAGATGTTGGAGATTAAACCTTTATCAGTGATGACATTCGCAAATATGTTCTCCCATGTTGTTGTTTTGTTGATGGTTTCTTTTGCTGTGAAAAAGCTTTGAATTTTGATAGTCCCATTTGTTTATTTTTTCTTTAGCTTCCATTGCCCTAGGAGCAGTATCAGTGAAAGAAGTTCCTTTGGCATGTGTCTGAGATTTTGCTGCCTGTGGATTCCTCTAGTATTTTTATGGTTTCCTGTCTTATGTTTAAGTTCTGTATCCATTTTGAGTTTATTTTTGTGTATAGTGTAAGTTGGTGGTCTAGTTTCATGTTTTTGAATGTATCTGTCCAATTTTCCCAACATCATTTATTGAAGAGACTGTCTTCACTCCATTGTATGTTCATGCCTCCTTTGTCAAATATTAATTGAGCATATTGGATTGGGTTGATATCTGGAATCTCTATTCTATTCCATTGGTATATATGTCTGTTCTTGTGCCAGTACCAGGCAGTTTTGCGAACAGTGGCTTTGTAATACAGCTTGAAATCTGGTATTGAGATCCCACCTACTTTATTCTTCTTTCTCAGGATTGCTGTGGCTATTCAGGGTCTTTTTTTTTTTATTCCAGATGAAGTTTTGGAGAGTTCTTTCTAGGTCTGTGAAATATGTCATTGGTATTTTAATGCGGAGTGCATTGAATCTATAGAGTGCTTTGGGTAGTATGGACATTTTAATGATGTGGATTCTACCAATCAATGAACATGGTATGTTCTTCCATCTGCTTCTGTTTTTGTCTATTTCTTTTTTCAGTGTCCTGTAGTTTGCCATGTTTAATGAGGTTTTTTACCTCATTAGTTAAGTTTATTCCTAGGTATCTTAATTTTTTGTGTGCAATGGTAAATGGGATTACTTTTTTAGTTTGTATTTCTGTAAGTTAACTATTAGTGTATAGAAATGCCATAGATTTCTTGGCATTCATTTTGTATCCTGATACACTGCCGAATTCATTTATTAAGTCTATTAGTTTTTTGATGGAGTCTTTCAGGTTTTTTATGTACAATATCATGTCATCTGAAAATAAGGACAGCTTTACCTCTTCTTTTCCAGTTTGGATGCCTTTTATTTCTTTTTCTTATCTAATTGCAATGGCTAATACTTCCAGTACTATGTGGAACAGGAGTGGTGAGAGTGGGCATCCCTGCTTGTTCCTGTTCTTAGGGGAAATGGTTTTAGCTTTTGCCCATTGAGTATGATGTTAGCTGTAGGTTTATCATATATGGCTTTTATTATGTTGAGGTATGATCCATCTATTCTCACCTTATTGAGAGTCTTTATCAAGAAAGGCTGTTGGGTTTTGTCAAATGCTTTTTCTGCATCAATTGTTATGATTATGTTACTTTTATCTCTCAATTTGTTTATGTGATGTATCACGTTTATTGATTTGCGGATATTGTACCATCCTTGCAACCCTGGGATATATCCTACTTGGTCATGGTGTATCATCTTTCTGATGTACTGCTGGATCCAATTTGCTAGAATTTTGTTGAGGATTTTGGGATCTATGTTCATGAGGGATATTGGCCTGTAATTCTCTTTCACTGTGTTGTCTTTATCTGGTTTTGGCATTAGAGTGATGCTGGCTTCATAAAGGTATTTGGAAGTGTTCTTTCTTGAATATTTTTGAATAGTCTGAGGAGGATAGGTTTTAATTCTTCCTTAAATGTTTGATAAAACTCCCCATGTAAAGCGGTCTGTCCCTGAGCCTTTGTTTGCTGGAAGCTTTTTGATGACTGCTTCAATTGCTTCCATAGTTATTGACCTATTGAGATGTTTAAATTCTCCCTGATTGAGTTTTGGAAAGTTATATTTTTCTAGGACTATGTCCATTTCTTCCAGGTTGTCCAGTTTGTTGGAAGAGAGTTGTTCATAGTATTTTTTAACAATCCTTTGTATATTGTTGGAGTCTGTTGTTATTTCACCTCTGTAATTTCTGATTTTGGTTATTTGAGTCCTTTCTCTTTGCTTCTTGGTGAGCCTGACTAGAGGTTCATCAATCTTGTTTATCCTTTCAAAGAACCAGCTCTTGTTTTTATTGATCTTTTGTATTGTTTCTTTGGTCTCTATGTCGTTTATCTCCACTCTGATCTTCATTATTTACTTCCTTTGCTTACACTGGGCTCTTCTTGTTGCTCTCTCTCTAATTCTTTGAGTTGTAGGGTTAAGTAATTTATTATTATTGTTTCTTGTTTTTAGCAGTAGGCTTGTAGAGCTATGAACTTCCTTTTCAATACTGCTTTTGCTGTGTCCCAAAGTTTTGGATTGTTGTGTTTTCTTTGTCATTTGATGTTTTCTATTTCTTCCTTGATCTCTCTGGTTGCCCAGTCATTGTTTAATAGCATGCTGTTTTGTCTGCATGTGATTTTATTGTAGTTGATTTCCAGTTTTATGCCACTGTGATCTGAGAAAATGCTTGATATGATTTCTATCTTCTTGAATTTGAAGATACTTTTTCTGTGACTCAACATCTGGTCTATCTTTGAAAATGACCCATGTGCACTTGAGAAGAATGTATATTCTGTGGCTTTGGGGTGAAATGTTTTGAAGATGTCAGTTAATTCCATCTGGTATAGAGAGTCATTTAAGATTGATGTTTCTTTACTGATTTTTTGTTTAGAGGATTTGTCCAATAGTGATAGTGGAGTATTAAAGTCTCCTACTATGATTGTATTGCTGTCAATCTCTCCCTTGATATCCTCCAGAAGTTTTTTTTTATGTATTTGGGTGCTCCTGTATAGGGTGTGTATATGTTTACCAGAGTTATTTCTTCTTGTTGGATTGTTCCCTTTAGTATTATGAAGTGGCCTTCCTCATCTCTTGTTATGTCCTTCACTTTGAGATCTAATTTGTCAGATATAAGTATTGCTACCCCAGCTTTTTATTCATTTCCATTCATCTGAAAAACCTTGTTTATCTCTTCACTCTCAGTGTGTATGTGTCTTTTTTTCTGAGGTGGATTTCTTGTAGGCAGCAAATATATGGGTCGTGTTTTCTTATCCAATCCGCTATCCTATGTTTTTTAAATGGGGCATTTAATCAATTTACATTTAAAGTTGTTATTGTTAGGTACTTATTTGTCACCATTTTTATTCATTATCCCTGTGTTCCTTCTTCACTTGTCTTTCTTTCTTCCTCTTTCTTTCTTTCTTTCTTTCTTTCTTCCTTTCTTCCTTTCTTCCTTTCTTTCTTCTCTCTCTCTCTCTCTCTCTCTCTCTCTCTCTCTCTCTCTCTCTCTCTTTCTCTCTCTCTTTCTTTTTTTCTTTCTTTTTTACAGCAGACCCTTTAGCATTTCTTGCATTGCTGGTTTGGTGGTAATAAATTTCCTTAGTCATTTTTTGTCTGTGAAGCTCCTGATTTCACCTTTAATTTTGATTGCTAGTCTTGCTGGGTACAGTATTCTTGGACTCAGACCCTTCCTTTGCATGATTTTGTATATTTCATTCCATTCCCTTCTGCCTGATGAGTTTCTGTTGAGAAATCAGTCACTAATCTGATGGGGGCTCCTTTTCAGGTAACTTTCTGTCTCTGGCTGCTTTTAAGATTCTTACTTTGTCATTGGTGTTTGCCAGTTTAATTATAATGTGCCTTTGTGTCACTCTTTTGGGGTTCATTTTGCTTGGGACTCTCTGAGATTCTTGGATTTGTGTTGGTTTTTTTCTTCCCTAAATCAGGGAAGATTTCTGTCATTATTTCTTCAGTTTTTCTATTCCTTGCTCAGTTACCTATCCTTCTGGAACCACTATTATGCAGATGTTTTCTTTTTTTGTGTTGTCCCAAAGTTTCCTTAGGCTCTCCTCCTGCTTTTTAATTTTTTTTTAATAGAAGCTGCTGTACTTGAGTACTTTTTTCTATCTTGTCTTCTAGCTCACTGATGCAGTCCTCTGCTTATTCCAGTCTACTTTTGATGATTTCCATTGAGTTCTTTACAGCAGTGATGTCATTTTTCATTTCTTCTCAGTTCTTCATTTTCTCTTTGTTCTTACACATATTGTTGAATTTTTCTTCCATTCTTTTTCAGCTACCTTATGACCATTTCTCTGAATTCTTTCTCTAATAGGTTGCTTTCCTCCATTTTATTTGCTTCCTTTTCTGGTGATGCCTGCTTTTCTATCATATGCGTGCAATTTCTTTGTCTCCCCATGGTCTCTCTTCTCTGGATGTCTGGTTATGTAGTTCTTTCTCTCCTTATCCTAGGTAAAATATGACCTTTCTATGGTGTGTCCAGCTCCTCTGAATCTGAATGTTTGCGCCACTTGGGGACCGGTGTTCTGGGGTTCACAGCTTTTCAGTGGGTTTCATAATTGTAGATTTTCAGGCTTCAGATAACATCCACTTTCCCCTTCAAGGTGGTGTGGTCTCTGTGTTCTAGCTGGTGGCTCTGGGAGGGAACCTAGCAGCAATCGGGGCCTGGTCCAGGGAGCCCCAACCTGCAGTCTCCCACCTTCTCCTGGAGTATAGCTGTCCCTTAACTTGCCAACAAATACTCCCCATGTGACCCTCAGTTGTTCTTTCTGTTTGCTCCATTACAAGTCTTGGGATATTTCTGTATATTCCTCCGCCATTTTACTCTCCCTAAAGATCTTATATGCATGTATTCAGTTCCTATGGACAGACACAATAGGGTGGCAAAAGCTTGAGGTGAGATAGAAAATAGGTGGAGGGGCCCTATGGGGGGGGAGACATCTGTAATAATCTCAACAATAAAGATTTAAAAAAATATGGGGATGCCTTTGTTTCCATGGCATGATTCAGTACTGGTATAACACTAACTTATTGGTGTAATTGGCTAACTTCTAATTATTCCTCAGATACACATGGGAGTATGCTCAGTACTGTTCTACTCAAGAATTTTGCTCAACACACCCTGAGTTAAGTGCTCCATGGTTTAGTAATGAACCCAAATCAGACTGTCCTTCCCTGGAATATTTCCTACCTGAATGTTGAGTTAGTGTATCTAAGAGAAAAACTTGAGATCTGGTAAGATTCTATGATCTCCACCATTTTGTAGAAATCAGTATAATGTAGAAAATTATAACCAGACATGTGAAAAGAGAAAAAAAACAAATGTTCCTAATATGGTTTATTTAATATACTCTTTCATTAGTGTGAAATACTCCTATTTTCTTCCAATACATTTCTTTTTAGCTTGAGTTCATTTGAGGTTTTTCATCTAGAAACCAAAGAACCTTAATTAATATATGTGTGTCTTAAGTAGAGGTTGAAGAACTCAATGAAAGCTATTCACTAAGGCAAATTTGACATTTATAATAATTTCAGATTAAAACATTATTATGATTCAATTTGACATGCTTCTAAGAAGCAAATCAGAATTAGATGATCTCATTTGATACTTCTCTTTTTAAATTTTTTAAAGCATAGATTTTATTTTATCCATTCCCCCCTTAAAGTTCTTTAGAAGAAGAGAGAATGAAGTTCCAATTTTTTGAGAGAATAAAGTGTGGGAGAAACATATCTCAGTTTTGTGTTCAAAATGGCATAGGTTATAAAAATCTCTTGAAAATTTCTGTACCAAATTCTTACTAAAATACTAAGGAAGTCATATAAAGAAGAAAAATGGAAAGTAAACATTTTTTAAAAGTTCTTTATTAATTTTAGAAAGAGAGGAAGGGGGAAGGAAAGAAAGAGAAAGAGAAAGATCGATGTGAGAGAGAAACATTGTTCCATTGCCTCCCTTATACATTCCTACCAAGGACCAAATTTGCAATCTGGGCATGTGCCTTGACTGAGAATTGAACCAGTGTCCTTTTGGTACACTGGATCATGCTCAAACAAGTGACCCAAACCGCCCATGGCAAAAGTAAGCATCTTCTAAAATTTGAGTGCAATTTATAATAACTATAAAGTCAATAAATCTGAATGAAGAAACCCAATTAGTGCTCTATACATGCCCCCACCCCCAACCCCTGCCAATAAGGCAACCCCCATTGCTTGGTAGCGAAAAGGAAGTAGTTCCTAGACTGTGTTTTGGTAAGCACTAATTCTGGAGGGATCCTCTTCTTGTCTGAAGATGAATAAAGGAAAAAATAAGATGAATATATGAAATGGATAAAATAAAATCTATGCTTAAAAAATGAAAAGTCGCTGAACAAAAGAAAATAAACTTAATAATACTCAGAAAAATTATCATAGTACTGAAAATTATCTCCCTACAGGATCCTAAAAACATTTTGGGAAATAATTTGACAACTTTTATAGATAAAAAGAAAGCATTGCTTCTCTCTCTCTTATATACTAGTATATATGTCAGCAGAAATGATTTTGAAAATTAACAAAAAAATATATTCAATTTACAATTATAATAAAACCATAAAATATGTACAAATAAACAAAACTAAAACAAGAACATGCAGGATATATGTGAGGTGAACTACAAAACTTTTTAAAGGAAATTAAAAGAAAAATGAGCTGTTTACCATACTCCTGGATGCTAAGGCTCAATATTGTAAATCTGTCTAATCCCTTTCACAGTGATTTGTAAATTTAAGGAAGTAGACATTTTTGAAGTTGATTTGGCATAATAAATGGCCAAGATATATATAATTTTAAAGCAAAATAATAAGTATTGGGGAATTTATCTACATATTATACTTCATTTTTAATAGATAATATTTAAATGGTGTTATACTAATGAAAATTGAAGAGACATATCAACACTAGGGAACATAACATGTATTTTGGCCTTTCATATTCATAAAGCTTTTCTAAAGAATAATATTTAATGCTGGTAAGTTGTAGGGTAAGATGGCTATCTCATGTGCACCACACTATAAATGATATAACTGAAATTCAATTTAGCAAAATATATTAATCGCCTTACAAATGCACACATGTTTAGATCTAGGATTTCCAATTCCAGCATATTATCCTAAGAAAATTTTCAGAATGAAAATTAAAGATTTATCTGTAAAGATATTTATGTGAGCCTTATTCATAACAGCTAAACAATGAAATAATCAAAATGTCTAATGTGCCATAAAATATGCTTCATTCATGTAATGTATTATGTGGCCTCCATAAATATTAATTGAATAAATGAGTATCAATTCCATAAAAATCATGTTGTTGGAAAATACTTAATGGAATGGGAAAATGCTAATTAAATAATAAAAAGTGAAAAGATAATTATATGAAAATACAATACTGGTTGTACTACATATGAAATATTTTATGTATTCACAAGAAAAAACGCTAGCAAAATACACACAAAATGTATATTATCCGTGGTGGTAAATAACTTCAATCTTAATCTTCTTTATATTGTCTTTATTTTAAAAACTTCATGTAATTAAAATGCATTATTTTTTATGTGAGTAACAAGTAATGGACATTATTTTAAAAGTGCTCATTGTCTCACATCAAGAAATTCTCTCCATGGACTCTGTTACATTTTTCTGATTTAACTGGCTCCCTATCATCATTTATTTTGGTTTATAAATAGAGTAACTGAAGCTTTTGATTAGTCATAATTTATGTATATGACTGTTGTTATTATCAATAACTCCATTTCACTCCTCCTCAAAATGTCCCAGTTTGCACTCTTGTTATCAGCACCATAACCCATATCTCACAAGGTCCAGCATCAATATCATTTTCAAGGATAGTATTTTTCCAACAATGTTCACTGTTAGATGAACAATTAGAGAGCATATATAAATATCACATTAGCAAAATAATACGGTGCTTATCTTTCTCTGACTGGTTTATTTCACTTAGCATAATCCTCTCCAGGTCCATACATGCTGTAGCAAAAGATGTGATTTCCATTTTTATGGTTGAATAGTATTCCATTGTGTAAATAGTGATGGGAGGAGACTTGACTTGGAGTGGTGAAGATACAATATATTGTACAGATGATGTGTGTTTGAATTGTACACCTGAAACCTGTATTATTTTGTTAACCAGTGTCATCCAATCCTATATAATAAAGAGCTAATATGCAAATGGTCATCACACCCTTGTGCCCTTGCACCCTTGCGCTGGGGCACCTGAGTCCAGGCGGGGGGACCTGAGGCCAGGCTGGGGGACCTGAGGTCTCACCCCCACCCCAGTGCCAGGCCGTGGGGCCTGAGGCCATGCCCCCTAGCTTGATGGAGGACCTGAGGCTGCACCCCTTGCCCTGTGGGGGTTTACAGGGGTAGGGCTGGCCGGGTGTGGGTCTTGCAGGATTTAGATGTGCATGCAGGTGGGCAGAGACTTGACTCTGGGTCCCGTGACATGCCCCAGACTCTGACAGCAGGGAGATTTTCATATACACTTTACTAATGTTCTTTCATCTCTGACACTTCTATTATAGAGAAAGGGCAGATAGCAATATTAAAATATTTCCTCTAATTAATTACCTTTTAATGTGCACAAATTTCATGCACCAGGCTACTAGTAAATTTAATAAAAAGGAAAAAATAAAAAAAGATATTGCATTAGCATTCAAATTAATATTTTTCTGGTATAAAATATTTGTTGTCCCACTTTTGCATGGAATTCTAAAGCTATTTTTAAGAGGCAGACAGTCATCCAAATCCAGTAGAAGACTGTGGTAGTGCTCAAGAGCAGGACAAGGGCAAGAAAGACATTTTAGATTTTTCCAGCTATAGAGAAGGATAACTGAATCCACAGTAAAGTAAGGTGTAACTTATATAAAAGTAAATGCAATATCATGACTGTAAATGCTTTCCTGAGGCCCAGTGGGCCATGCTAACCTGCTTTTATTGTCCCCTAAGGTGAAAAGAAGTGATAAAGTAAAAATCTCTTTGCAAGGTAGTAATTGTTCCCATTCCTGAGTGGTAACCACAAAGAAATCTATTTTTCAATTATATCATATCATATATTTTTTTCTGTTTCACCTTCACACTAACCTCGATGCACTGCTGCCTCTATAAAGTCTTATATGCAGCAACAAACTACTATTTTAGCTGATTTCAGCTTTCACTGACATTTCAAAAGCTTATGTGCCATTGCTATCCTTGGGAGTTTTACTAATGGAAAAAAATGATTAGGAAGAATAAAAGCCTAGTCATAAAATTACTCTTTATCCCACACTTCTTTCTTCAGTGTGCCTTTGCTATACAACATTGATCACCCTGCTGCTAATTAATAAACAATGAAAGAAGCCTTTTTATAAACCCAAATTGCAGGACACCTTTCAAAAAGAGTACTTATGATGACTCAGATATTAGGTGAATAAAACAAATTTTTCCTAAGGGTTTCATATAATTTAAGGTAATTATTTTCCCCATTACTTTCATTTACCTGGCTAAAAACAACTCAAATTGTGCAAGGTTGATTGCTGGTGGAGTGCCTTGAGTGAGTGACTATGATGTAATTATGAGAGCACCCAGGAGTACCCTATTATTCAGCAAACAAAAGTAGAACATACAGCAACCCACATAATTACTGATTGATCTTCATTAAAGGGCCTTGTTTGAGTCCATTTGCTTCCTCTTAGGTCAGAACTATGGTCTGTAAAATGAAAGTCAGTTACTGAATTTCAATGTCTGGCTACCTGTTCCTTCCACTTCAGAGTTGGTTGCCCAGGAATAAGAAAAGTGTGTTTTGTAATAATACTCTGTATTTTTCTTTGGAATTTCCTCATATATTTCTTGGTATTTTTATAGTCTTTCTTCTTTTTTATTGACTTTATTGGAGTGACATTAAACCATACAGATTTCAAGTGTACAACTCAAAAAAACATCTGCTCACTGCAGCATGCTACCATCACCCCAAAAAAAGACTCTTTCTGTTCCCATTTCCCCCCTTTGCTTACTTCTATCACCTCTATGTTCCCCCACTCCCCACTCCCTCTGACTTATCACCACACTGGGGTGTGTGTGTGTGTGTGTGTGTGTGTGTGTGTGTGTGTGTGTGTGTAATTTCTTGCTTAATCCCTTAACCTTCTTTCATCCAACCCCCCAACCACCTTCCTGCTGACAGCTTTCAGTCTGTTCCATGTATCCATGCCTGTTTTTATTTTCTTCATCAGTTTATTTTGGTCATTAGATCCCACATACAAGTAAGAACGTATGATATTTGTCTTTCTCTGACTGGCTTATTTTTTTTAGCATAATAATATCCAGGTACATCTGTTTCTTTTTTTACATCTTAGTAGTATTCTATTGTATAAATGTACCACATATTTTTTTTGTCCACTCATCTATTGATGGGTACTTAGGCTATTTCCAGATCTTGGTTATTGTAAATAACACTGCAAGGAACATAAGGGTACATATGGCTTTTTGAAACAGTTTTTTCAGGTTTCTTCTAATATTTTCCCATAAGTGGAATTACTGATTCAAATGGCAGTTCCATTTCTAAATTTTTGAGGAAACCCCATACTGTTTTCCAAAGTGGTGCATTGTCTTCATTCCCATCTACAGTGCATGGGGGTTCCCTTTTCCCCACATCCTCACCAGCACTTATTGTTTGTTGATTTATTGATGATAGCCATTCTGATAGGTGTGAGGTGATATCTCATTGTGGTTTTAATTTGCATTTTTTCTGGTGATTAGTGATGTTGAGTATCTTTTCATATGTCTATTTGTCCATCTGAATGTCCTCTTTGGAGAAATATCTATTCAGGTCCTTTGCCCACTTTTTTAATTGGTATTTTTTGTCTTGGTGTTGAGTTGTGTAGGTTCTTTGTATATTTTGGAAATTAACCCCTTATCAGATGTATCTTTGGAAAATATGTTCCTCCATTCAGTGGGTTTCATTGTCATTATGTTGATGTTTATTTTTTGTTTTATTTTGTGGGGGTTTTTTGTTGTTTTCTTTTTTTTGCTGTACAGAATTTTTTTTAGTTTGATTGAGTCCCATTTATTTAATTTTCTTTTATTTCCCTTTCTCATGGAGATATATTGACAAATCCTCCTAGATTTTGGAAGAAAAACACATCAGTACAGAAACTTCTTCAAAACTTATTTATTCTCACAAATGATTTTTTGGACCACTTTAATTTAGTTAAACATACAGTTATTGTTATGGACTGAGTGTCTGTGTCCCGCAACCCACCCAAATTCATCTGTTGAAAGCCTAAACCCAATGTGGTATTTGGGTGTGTGGACTTTGCAAGGAGATTATTTCATGGGGGTGGAATTGAGTGGAATTAGACTGCCTTTATAAAAAGAGGCTACGGCATTAGCTTACTCTCTTTCTGTTATGTAAGAATATATGGAGAAATCAGCAGTCCTGCAATCCAGAAAAGGGACTTTGCCAGAACTTGACCATGTTAGAACCCTGATCTTGGGCTTTCAGCCTCCACAATTGTGGGAAATAAATTTGTGTTTATAAGCCAGGCAGTCTATGGTATTTTGTTACATCAGCCTGAGCTTAGTAAGACAAGTTGTTTTTTTTAAATCCTCACCCAAAGATATTGTTCCATTGATTTTTAAAGAGATTGGAAAAGAGAGGGAAAGACAGAGAGAAACATTGATTTGAGAGAAATGCATCAGTTGGTTGCCTCCTGCACGAGCCCTAACCAGGGCCCAGGCTTGGAAGGAGCCTGCAACAGAGGCACATGCTCTCGCTAGGAATCAAACCAGGGATCCCTCAGTCTGCAGGCCAATGCTCTATCCACTGAGCAAAACCAGCTAAGGCAAGACAAGTATTTTTTAAAAACAACTCTGGTTTCCCATGCTCTAGTTACTCATCATTACCTTCCAAATTCAGCATAAACTCCTGAATCTGATATTTAAGGAACTTTTATAATAAAACTATATATTCCCAGTTTATTGCCACTTAGCCACTCTAACCCAGTACTTCAGTCAATTAAAAATCATCTGGAGCATTTCTGTGATAACAGACCAAAACCCTATGAGACAAAGTCACCTGCACATCTAATACAAGAAGCAACTACTAGAAGGTACGTGGATATCAACAGAAGCACACAGATTCCTCAGAAGAGGGGAGGTATGTAGCTGTACAAAATAAGTTACTGTTTTTGTAGATTTCATCTTGAGACTAAGTGCAGCTACTTGTGTCGTGCATAGTGTGGTGGCAATAGTAGGGGGGAAAAAAACATCTTTCTGGTCAGATAATCCAGAAAATTGAAGACATGGAAACCATGGCTGCTGACTATAATAGGAGAATCTAAGAAGGGAAAAGCTAGAGTGAGGATACCCAAGTCCATCAACCCACATCTCTGACTGACTCCTGAACCAAGCATGTATGGAATAGTATTAAAGCTGCTTAGGCAAAGACAAAAGATTGGTGTGAGTCAAGAGTTGCTACTCAAGAAAGAGAGCTTAATATTCAATCCAGCTAAGATATTGCATGGTAAAACAAAAGAAGGAAAACTCATCATAAAAATTGGAAGAATATAATATCTCCACAATTTAATATTAATAATATTCAGAATACAAACCAAAATCATCTACATACAAAACAAACACAAGAAAGTCAAGAAAAAAAATCAATCAAATAAGACTTGTTTCAAGATAACCCAGACATTGGTAATAATGGACATGAATTTTAAAATAAGCCACTCTAACAATCCATAATAAAGTAAAACAAAATATGTTTATAATAAATGAAAACTTAGGTTATCTCAGCAGAGGTATAAAAATTATAAAAAAGTACCAAATGAAAATTCTAGGACTGGAAAATACAATAACTGAAAATTTAAAAATTCACTAGTTGAATTTAACATCTAAATTGAGATGAAAAAAAAAATGAGCAAAAGACCCAAATAGACACTTCTCCAAAGAGTATATACAGATGGACAATAGACATATGAAAAGACACTCGATATCACTAATGATCAGAGAAAATATGTAAACTGTAAGATGAATCTATAGAAATTATTCACTGTGGATAAAAATAAAGAAAAGTTTAGAACATAAATAAATAGAGCCTTAATTAAGTTATAGATAATACCGAGGTTTCCAACATATGAAATTGGCATTCTAAAACAAAGAAGAAAGGGAAAACATATGTACTACTATTTGTAATACTTTAAACAATAAATTAAAATTAAAAAATAAAACAAAGGAGAAAAACGGGACAAATTATTTGAGGAAATAATGGCTGAAAACTTCCCAGTATGATGATAGGCAAAAATTTACATATATAAGATGCTGTTGAACACCAATAATGAAGAACAAAGCTTAAAATATCAAATGAAACATAATGGAACAATAGTATGATTAAAAACTGACTGTGATGAGAAACAATGGAGGCTAGAAGAGATGAAACACTTTTAAACATTGAAAAAAAAATTCAGTATAAAACTATATTCAGCAAACTATCCTTCAACAATGAAGGCAAAATAAAGGGATTTTCCTAAGAAAAGAAAACAAAAACATTCTTAGCAAGCAGATCTACACTAAAAGAAATACCTGTGAAAATTCTTCAGTCTGAAGGGAAATGATACCAGATCAAAAGTAATATTCTCAGAAAATAATAAAGAACACCATTAATGAAAAGGTACATGCAAAAGACTATTATTTTGGCTTTTTCTTCATCTTAATTTCTTTATAATACTTACAATTATTTAAAGGAAAATTTATAATATTGCCTTGGAGTTTTATAATGTAAGTACATTTAATACATAAAACAAGTGTAGAATAAAGGAAGGAGTGGTTTAATGGTCCTAGACTGTTGCAATGTTTCTGTATTTTATATGAAGTGGTATGAGATAAATGAAAAATAAAACTATGAAAAGTGGAGAATATATATTGAAATCTCTAGATGAAACTAAAAATATGCAAAGAAGTCTAGCTAAAAATCCAAAAAGAAAACTAAGATAAAATTCTGATAATATAGTAAAAATGTAATTAAAAGGCAGGAAAAAGGAGTAATAAAGCAAAGAAGGCAAAATAATGTAAAAGGGTAGATACAAATTCACTGTATTCATTTGCTAGGGCCGCCAAAACAATGTATCAAAGACACAGCAGTTAAAATAACAGAAATTTATTTTCTCACTGTTCCAGAGGCCTGAAATCAGAGATCAACATATTGACAAGGTTGCTTCTTCTAAGGCTTCTCTCCTTTACTTACAAATGGCATCTATATCCTGTGTGTCTACACATGGTTTTCCCTCTGTACACATTTGCATTCTAATTTCCTCTTCTTATAATACTGTTTTTAATTGGTATAGAACCCTTCCTAATGGCCTCATTTTAATGTGATTATTGCTAGGAAGTCTCTATTTCCAAATACAGTCACATTCTGAGATACTGAGGGTAAGAATTCAATATATACATTTAGAGAGGACATAATTTAACCTATAGCATTCACCAACATCAATAGTTACATTAAATATTAATGGAGCAAACACTGAAACTTAAAGAAAAAGTAGGGAATCAGATATTTTAAAAAGAGATTTACATCCTATCCAAAAGAAGGATACTGTACATGTGAAAACAAATGTAGAATGAAAGTAAATGGATGGCAAAACATATACTATGTGAAGAATAAGAATAAGAAGAATAGAGTGGTTATATTAATATCAGATAAAATAGATTTCAAGGTAAAATGTATTACCAGAAATAGAGAAATATGTCATAACTAGAGGCCCGGTGCATGAAATTTGTGCATAGGGGGTGTTTCCCTCAGCCCAGAATGCACCCTCTCCAATCCAGGACTGCTGGCTCCCAACTGCTTGCCTTCCTGATTGCCCCTAACTGCTTCTGCCTGCCAGCCTGATCACCCCCTAACCACTCCCCTGCTAGTCTGATTGATGCCTAAGTGCTCCCCTGCCACCCTGATTGCCCCTAACTGCCCTCCCCTGCAGGCCTGGATCCCCCCCCCAACTGCTCTCCCTTGCAGGCCCAGTCGCCCCCAACTTCCCTCTTCTATCGGCCTGGTCACCCCCAACTGCCCTCCCTTGCAGGCCTGGTCCCTCCCAACTGCCCTCCCCTGCTGGCCATCTTGTGGTGGCCATTTTGTGTCCACATGGGGGAAGTCATCTTGTGTGTTGGAGTGACAGTCAATTTGCATATTACTCTTATTAGATAGGATGATGAAAGTGTCATTCATTAGGAAGATCTTTTATAATAAAGAGGTAATATGCAAATTGACCATCTAACCCTCACCAAAAATGGCTGCTTATGACCAGGCCTGCAGGAGGATTAGGGAGGGACAACCAAATGACTGAACTAGCAGGATACATGGGGTGACCAGGCTGGCAGCGGGGTGAGAGATGACCAAACTACTGAACAAGTAGGCTGCATGGGGCAACCAGGCTGGTGGGGAGGGAGGGGGCAGGTGGGAGTAACCAGATTGGCAAGGGGGAAGTTGGGGTGACCAGGCCAGTGGCGGAGCAATTGGGGGTTATCAGGCTAGCAGAGGGGCAGTTAGGGGTGACCAGGCCAGCAGGGGTTAAGGAGGGGCCACCAGGCCAGCAGGAGGTTGTAGTTGGGGCAACCAGGCTGGCAGGGGGGACAGTTGGGGCAATTAGGCTGGTAGGGCAGGCAGTGAGGGGCAACTAGTCCAGCAAGGAGAGGAGTTAGGGCCACCAGGTTGGCAGGGTGGCAGTAAGGAGTGACCATGCCAGCAGGGGGAAGGGGGCAGTTAGGAGTGACCAGGCTGGTAGGGAGGGGGCAGTTGGAGGGCAACCAGGCCAGCAGGGGGAAGCAATACAGGGTAATCAGGCCATCATGCAGAGGCAGTGAGGGGTGATCATGCTGACAGGGGGCGGGGAGTTAGGGGCAACCAGGCAGGCAGATGGGTGAGTGATTAGGAGCCAGTAGTACAGGATTGTGAGAGGGATGTCCGACTGCTGGTTTTGGCCCAATCCCTGGGGTTAGGCCCCGGGATCAGGCTAAACTAGTAGTTAGACATCCCCTGAGAGGTCCCTGATTAGAGAAGGTGCAGGCTGGGCTGAGGGGACACCCCCCCCCCCATGCATGAGTTTCATGCACTGGGCCTCTAGAGAGCTATAAAAGTTTCAAAACATTTGAAAAAAAATTGATAGAAATGAGAAGAGAATTGATAATTCTACATTCATAGTTGGATATTTTAACACGTCCATCTCCTAAAATTTGATAGAACAATTAAACAACAAAATAAGTAATGTCATAAAAGTTCTGAAAAACACTATCAACCACATTGACCACCTTGGTATTTATAAGACACTATGCACAAAAATGGCAGAACAGCATATTCTTTTCAAAAGCACGTGTTATATGCTAACCGGGATAGGCATGATTAGCAATAAAACAAGTCTAAATAACAAAAGCAACTATTCTTCTTCTTCATCACCCAGTAATGGTATCAGTTGTGGTTATTTTGAAGATTTGTGGACGAAAGAGTCCCGGGTTTGATTTCGGTCAAGGGCTTATACTTTGGTTGTAGGTTCCTCCCCGGCCCAGTCCCTGGTCAGGGCTTGTGCAGGCGGCAACCAATTGATGTTTCTCTCACATCAATATTTCTCTCTGTCTTTCCCTCTCTCTTCCACTCTCTCTAAAATCAATGAAAAAATATCCTCAGGTGAGGATTTAGAAAAAAAAAGTCTTTGAAAGCATTCTTAATTAGCTGTGACCTTGGCATGAGGCAGCATACTTGGTGTGTATCATTCCCTGTGAGACACAACTTTCCCCAAAACAACCTAGGTGCAATTCACAGTTCTTTTGTTTAGTGCCTGGCAAGCCATTTATTTCTCCAATTCTTCATGTTTAATTTGTAAAATTGGAATAGTTAGTAAATAACTGCCCTATTAGCTTTTAGAGATTTGGGTATAAGCCTCAAAATTCTCCAGTTTGAATCTCAGTTTAGAGAAAGGTTAATTTTTTTTTATAACAGCAGTCTGATAAAGTTTGGATCAGAAAAAAAGTTGTGTGGCAAGAATTTGAGAATTACATCCATTGCAGCAAAAGTTGCTGATGGAAAGGAATGAGAATGTATACCCCTGTTGAACTTACATATGGCTTGATGCAGCAGTTGTAAGCCCCAAATTTTGAATACTCTTCATTAATTAAAAACAAGATTAAACAATTATATCTCATAATTTATCTATTTTTATTTTAATAATATGTTTTTTCCACCTCAAACCTTCAAGTTTATGTAATATTCTGGGAAGTTACTCTGTGGTTATCTTTGAGAGTCAGGTTCAGAAATATAAGTATGAGAGGCATTGTTTTAATGTGTTTTGATTAGGGGGTGATGCAGAGAAGAAGAGGGCTGTATGTAGTTACCTTGAACTGAATTTTATTTATTTTATTTTTTCTATTAAAAAATTTATTAATGTATTGCATGTATACATATCTTCCCATGCATACCCTAAGCCCCAGGTGTCTTGTGATCATTGGTTATGCTTTCATGCATGCATGCTAGTCCTTTGGTTGATCTCTTATCTACCCCACCACTCCCTAACCTTCCCACTGTAATTTGACAGTCTGTTTGATGCCTTACTGCCTCTGTATCTATTTTTTGTTCATTAGTTTATAATGTCCTTTATTATCCATAAATGAGTGAGATCATGTGGTATTTTTCTTTCATTGACTGGCTTATTTCACTTAGCATAAGGCTCTCTAGTTCCGCCCAGGTTGCTGCAAATAGTAAGAATTCCTTCTTTTTTATGGCAGCATAGTATTCCATTGTGTAGATGTACCATAGTTTTCTGATCTACTCACCTGCTGATGGGCATCTAGGCTGTTTCCAAATCTTCACTATTATAAATTGTGCTGCTATGAACATAGAGGTGCATAAATCCTTTCTGATTGGTGTTTATAGTTTCTTAGGATATATTCTTAAGAGTGGGATTGCTGAGTCAAATGGGAGTTCCATTTTTAGTTTTTTAAGGAAACTCCATAGTGTTCTCCACAGTGGCTACACCAGTCTGCATTCCCATCAGCAGTGCACGAGGGTTCATTTTTCTCCACATCCTCACCAACACTTGTCCTTTGTTGATTTGTTGATGATTGCCATTCTGACAGGTGTGAGATAGTATCACATTGTTCTTTTAATTTGCATCTCTTGGATAATTAGTTACCTTGAGCATGTTTTCATGTGTCTATTGGCCTTCCTTCTATCTTCTTTTGAAAATATTCTATTTAAGTCCTTTGCCCAGTTTTTTATTGGATGATTTATCTTCCTTTTATTAAGTTGTATAAGTTGGCTGTAGATGTTGGAGATTAAATCTTTATCAGTGATAACATTTGCAAATATTTTCTCCCATAGAGTGGGCTTTCTTGTTGTTTTGTTGATGGTTTCTTTTACTGTGAAAAAGTTTTTTTATTTTTAGGCAGTCCCATTTGTTTATTTTCTCTTTAACCTCCATTGCCCTAGGAACAGTATCAGTGAAGAATTCTGTAATTCTCTTTCATTGTGTTGTCTTTATCATATCCTTCAGCATATGTCTGAGATTTTGGTGCCTGTGGATTCCTCTAGTATTTTTATGGTTTCCTGTCTTATGTTTAAGTCCTGTATCCATTTTGAGTTTATTTTTGTGTATAGTGTAAATTGATGGTCTAGTTTCATGTTTTTGTATGTATCTGTCCAATTTTACCAACACCATTTATTGAAGAGACTATTTTGACTCCATTGTATGTTCATGCCTCCTTTGTCAAATATTAATTGAGCATATTGGTATGGGTCAATATCTGGATTCTCTGTTCTATTACATTGATCTATGTCTATTCTTGTGCCACTATCAGGCTGTTTTGAGAACAGTTACTTTGCATTATAGCTTGAAATCTGGTATTGAGATCCCACCTACTTTCTTCTTCTTTCTCAGATTGCTGTGGCTATTAGGGGTCTTTTTTTATTCCAGATGAATTTTTGGAGAGTTTTTTCTAGGTCTATAAAATATGCCATTGGTATTTTAATGGGGAGTGCATTGAATCTATAGATTGCTTTGTGTAGTATGGACATTTTAATGATATGGATTCTACCAATCCATGAGCATGGTATGTTCTTCCATCTGTTTACATTTTCCTCTAACTCTTTTTTTCAGTGTCTTGTAGGTTTTTGCACATATGTCTTTTACCTCCTTAGTTAAATTTATACCTAAGTATCTTAATTTTTTTGGTGCAATGGTAAATGGGATTTCTTTTTTAGTCTCTTTCTGTAAGTTCACTACTGATGTGTAGAAATGCCATAGATTTCTTGGCATTAATTTTGTATCCTCCTACATTGCCGAATTCATTTTTTCAGTCTATTTGTTTTTTCATGGAATATTTAGGGTTTTTATGTACAATATCATGTCACCTGCAAATAAAGACAGCTTTAATTCTTCTTTACCAATTTGGATGTCTTTTATTTCTTCTTCTTGTCTAATTGCAATGGCTAATACTTTTAGTACTATATAGAACAGGAGAGGGAAGAGTGGGCATCCCTGCTTGTTCCTGTTCCTAGGGGAAATGGTTTTAGTTTTTGCCTATTGAGTATGATGTTAGCTGTGGGTTTATCATAAATAGCTTTTATTATGTTGAGGTATGATCCTTCTATTCCCACCTTGTAAAGAGTGTTTATCAAGAAAGGGTTTTGGATTTTGTTAAATGCTTTTTCTGCATCAATAGTTATGATTATGTTACTTTTATCTCTCAATTTGTTTATGTGGATGTATCACGCTTATTGGTTTGGGTACAGTGTACCATCCTTGCTTTCCTGCGATAAATCCTACTTGATCATGGTATATGATCTTTCTGATGTACTGCTACAACCCATTTGCTAGAATTTTGTTGAGGATTTTGGCATCTATGCTCATGAAGGATATTGGTCTGTAATTCTCTTTCATTGTGTTGTCTTTTATCTGGTTTTTGTATTAGGGTGATGCTGGCTACATAAATGGAGCTTGGAAATGATACTTCCTTTTGAATTTTTTTAGAAGAGTCTGAGGAGGTTAGGTTTCAATTCTTCCTTAAATATTTAGTAAAACACCCCTGTGAAGGCTTCTGGCCCTGGGCTTTTGTTTGCTGGAGGGTTTTGATGACTGCTTCAATTTCTTCCATAGTTATTGGCCTTTCGAGATGTTGAGATTCTTCCTGATTGAGTTTAGAAGGTTGTATTTTTCTATTAATATGCCCATTTTTTCCAGGTTGTCCATTTTGTTGATATGATTGCTACCCCTGCTTTAGAATTGTTCATAGTATTTTTTAATAATCCTTTGTATTTCGGTGGCATCTGCTATTTCTCCTCTTTAATTTCTGGTTTTGTTTTTTTGGGTCCTCTATCTGTGATGTTTACATTCTTCCTGATTGACTGTTGGAAGCTTATATTTTTCTAGGAATATGTCCATTTCCTATAGGTTGTCCAGTATGTTGGAATAGAGTTGTTTATAGTATTTTTTAAGAATCATTTATATATCGGTGGAGTCTTTTGTTATTTCACCTCTTTCATTTCTATTTTGTTTTATTTGGATTCCCTCCCTTTGCTTCTTATAAAGCCTGGCTAGAGGTTCATCAATCTTGTTTATCCTTTCAAAGAACCAGCTCTTGGTTTTGTTGATCTTTTATATTGTTTCTTTGGTCTCTATGTCATTTATCTCCTCTATGATCTTTATTATTTTCTTCCTTCTGCTTACACTGGACTTTTCTTGTTGCTCTCTTTCTAGCTCATTGAATTGTAGTGTTAGGTAATTTATTACTATTGTTTCTTGTTTTTTGCAGTAGGCTTATAGAGCTATGAACTTCCCTCTCAAGACTGCTTTCGCTGGGTCCCATAGATGTTGGATTGTGTTTTAATTGTCATTTGTTGCTATGATGTTTTTAATTTCTTCCTTGATCTCTCTGGTAACCCAGTCATTGTTTAAGAGCATGCTGTTTAGTCTCTGTGTGTTTGATTTCTTTGGATTATTTTATTGTAGTTGATTTCGAGTTTTATGCCATTGTGATCTGAGAAGATGCTTGATATGATTTCTGTCTTCTTGAATTTGAAGAGACTTTGCCTATGACCCAACATATGGTCTATATTTGAAAATGGCCCATGATCACTTGAGAAGAAGGTATATTCTGTGGCTTTTGGGTGAAATGTTCTGAAGATGTCTGTTAATTCCATCTGGTCTAGTGAGTCATTTAGGATTGATGTTTCTTTGCTGATTTTTGTTTAGAGCATTTGTCCAATGGTGATAGTGGGGTATTAAAGTCTCCTACTATGATTGGATTGCTGTCAATCTCTCCCTTGATTTTCTCCAGAAGTTTTTTTTTATGTATTTGTGTGCTCCTCTATTGGGTGTGTATATGTTTATCAGAATAATTTCTTCTTGTTGGATTGTTCCCTTTGGTATTATGAAGTGGCCTTTCTTATCTCTTGTTATGTTCTGTCCTTAACTTTGAGATAAAAAATGTCAGATATAAGTATTACTACCCCAGCTTTTTTTTTCCATTTCCATTCGCCTGTATTTCAGTGGGGTCTGTTATTTCATCCCTTTTTTTCATTCCTTTTTTTCATCCCTTCACCTTCAGTCTGTGTGCATCTTTTTTTTTGAGGTAGGTTTTTTGTAGACAGCAGATGTATGGGTCATATTTTTTGTTCAATTTGTTACCTTATGTCTTTTGATTGGTGCATTTAATCCATTTACATTTAAGGCTATTACTGATAGGTACTTATTTGTCGCTATTTTTATTCTTTACCCCTGGGTCCTCTTTTTTTTTTTTTTACAGCTGACCCTTTAGCATTTCTTGCATTATTGGTTTGGTGGTAATAAATTTCCTTAGTCACTTTTTTTTTTCTGTGAAGCTCTTAATTTCACCTTCAATTTTGATTGATAGCCTCGCTGGGTACAGTATTCTTGGATTCAGTAGCTTCCTTTGCATGACTTTGTGTATTTCATTCTATTCCCTTCTGACCTGATGCGTGTCTCTTGAGAAATCAGTCTCTAGTCTAATGGGGGATCCTTTGTAGGTAACTTTCTTCTCTCTGGCTGCTTTTAACATTCTTACTTTGTTGTTCGTGTTTGCCAATTTAATTATAATGTGCCTTGTCATTGGTCTTTTGGGATTCATTTTGCTTGGGACTCTGTGAGCTTCTTGGATTTGTGTTATTTTTTCTCCCCTATATCAGGGGAAGTATTCTGTTATTATTTCTTCAAACAGGTTTTCTATTCCTTGCTCAGTTTTATCTCCTTCTGGGACCCCCATTATGTGGATGTTGTTTTGTTTTGTGTTATCCCAAAGTTCCCTGAGGATCTCCTCCTGCTTTTTAATTTATTTTCCTGAAGCTGCTCTACTTAGTTTTTTTCCCTATCTTTTTTCTAGCTCACTGATGCAGTCCTTTGCTTCTTGTAGTCTACTCTGGATGCTTTCACTTTTCATTTTCTCTTGGTTCTTACTCATATTGTCGAATTTGTCTTCCATTCTTTTCAGCTACCTTTTGACCATTGCTCTGAATTCTTTCTCTGGCAGGTTGCTTGCCTCCATTTCACTTACTTCCTTTTCTGGTGATTCCTGCTTTTTTTTCATATGCAGGCTGTTTCTTTCTCTCACCATGGTCACTCTTCTCCAGGTTTCTGGTTATGTACTTCTCTCTCTCCTTCATTGATTTAAAGGCACAAAATACAACACAACCAGGTACAATGCACAAGGCACTGAACAGAAATGTATTCACAGTATTAACCACAGATAAATATGACCACCAGAGAGAGGCAAATTATGGGATAAGAGAGAAAGAAGAAGAAAGAAAAGAAAAAGAAAAAAAAAGGAGTGCCAAGGTGAAATTAGGAGAAAAAAAAGTAAGAGAGAAAAGAAAGAGAATAAGAAAGATAAGGGGAACAAACTGTATATATGGGGAGAAAACTCCAATATAACAGCCACTAATCCCAACAAGTGCCAGCATCAAGTGCCTGGAGATTAATGAAAACTACAAACAACAGCTAATATCAAGCTTGGCAAGGCAAACCAGGAACAGTAAACAAACAAAAACAAAGCAAACAAAATAAAACAAACAAACAAAAAAACAGAATAAGCAAAACAATCTCACAAAAATGCTTAAAAAATCTATATAATCAACATTTAAGCAAACAACAGCAAAAGAACAGAGAGAAAAGCTATTTTTTGGATAGTGAAGTCAGAGAAGAGAGAGGTGTTTATGGACTTGGAGCAGGGGATTGGAAGTTAGATATATAAGTAGGGTGAAATTTTAACAGGGGTTAAAAAGAAAAAGTAGGGAAAACGTAAAGTAGGAAAATGACAAGAGAAACACGGCAACAAAGGGGAAAAGTTATGAAGAGAGTGATGGAATAAAGATAGAGTTGAGATAGAGTAAAATAATGCTGAAGGCAAGATGAAAATTGAATGTAGAACACTAATCCCAAAGTAAATTAAAGAGAAAATAAAATGACACTTTTTAAACCAAAAGGTAAAATAGTAGTAGTACTAATACTTATTGAAAATAAAAATATAATAATTAAAAGGTAAAATCTAGAGGAAAAAAGAAAAAAAAAGTTTCTTAAGTAAAATATGAGAAAAAATAAAAAAACAAGAGCATAGAAAGGAAGTTGACTGATAATTCTCAGGGGGAAGGGGGGATGGGGGGGTACAGGGAGAGCCTAGACAAAAATCATACAACTATGGATGAGATCAATGGGGGGGAGGTAAAGATAGAGGGAGAGGTGGGAGCCGGGTGGAGGGGAGCTATGGAGGGGGAAAAAAGAGAAACAAATGTAATAATCTGAATAATAAAGATTTAAATAAAAAAAAAACTAAGTGAGAGCACTCCTGTTGACCTAGCAACAAGAAATAGCTTAATTATCTACAAAATTATTACTTTCATAACTTCCCTGTTTATTATGTTTTAATATATTTATTAACAATAAGAAGACTTATTGCCCTAGCCTGTTTGCTCAGTGGATAGAGCATTGGTCTACAAACTGAAGGGTCCCAGGTTTGTTTCAGGTGAAGTGCACATGCCTGCATTGTGGGCTAGATCCCCCCTGGGGGGCATGCAGGAAGCAGCCTATCAATGATTCTCTCTCATCATTGATGTTTCTGTCTCTCTCTCCCGCTCTCTCTCTTCCATTCTAAAATCATTAAAAATACTTTTTTTTAAATGAGATCTATGAAAGGGATAAATGGATAATCTAAATTTAGGAGGTTGTTATAATAAGAATTTCCATTGTACAGCAGACATGTACCTTGGTGGAAGTACCTTATTATTTAAAAAAAAATAGAATGTGCAGTAGTGAAGGTCATTCACTATTTCTATTGTTCTGTTTGGCATGCCTGTTTCCTAGTCAGGACAGTGTTGCAGTTTCCTGCATTTCACTGCTCCTTAGTATTATAAGCCAGTCCTGATTTTTAAGGAGGCAGTGTGTATTTATTTATTCCTTTATTTGTGGTTACACAAGAGTCAATATGTGATTCAGCCCCTGGGTGGCAGTGTTTCTGGATTGTCCTCTGAAACTATATGTCCTCTGTAGCCTGTGCTTAGATCCTGCTTTCCCTGTGGCACTCAATACCTATTTGTGGGAGAGGTTTGCCGCAGATCTGGTTCTCTGATGGTCACTCCCCACTCTAATCCCCAGGATCCAGAAAAACAGCTTTCTCTTGCAATCTCCCAGGGTGTCCCCAACTGGGTTATCCTATGTATTGAGCTTAGCAAGGATCTAAAGAGAAAAGAGAACAATTCTGGGCAGTTCCCTTTCCCCCCTTTTGTCCAAGCAATGGGAACACTTTTAAAACTCCCAGGCTGTCCTGCGTCAGATCAAAGTGAGTTGCTTTTTAGAGATCCCCTCTGTTAGCAGCTCTGAGGACCCCCTTTCACATTCACAGATCACTCCAGCCCCAACAGCCACAGATTTCTCTATGTTCATACTTCCCCTGGTCCTCCAGCTCCCACAGTGCTCACTTTTCTCTGTCCTGCATGACCAGAGACCTCAACTTATCTCAGGAGAAATCCAGCCTTTCCATGGTGGAGTGTAGAGCTCCTCTGAATCTGAGTGTTTGCACCAATTGGGGACCGGTTCCCTGGGATTTGCAGCTGCTCGATGGGTGCTGTAGTTGTAGATTCTCAGGCTTCCAATAACATCTACCCTCCTCTTCAAGATGTCACAGTCTGCACATCCGAGATGGTGGCTCTGAGAGGAAACCCAGCAGCAGTGGGGGCTGCCCTGTCAGGAGATCCCCATCTAACAGTCCCCACCATCTCCTGGAGTACAGCTGTCCCTTAACTCACCAACAAACACTCCCCGTGGGACCTCAGCTGTTCTCTCTGTCTGCTCCAGGACAAAGCTCGGACATATCTGTCTATTCCACTGCCATTCGAGACATCTTTCCTGTTTGTATTCCTATGTGAAGAATGCTCCATATGTTGTCCAATTTGTTTTTGTAGCTTTTTTTATGATCTAAAATAATCAACATGAAGCTTTACCTCTATGAGCCTAGCATTTAAAGTAATGACCTTAGACCTTCAAAGTGAAGGCCTTCATTGGCTTTAACATCAGACCATTTGTGTAGTTTTCTCAATTTGCCACCTCCACACCACCTATTCTTATCACTTTGAGCAGCAAGACAAAGAATTTGGGTAAGCAATTTCCCATTCTTAAGGTACTAAGATATAAATGCTGGCATTCACCACACAAAGACTTTCATCTCATCTTCCATTAAATCAAAGACCTACTGGCACTCAAAAAGGAACTTGGCAGAAGTATGAAAAACCTTCACAAAGTGAAAGACATCCAATTCCACTTTCCCACGGTCAAGGCAAAGCATCTCCTAGAGGTGCCCTACCAGAGTGGTTGCAGTTCAATTTCCGGACAGGGCATATACCTAGATTGCAGGTTTGATCCATAGTCAGGGAGCCTACAGAAGGCAACCGATTGACGATTGATGTTTCTCTCTCACATTGATGCTTTAATCTCTCTTTCTTTGTCTCTCTCTTTCTCTCTTTTTCTCTCCCTCTCACTCCCTTCTTTCCTCTCTAAGCTTATCCTAGGGTGAAATTTTTTTTTAAATTTAAAAAGTGTCTCCCAGGAAGGCATCTGGCCTGCAAATAGCACTTTGATGTGAAAGTGAACATTGTTTATCCACTAGTGGTGTCAAAATCTCCACATTTGGGTGAGAGTATGGAACGTAAAACTAATAACGAGAAACACCAGGAAGAATATCTCTCTGTACTAATGAAATGCAGTATTTCCTTGTTGGAATCTCCCTTACAAATTACATGAACTAAGCAACTGTTGGCCCTGGAGCAGGTTGGTTCTGAAATGTTTTGCATAATCAGTAGCACATGTTCCTATGTGAAACTCATGGAGGCAGGTGTGCCAACCTTTATATGGTAGCCAGACATCTGTTAGGTACATTTTTGGACATGGTGTTGTTAAATGAGAGGAGAGATCCTATTTTCCCTAAGTTGCTAGTGGGAGTGGAATTCTTGATATATCCTGAGAAAATGAATTTTCTGAGATTTGCACACAAGGGTGATTTATTTTGTGGAATAACAACCTTGGGATTCTAAAGTCCCATTTCCCTTAGTCCAGTCAAAAAAGAAGTGTAGCTGGTACTTTAGTAGAGCTAAAGTAAGAGTCAGTATCCAGAATTTCCTTTCTATGTTGGAGTTGATTTTAGTCCAGAATCAAGGTACCTTAGCTTGTGTTTCCCACTCTGATCCATTAGTCCATTATGTGTGGGCCATATGAGTGAATACAAGGAAAGAGGAGCAAAGGAACCCCCAAGAGCCAAGAGAAATAACTCCTTTATTTAGGAGAGCAAGTATTCCCAAATTATTGCATTCTTACAGTGGCCACACCCATCTGGCCAATGATCTCTGTTTCTAGGTGTGATTGACAGACAAGTACCTTCTCTATTTCACCCCAGATTTGTCAGGCATTCATCTATCTTTCCTTTTTCTAGTCCCCTTCCTTCAGTGTTTTTCAGTGAATAGGCTGGTGGTTCCCTGAGGAATGTAAGGCTCCAGTTTCCTGGTGAAGCTACCCAAATAGCATGCCTATAAAGTCTGGCCTTCCATTTGTTCCTTTTCTATTATGAATATCTAGCTAATTACATCTGTATCAATGTGAGGAGGCAGCATCATGATGGCTGATCATCTTGCTGATTGGACTCCTTTGAATATCTCTGAGGTCCTTCGAATATCTCTGAGGCCCTTTCAGTCACAATGGACCAAGTTTATTGCTGAGGTGTGACTCCCGGTCCTGTTGCTTCCTTGTGACCTGTCAAGATGCACATTTGAGGACTGTGAAAATACTTCAGAGATCCCCAGATGAGTTTTTCAAATGTGGCCTATTTGTAAAAGTGACAACTCTCAACTCATAAACATAGCTTTAGAAAGGGTAGTTCGAAAATGAATAAAATTTTTTCCATGAAGACTTAAAGTCCTTAATCCTTTCACTAAATGCTGTTCTCTTGATAAAGCATAGAGAATTGGATCTAGGGTGGAAGGGATGCCAGATGGCCAAAAGGGACAACAGAGAAGCGAATTGCATGAATGCAAACATCTAGCCTCTTCCTAGAAAACATGAAAATGGCATTATTCTTAACTCCCTTCTAACACTTATCCCCTTGCAGTCCACATATGTAGTCCATTAAAGTTTGACTGCTATCTGACCTTCATGGAGTGATGGCAGTGAGTGAAAATGCCATCTTGCCCTCACAGTGAAAGTGCAGAGATCATTGCAAAACCAATAACACCTTGTGGCTGCTGGAAAAGATCAGAAAAAAAGACGGAGAAAAAGAGAGAGGGCCTAAAAGATGTTTTGGTCTGGATTCGAAAAAATGGTGGCGGAATAGATGGACGTGCCCTGAGCCTTGTCCCAGAGCACACAGAAAGAACAGCTGAGGGTGGCATGGTCAGTGTTTGTTGGAGAGTTAAGGGACAGCTATATTCCAAGAGAAGGTGGGGGACTGCAGGACGGGGCTCTCCAAACCAGGCAGCCCACAATACTGCTGGGTTCCTTCCCAGAGTCACCAGCTTGAACACTTAGACTGCACCATCTTGAAGGGGAAAGTGGATGTTATATGAAGCCTGAAAATCTACAACTACAACAACCACTGAACAGCTATGGACCCCAGAACACTGGTTCCCAGTTGGCGCAAACACTCGGATTCAGAAGAGCTCTGAACTCCACCACAGAAAGGTTGAATTTCTCCTGAGATAAGGAGAGAGAAAACTACATAATCAGACATCTGGAGAAAAGAGACCACTGGGAGACAAAGAAACAGACTGAATATGAAAGAAAAGCAGGCATCACCAGAAAAGGAAGTAAATGAAATGGAAGTAAGCAACTTGCCACAGAAAGAAATCAGAGAAATGGTCATAATGTGGCTGAAAAGAATGGAAGATAAATTGGACAATATGAGTAAGAACCAAGAGGAAATGAAGAACAAAAAAAAATGAATATTGACATTACTGCTGTAAAAAACTCAATAGAAAGCATCAAAAGTAGACCAGAAGAAGCAGAGGACTGCATCAGTGACCTAGGAGACAAGGTATTTTTCCTAAAAAATACCCAAATAGAGCGGCTTCTAGAAAAAAATAAAAAAGCAGGAAGAGAGCCTAAGGGAACTTTGGGATAACACAAAACAACATCCATATAATGGGGGTTCTAGAAGGAAACGAAACTGAGCAAGAATAGAAAACCTGTTTAAAGGGACAATGACAGAAAACTTCCCTGATATAGGGAAGAAAAAAAAACACACAAATCCAAGAAGCTCACAGAGTCCCAAGCAAAAGGAACCCCAAAAACTGATGCTAAGGCACATTATAATTAAACTTGGAAACACCAACAACAAAGTCAGAATCTTAAAAGTGGCCAGAGAGAGACAGAAAGTTACCTACAAAGGAATCCTCATCAGACTGGCAACTGATTTCTCAACAGACACTCATCAGGCCAGAAGGGAATGGAATGAAATATACAAATTCATGAAAATGAAGGGTCTGAATCCAAGAACACTCTACTCAGCAAGGGTATCAATCAAAATTGAATGTGAAATCAGGAGCTTCACAGACAAAAAGAACTAAGGGAATGTATTACCTCCAAACTAGCAATGAAAGAAATACTAAAGGGTCTGCTATTAAAAAAAAAAAAAAAAAGGAAGCAAAGAGGGAACATAGGGGTAAAGAATAAAAATGGTGACAAATAAGTACCTATCAATAATAACTTTAAATGTAAATGAATTAAATGCCTCATTAAAAAAAAACATAGGGTAATGGATTGGATAAGAAAACACGACCCATATATCTGCTGTCTACAAGAAACCCACCTCAGAAAAGAAAGACACACACAGACTGAGGGTGAAGGGATGGAAAAAGGTTTTTCAGGTGAATGGAAATGAAAAAAAAAGCTGAGGTTGCAATACTTATATCTGACAAATTAGATCTCAAAGTGAAGGACATAACAAGAGATGAGGAAGGCCACTTCATAATACTAAAGGAAGCAATCTAACAAGAAGTAATAACTCTGGTAAACATATACACACCCAATACAGGAGCACCCAAATACATTTAAAAAAAATACTCCTAGAAGATATCAAGGGAGAGATTGACAGCAGTACAATAATAGTAGGAGATTTTAATACCCCACTATCACTATTGGACAAATGCTCTAAACAAAAAATCAGCAAAGAATCATCAATCCTAAATGACTCACTAGGCCAGATGGAATTAATTGACATATTCTGAACATTTCACCCCAAAGCCACAGAATAAACATTCTTCTCAAGTGAACATGGGTCATTTTCAAATATAGTCCATATGTTGGGTCATAGGCAGTCTCTTCAAATTCAAGAAGATAGAAATCATATAAAGCATCTTCTCAGATCACAGTGGCATAACTGGAAATCAACCACAATGAAAACAATCCAAGGAAATCAAACACATAGAGACTAAATAGTATGCTATTAAATAATAATTGCATTACCAGAGAGATTAAGGAAGAAATGGAAAACATCATGGCAACAAATGACAATGAAAACACAACAATATAAAATCTATGGGACACAGCAAAAGTAGACCTGAGGGGGAAGTTCATAGCTTTACAAGCATACTGCAAAAAAACAAAAACAAAAACAAAAAAACCAATGGTAATAAGTTACCTAACTTTACAACTCAAAGAGTTGGAAAGAGAGCAACTGGAAAAGCCCAGTGTAAGCAGAAGGAAGGAAATAATAAAAATCAGTGTGGACATAAATGACATAGAGACCAAAGAAACAATGCAAAACATCAACAAAACCAAGAGCTGGTTCTTTGAAAGGATAAACAAGATTGATGGACCTCTAGCCAGGCTCACCAAGAAGCAAAGAGAGAAGACCCAAATAAACAAAATCAGAAATGAAAGAGGAGAAATAACAACAGACCCCACTGAAATACAAAGGATTGTTAAAAACTACTATGAACAACTCTGTTCCAAAAATTGGACAACCTGTAAGAAATGGACATTTTCCTAGAAAAAATATACCTTCTAAACTCAATCAGGAAGATTCTAAAAATCTCAATAGGCTGATAACTATGGAAGAAATTGAAGCAGTCATCAAAAAGGGTCTAGCAAACAAAAGCCTGGGGCCAAATGGCCTCACAGGGGAGTTATACCAAACATTCAAGAAATAAATAAAACCTATCCTCCTCAAACTATTCCAAAAAAATTCAAGAGGAAGGCAGACTTCCAAGCTCATTCTATGAATCCAACATCACCCAATATCAAAACCAGATAAAAACAACACAATGAAAGGGAATTACAGGCCAATATTCCTCATGAACATATGCCAAAATCCTCAACAAAATTCTAGCAAATGGGATCCAGCAGTACATCCAAAAGATCATACAACATGACCAAGTAGGATTTATTCCAGGAATGCAAGGATGATACAATAACTACAAACCAATAAACATGATACATCACATAAATAAATTGAGAGATAAAAATCACATTGGCATATAAATTGATGCAGAAAAATCATTTGACAAAATCTGACACCCTTTATTTTTTTTTAAATATATTTTATTGATTTTCAACAGAGAGGAAGGGAGAGGGATAGAAAGTTAGAAACATTGATGAGAGAGAGAGGCATCCGTCAGCTGCCTCCTGCTCCCCCCCCACTACTGGGGATGTGCCCACAACCAAGGTACATGCCCTTGACCGTAATCGAACCTGAGACCTTTCAGTCCATAGGCTGATGCTCTATTCACTGAGCCAAACCAGTTTCAGCCCAACACCTTCTTGATAAAAACTCTCAACAAGGTGGCAATAGAAGGATCATACCTCAGCATAATAAAAGCTATATATGACAAACCTATTGCTAACATCATACTCAATGGCTAAAATAAAACCATTTCCCCTAAATAGAAGAACAAGACAAGGTGTCCACTCTCACCACTCCTGTTCCACATAATATTGGAAGTATTAGCCATTTAAATTAGATAAGAAGAAGAAACAAAAGGCTTCCAAATTGGAAAAGAAGAAGTAAAGGTGTTCTTATTTGCAGATGACATGATACTGTACATAAAAAACCATATAGACTCCATCAAAAAAAAACTAATTGACTTAATAAATGAATTCAACAATGTATCTGGATACAAAATTAATGCCAAGAAATCTATGGCATTTCTATACACCAATAGTGAACTTACAGAAAGAGAGACTAAAAAGCAATCCCATTTACCATTGCTCCAAAAAAATTAAGATACCAGGAATAAACTTAAATAAGGAGGTAAAAGACCTATATGCAGAAAACTACAGGACACTGAAAAAATAAATAGAGGAAGACATAAACAGATGGAAGTACATATCATGATCATGGATGGGAAGAATCAACATCATTTGGGTAGTCCATACTACCCAAAGCAATCTATATATTCTATGCACTCCCCATTAAAATTCCAATGGTATATTTCCAGACGGAGAAAGAATATTCTAAATATTCATCTGTAACAAAAAAGACCCCGAATAGCTACAGCAATCCTCTGAAAGAGGAATAAAGTAGGTGGGATCTCAATACCAGATTTCAAGCTGTATTACAAAGCCACTGTTCTCAAAACAGCCTGGTACTGGCATAAGAACAGACATATGGACCAATGGAATAGAATAGAGAATCCAGACATTGACCCAAACCAGTATGCTCAATTAATATTTGACAAAGAAGGTATGAACATACAATGGATTAAAGACAGCCTCTTCAATAAATAGTGTTGGGAGAATTGGACAGATACATGCAAAAAAAGAAAAGAAACAAAGAAACAAAGAAACTAGACCATCAACTTACACCAGACACAAAAATAAACTCAAAATGGATACAGGACTTAAATATAAGACAGGAAACCATAAAAATACTAGAGGAATCCACAGGCAGCAAAATCTCAGACATATGCTGAAGGAACTTCTTCACTGATACTGTTCCTAGGACAATGGAACCTAAAGAGAAAATAAACAAAATAAAAAGCTTTTTCATAGCAAATGAAACCATCAACAAAACAACAAGAAAGCCCACAGTATGGGAGAACATATTTGCAAATGTTATCACTGGTAAAGGTTTAATCTCCAACATCTATAGTCAACTTATACATCTTAGTAAAAGGAAGATACATGACCTAATTTAAAAAATGGGCAAAGGATCTAAATAGAATCTTTTCAAAAGAAAAAAGAAGGAAGGCCAAGAGACACATGAAAACATGCTCAAAGTCACTAATTATCCAAGCATTGCAAATTAAAAGGACAATGCAATACCATCTCACACTTGTCAGAATGGCAATCATCAACAAATCAACAAAGGACAAGTGTTGGTGAGGATTCAGAGAAAAAGGAACCCTCATGCACTGCTGATGGGAATGCAGACTGGTGCAGCCATTGTGGATAATGGTATGGAGTTTCCTTAAACTAAAAATGGAACTCCCATTCGACCCAGTAATCCAACTCCTAGGAATATATCCTAAGAAACTAGAAACACCAATCAGAAAGGATATATGCACCCCTATGTTCATAGCAGCACAATTTACAATAGCTAAGATTTGGAAACAGCCTAGATGCCCATCAGCAGATGAGTAGATCAGAAAACTATCATACACATACACAATGGAATTCTATGCTGCCATAAAAAAGAAGAAATTCTTACCATTAGAAGCAACCTGGATGAAACTGGAGAGCATTATACTAAGTGAAGTAACCCAGTCAGTGAAAGAAAAATACCACATGATCTTACTCATTTATGGATGATAACAAACATTACAAACTGATGAACAAAAAGATAGATACAGAGGCAGTAAAGCATCAAACAGACTGTCAAATTACAGTGGGAAGGTTAGGGAGAGGTGGGGTGGATAAGAGATCAACAGAAGGACTTGTGTGCATGAGTATAGCATAACCAATGGTCACAAGACAGTTGGATTGGGGGCTTGTATGGGAGTAGTGTGTGTGTGGGGGGGGACAATGGGAAGATATGTACACATGTAATACACTAATAAAAAAAAGAAAAAAAAGATGTTTTGGCAAAAATTCTGCTACAAGAGAAAAAATAAAAATAAAATACAAACAACTCAAAGGAATAAGGAAATGTTCTGGTCCTACATAGAAAAAATTCTGTGCTCCACCCAACTTTACACAAGCCTGCCTATCCCCAGCTTCTTAAAAGCAAGCCAATGAAGCAACACTGATAAGACAGTTGGGAACCCTGTCTTTCTATGCTGTCCCCCTCATCCCCAGGTGCAAGTCTATTAAAATTTATTTCAATATATCTTAGCTGGTTCTTCTTGATTTGCATTTTGGGAATCCAAGAACTCCAACACCAGTAACAGAAAGATTATTCCTCCTTTGGAACTGCCATTTTCTTGTTACTGATGTGACAAAAAAAAAAAAAAAAAGGATTCCAGACAATAAGAGATGGGAGTAATACAGAAATACAAGGTTAGGTGTATATCCCATGTAATCCTCTTGGCATAGATGCAAGCCTGTAATAAGGCCCAACTGTTTGCCAGTCTAAGAAAACCACATGATGACATTTGCACATGGCTTTTAAGAAGTAGTTTGTGTAAAAAAGCACACATCAAAAAAACCACAAGGTTTTATTTCTTATTAAAACCAAATTAATTCCATCTTACATGCAGGATTCTTTTTTGTTGTAACTGTTGCTATTTTTATTTTTAAAGGATTACCTAACTACTTCAATCTTGGGCTAATGCCTGAGCCTCCCATATGTATCACTCTTTCTCCTGACTCTCCCTATTCCCTGGCAAGCAAATTTACTTATATCAACAACAGATCCATTGGTGGTGAGACTACCACCACTGAGCCAAATTTACATGATATGGCCCTTATTGTTTTTTGGATGAAAAATGGAAGTCATGAGCTTGGTATTTGTGATCACAGCTGGTTGGCTCCAACTTGTATTTCTAGGTCTATTGCCTTAATTTACTTCACTCAGTGACACTTTGTAAAATTCTACCTCCTTGCTTTCACTCATAATTTTTGAAAATGTAACATAAGAAGTTGGCTGCCATGGTGTCTGGTACCATGTCTTTGAATATTCCTTCCTTCAATCCTGCCCATCTAACCAATGAGGCTCATCCACTACTTTCGAAAGCTACCTGGACCTCCTCCATGAGAGACTAATATTACAGTCATGCACTGCATAATGAACTTTTGGTCAATAATGGACTACATATATGATAATGATCCCATGAGATTATAATGGAGCTGAAAAATTCCTATTGGTGCCCTGGCCCTCCTAAAGTCAGAGCACAATGCATTACTCTTTCGTGCTCTTTTCAGTCTATGGTTGGTAATACAATCAGCCATCAATGCCTTGAGGCACTCACCTAAATTCCAGTGAGCTTCCAACAGACATTTCCCCTTTCTGAACCAATGTTACAACTGGACCAACTCTTATTATTCTTATAATACTTTAAAAATGCCCTTTAGCAATAACTATTAGAAACTTGAAGGAAAAAAGAGTTCTTTCCTGATCTGAAGCATGCAAGGCAAGCCAGGAGGCACACAGCAAGATGTGTGTATGTGTATAGGGGGAGAACACAGGAGCCTGAGGTTGTGCTCTTTTACGTTGAGGGTGAGGGTCTAGGGTTTTTCTGACTGGTTTTTGATGAATGTAAAATATAAGAGTGAGAATTTAAAGTGCAGGAAGAATTCCTTCTTTTTTAGTGCAGTATAGTATTCCATTGTGTAGTTGTACCACAGTTGTTGAATCCACTCATTTGCTGATGGGCACTTAGGCTGTTTCCAAATCTTAGCTACGGTAAATCTTACCATTTGCAATAGCATGGATGGAACTGGAGAGCATCATGCTAAATGAAATAAGCCAGTCAGAGAAAGATAAATATCACATGATCTCACTCTTTTGTGGAATATAATGAACAACATAAACCAATGAACAAAAACAGATCCAGAGACAGGGAAGCATCGATCAGACTGTCAGACCTCAGAAGGAAGGTAGGGGAGGGTGGGAGTAAGTGGGAGAGATCAACCAAAGGACTTGAAGGCATTCGTATAAGCCTAACCAACGGACAGGGACACCATTGGGTGAGGGCATGAGTGCGGGAGTGGGGGAGCAATGGGGGGATAAGGACACATATATAACACCTTAATCAATAAAGAAAAAAAATAAAGTGCAGGAAGAAGAAAAGTAAACAAGCACCCCAAATGATCAGTTATAGAAATCAACCAAGATCTCTTAAACAAAGGAACCTAGGGAAGGGTGGGGTAAATCACACTGGTTCTTTAGCTGGTCCTATGGCTTGAAATGTGTTTATTTTAGATAGTCATCTTTGAAGTGGATGCCTCCTGGGCAATCAAACTTCACTTGCATTATAAGAGGAAAAGAAAATTGTCAGGGTTTACACTATAAGAACCCAGTTGTTTGTAGTGATGCTGGTGTTAACGTAAAACAAAACAAAACAAAAAAAATTGAAACTTGTAAAGAATTTTTGTGAGTTTTATTTGAGCCAAACTGTCAACATATGCCAGGAAGCAGATCCTCAATGAATTGAGATAATGTTCCGAAGAATAGCGGGTTACATTTGTATTGATGCATTGCAATTAAAGGAGGGACATAGGTGGGTTACACAAAATTCATTGGTGATGCATTAAGGAGGTGTGATAAAGCAAATCAAAGGGAAACCCCCGGAATTGGACAAAAAGTAAAATGATGGACACATACTTAGGTGAGTGCAGGAACAATTAACATGATAATGAAGGAATTTGTGGTATCTGTCCTGGTGCCCACCACATCTGGTTGTGCCCCAGGGACTACAGAAAAAGGGAAGTTACAAGTTACCCAGACATCTCACAGATATGGTATCTTAGAGGCAAAAAGGCAAATGGGCTCAGTAAAGATCTACATTGATCTTTGTGAGGTAAAATATCGGCCTAGGACGTGACTGCCCACTATAACCAGTTTGTAGTTAAATATTTAATTTTCAGACCATCTTTTGTGGTTATTTTAGCTCTCTGAGTTTGCAACACTGCCACACAGGCTTCCCCTGAGCTTGTCAGGTTAGCATGTGGCTCTTTTCGTCCACACTGGTATGAACAAATGTACTGTACTTTCAATCCTTACAAAGGTATAGCACATACAATTACAGTAGTGGTAGACTATGCTATCCAGGTGGTGTAAATATACTCTTTGGTGTTCATGTAATGATGAGATTGTCTAACCATCCATTTATTAGAAGTATCCCATCACTAAACAGCATATGACTCTACTAATAAAACATTCACTGTATAGCTCCCCAGTTTAGAAAGTATTATCACACTTTTATGCTGAGTTTCTATGTTTTAATACTCAGGGTATACACTTTTCTACTTTTCCTGCGTAGTTTATTAACAAAAAGGTATACCATGCTAACCAAGTTTCATATTTCATAGATCTAGCTGCAGAATTGATGATGTAGCTACACAACGTATAAGCTTAGCTGAATGCATAAACAAGTACTTAATAATCTAGTTGCAAATTTTAATGGAAACAGTGAATGACTGTGATAATAAAAAAGTATATATCAACAAATTGGTTTTTAATTTATTCTAAAGAGTGAGTTAGAGCTCTTTAGGCTGGTATTTTCGAAGAAAACAGATATTTGTGACCTTAAAATGAAATAAAAACCTGAATTTTTCTTTTGCAATTTTTATTTTCTTTTTCTTCTCTCCTCTCCCCCCAAAAATGTATACAGAAGTTAAGAGTTATCTACTTTTAACACAGAGACTCTGTTTACCAGATGGGCAGCATAACAAATCCCAAACCAATTCAGCCATGAATTTGTCAAACAGCAGCTGGGGACCTTTTAGACAAATATGACTGACAGAGACTGAGGGATATAGACCCTGTGGTTTGCATTGCTGTATACTTAGACCATGGCTGATTGGTTTCTGACTAAGAGGGTCAGTTGTATGGTTCAGAAATAGTTGCTTCACTGCACATATTGATCCAACCAGTTTTCAAAGTATTACCTCAAAATTCTCATGGTTTTTGGTTTAAAGAAAGTTTTAAATCCTGACATCTAATTCAACAAGCATCTACTAAATGTTGCTGCATGGCAAAAATTATTTAGATATTGGAGGTGGGGTTGTGATCCTGGTACATGTCTTCTAGGACTTAATAATTTAACAAACTATTTAGGAAGTGGGTGGCTCCTTGCATAGCTAATAGAATGCAGAATGATAAACACTAGACTATAACCCAAGGTTACAAAAAGCAAGAAACGAGGAAATTCACCATCACATGGGTTGAAGGAAAATAGATTTGAGTCAGACTTGAAGGATACAAAGGGCACTTACATGGAGTGTTGGCAACGACAACAATTCCAGGCAGATCAGTATTCTTCACATTTCATAAACACTGGAGTCCTTTTTTATTTAAATTAGGAATAAAGATTTTTGTCAAAGTTAAGTGTTGTACATTTAGAGATACTTTCATCATTTTTTTTTCACTTTTAAGAAAAGTAAGCTGTCTGCTGCTGGCAAATCCACTGTTTTCAGGATGGTGATTAGAGGGCATTGCTGCTTGTATTGTATGCTAGGATAACTGCAACTCAAAATGGAAACCGAGCTTCAGCCATTTAGGCAAAAAAAAAAAAAAGAATAAATGAGGCAGATGTTTTACTGGCTTCTGCTCTTTTGAATGTGCTTCATGCAGAAGGGTGTCGTTTTTTGCTTCAAATTATTTAAGTACACATTTGTCACTTCCGTAATTCACTTACACCACCAAATATGCAATTACTTTAACTGCGAGTCACATCTTAGTCAGGCCTACTATCTAAAACTAGGTCGACTTTCATTTGAAGACTAAGATTAAAAGTGTCACTTGGGAACATTCCAAAACTTGGCTAATTGTACATTTTAAGTAGAGCGATGAATTAATTTTTCTTTTGAATTTTAAGAAAAAAATTACTCATTTCATGTTTCCATTTATAATTTTTGTTTTGCACATATTACTCTTTACAACACATATTACACTGTGTTGGCTTTCTTATTGTTCAGGGCACTGAAACTCAAAACAATATAGCTGTTCAGTGAATTATGTTTTCTCACACAGTGTGGCCCTGAGAGATGGCATCTACCATTCATGGCCGAATATAAAACTTCTAGAGAACACTTAGTGTACTTACCTTAGAGTTAGGCAGGATGATCCTTCCACATTTGGTTCAGGTGATGGATACTCAGAATAGGGTATAAAATAGAAATGATGAGAAGAATGTTGGGCAGTTCATATCTAAAATATAAGTTCAGAGCCTTGATAGTCACTGGAAATATGGTATGATTTTGAGGCCTCAGAAATGAAGGGCCAGGAATTCTTTGCTATGCTGGTTATATTCCAGGGTGAATGAACTGTAGCGGGTGCTCACTTTCTTGTTCATCTCACTAGCTGTCACTATTTCCTTTGCAACCGAGTGTGGGCATATTCCTCACCTTAGTTGGCTGGAATAGTGCTGACTTGAAGAAATTTAATAATGCAGACTGAGAATGCCTACTTTTGACTGACTTTTTATCTTCTTTCAGTTCTAAAACTATGTTCTTTTCTTCCTCAAAGGATCTTCACATGCTATTACCACAGTCTATAACTCTCTCTCTTTATCCTTTGCCCGGTCAACTCTTTTGCACCTTCCAGATCTTACTTTTAAAAAGTTACACTCTCAAAGAGACCTTCTCTGACATCCAGAGGACTTCTGGCCTACTTTCTATAATCCAGAGCACCCTGGTCTTCCCCTTTGTAGCATTGATATAAAATTATAATAAGTAATTTGATTTATAATTATTTATATCGTCTACCCCCTCAAATGTATATTTCTTGAATACATGGGCTGTGCTAGTCTCTTAACTTGCCATACCCCAGCTCCCAGCATAGTGGCTTGCTTATGGAAATACCTCAATACTGATTTGTTGAATGAATAGCATAGGTTGAAATTTGAAAACACATGCACACAGAAGATCAAATATCTACCCCTTGGTTACAAAAGTTTTATCTTGTAATTTATTTTCATTGTTTTTTTGGCACTGAGAAAGTATTATGAACTCTAAAGCAGGAGATGTAGTTAGTTACTGGAAAGTGTATAGAGTCTTAGTGGCTGTCACACTTGTGTTTGAATCCTGTCTCTTGGTTGAGTCAAGTGAGAAATATACTTCAAATCCCTTTACTTCCTTTTTTGGCATTTCTAAAATGGAAATTGGCATCATAGCTTCATAGTCCTTACATCCACAAGGTCAGAAAGGCCTGTATTGTTATATTACAATAAGGACATAACAGGATCACAGGGAATGCTAATTGTCTTCCTTCCCACCTTCTTCCTTTCATTCCAAAGCACTTTTTGGTGTGAGACAAGTTAAATGAAGTTTAATATTTTATCTTGGTCTTTCAAAGAGCATAAGAAAATATCTAAAGGCATCAGTTTTCAAATCATAATTAATATTTGTACTTCCTGAATAGGGGTATGTTTACTCTGAAGACTTGGAACTAATTAATTTCTTTTGAGAATTATAAAATACTAACATTATAAAATACTGCGTTGAACCATCTCATCAAGAATGACTAGTAATAAGGGGAAGCAAATATTTTGAAGTCAATGACATATACTTTACAGCCTTTACAGTGTAAAGGAATTCATTTTTAGGTTTCTGATTAAATAAGATTTGCAAATGGCCTTTGCAAAAGAATACAGTGACTATGACTAGTTTTTAATTTGGCAACCAACTATTGAGCACTTACTATGTGACAGCTATTAAACATGTAATATTGAATAAAACTATAGCTCTTCAATTAATTATGACATTAACAGAGTGTGATAATCACAATAGAGTTGCAAATAAACAAGTTGTGTACCAGAGGAGAGACTTGGAAAATGAATCTAGTTTTGTCATAGAGAATTTTGTCATTGAACTTTATGGATATTAAGCAGCATGCCTGGAGGCCATGAGGTAAGATAGCAATGGATTATTTCTGGATCAGTGAAAGGATGTATAGTCAGTATTCACCAGGGAAACAGAGCCAAAAGCATATATACCGGGTGGGCAAAAGGTTTACAGTTGCATTGTGATATATATATTTTTAAATTATTGATTTTAGAGAGGAAGGGAGGAGAGAGAGTTAGAAACATCAATTATGAGAGAGAATCCTTGATTGGTTACCTCCTGCATGCCCCCTACTGTGGGTTAAGCCAGCAACCTGGGCATGTGACCTGACCAAGAATGGAACTGTGACTTCCTGGTTCATAGGTCAATGCTCAACCACTGAGCCACACCAGCTGGGCTATTGTAATTTTTTTAAATTCAATTGATTGGGGTGACATTGGTCAGCAAGAACATATAGGTTTTAGGTCTGTGTTTCTATGTTGTAAGATCTGTATATTGCACTCTTTGCCCACCACCCAGAGTCAAACCTTCTCCTGTCATATTAGTAACCCTTTCTCCACCATTCCCTTCCCTTTGGCAACCACACTCTGTTTGCGTTCACAAGTTTCAATTTTATATCCCACATATGACTAAAATCATATGGTTCTTAGTTGTTTTTTTTTTGACTGACATTTCACTTAGCATAATATTCTCAAGGTCCACCCATGTTATTGTAAATGCCACTGTTTCATCCTTTCTTATGACTGAGTAGTATTCCATTGCTTATATGTACATTTTGTTCATTGATTTGTCTGAGTACATTGAATTGCCTGTCAGTATTTTATCGAATCTGATTGAGTATTCAGAACCACGATCTTGAAATCCCTGTCATTTATATCACATATTTCCATATGTTCCAGCCTCCTTTCTGGGTATTTTTCATTTTCTTTCTGGTCAACATTGATTCTTCATGGTGTTTGCTGTCCTCCTTTGCTTTCACATTTCTATCTGAAGAGGTCTATTATTCTCCAGTAGATGGCGATGAATCACAACTTTATTTATTTATTTATTTATTTATTTATTTATGTATTTATTTATTTATTTATTTATTTATTTCCAGCTCTGTGATCTCCCAGTCTTGAATCTCTGTGGCTTTGGTAAGACAATAAAGCCATGCCACTTGGGAGTGGGTTTGTTTTGCCCTCTCCATAATGGCGACCCCTGACCTCCATGGGGTTTTGCCCCAAGCACCCTCCTAGCTATCAGTCACAGAGGGAAACAGTGATTCTACTGCAATAGCTCTTGATTTACAGGTAATATGCTCCTGGACCCAACTCCAAGGGCAACAGAAAGCAAATTTTGTGAGTCCAAGCAGCAGCAGGGCACTGTGGTTCCCTTTCTTTGTCTGAAATACTACCTTCCAGCCTAACAGCGGGGAGCTGCAAGGCAGAATCCCATGCTCTGTCAGGCATCTGCTAACTCAGACATGCTTCACTCTCTCGCTCCTCACCACTTGCTCTGCTGGGCAAAGGAACCGCCTGCTACCATAGGTTTTCTCTTCTTTCCTGGCCAAGCTATGAGCTCCCAGCTACAGGATTGCATCCGTGGGCCCTCTGTACTTTCCTCCCTTCTAGTCTCCCTATTTATTCCCAGTTGCTCACATTTAGATTTTTTAGATCTCCTGTCTCTCAGGTGTGTGTCTGAGTTGAGCACGTATTTCTTTGTTGAATTGTATATGGTTAACTTGTTGAAATGTCAGGGGGAGAGGGAAAGATACGCCCTTATGCCACCATTCCTCTGATGTCCGACTGTGATAGTCTTTTGAGTTAATAAAGCTATTGTAATAATCATAATTTTCATGTCTTTTTCCATATGGAGAACTTATTATACATAATTATTATAAGTAACTAGAGGTCCAGTGCATGAAATTCATGTATGGGGGATCCCCTCAGTCTGCACCCTCTCCAATCTGAGACCCCTTGGGGGATGATCAAATGCCAGTTTAGGCCCAATCCCCTCTCACAGCCCTGGACTACTGGCTCCTAATTGCTCACCTGCCTGCCCGTCTGGTTGCCCCTAAATGCCTGGCCCCCTGCCAACCTGATTGCTCCTTACTACCTCTGTGTGCCAGCCTGATTGTCCCTAACTTCCCCCGCACACTGGCCTGGTCACCCCTAACTGCTCCCTGACTGCTGGCCAGGTTGCCCCCAATTGCCCCCTCCCTGCCAACCTGGTCACTCCTAACTGTATCCCCTGCTGGCCTGGTCACCTCTTATTGCCCCCCATGCCATCCTGGTCATCCCCAACTGTCCCCTTTCCCCCACCGGCCTGGTCGTCCCATGTAGCCTGCTGTTCAGTCATTTGGTTGTCCCTCACTAACCCCCTTGCCAGCCTGGTCATAGACAGCTATCTTGTGAGGGTGTGAGCGTCAATTTGCATATTACCTTTTTATTATATGACTTAGTATAAGTATCCACCTTATGCAATCATGGAGGTTGAGAACTCCCATAATCTGCCAGTTGTAAGCTGAAGACCCAGGAAAGCCAGGGGTATAATTTAGTCTGAATGTGAAGGCCTAAAAATCAGAGAAGCCAATGGCATAGACTCTAGTCTGAGTCTGAAGACATGAGAACCAGGAGCACTGAGGGCAGGAGAAGATCAATGTCCAAACTCAAGCAATCAGGCAGAAATGAAAAGGGGTAAATTTCTCTTTCCTCCACCTTTTGCCCTATTTGCAATCTATTTTTACAAAGTCTACCTATTTAAATTTAAATATCATCCAGAAATACCCTCACAGACACACTCAGATATAATGTCTAATCTGGGCATCCTATGACTAATCAAGTTGACTCATAAAATTATCACAAAGGAAGGGTTTGGCTGGAATGTGGGTGGTTTAAAGAGTGCAACTGAGTTCTGGTCAACATTTATGTGTGAGGCACTCCAAGTTATGTAGATTATTGAGATGATGTCCTTGCCTTCAAGAGCTCACAGTCCAGTGAAGGGTGAAGCAGTGATTGTATATGGTAGAGAAGATGTAAAAATAAATAAATGCAGTTTCTCTCAATTAATAACAAAATAACCATACAAAGTAAAGATGGAGAAAGAGAAATTGTCTGTCAGGAATGTATGTGTGTATGTGTATGTGTGTGTGTGGGGGGGTGTATGTATGTGGTAAAAGCCTTATAATGTTGGTAAAATGCACTTGAGTAGAATTTTGAAGAATGGATATTCACCAGTCAGACAGTTATTGAGCAAAAACATGGTGGCTTGCAATGGCATGATAGGTACAGAAAATTACTAGCAATTGAGTATTAGAACAACAGCAAGCAATAAAAGTGAGAGTGGACAAGCAGACAGGTCCTGTAAAACCTTGCAAGCTTTCTTAAACATTTTGGAGTTAAACTTAGGAGTAATGATAAATTGAAGGTTTCAAAGCAGAAAAGTAAGGCATCAGATTTGAATTTTAGGAAGTTCTTTCTAGCTGCTGTGCAAAACATGGTTCTTGAACTGCTCTCCCCTGCAGGCCTGGGTACCCCCCAACTGCTCTTCCCTGCAGGCCCGGTCACCCCCAACTTCACTCCTCTGCCAGCTTGTTCACCCCTAACTGCCCTCCCCTGCAAGCTTAATCACCCCCAACTGCCCTTCCTTGCAGGCCTGGTCCCTCCCAACTGCCCTCCCCTGCTGGACTGATCACCTACAACTGCCCTTCCTTGCAGACCTGGTTCTTCCCAACTGCCCTCCCCTGCTGGCCATCTTGTGGTGGCCATCTTGTGACCACATGGAGGCAGTCATCTTGTGTGTTGGAGTGATGGTCAATCTGCATATTACTCTTTTATTAGATAGAATAGAAACCTGCTGCATGGGTGGGGGCCAGCTGGTTTGCCCTGAAGAGTGTCCTGGATCAGGGTGGGTGTTCCCTTGGGGTGTAGGGTGGCCTGGGTAAGGAGCCTGTGGTGGTTTGCAGGCCGACCCAAGCAGAGGCCCTGGTATCTGGGATTTATTTATCTTCTACAACTGAAACTTTGTAGTCTAAAGCAGAGCCAAGCCTTCTGCTCACACAGCCATTGAAACTTTGTTGCCTTAAGGGGAGGACTGGGCCAGCCAGGGTTTGCGGAAAGCTTGGCTTCCTCCATTGCCAGGGGCAACCCAAGCCTTCCTCCTGCTCTCTCTGTGGCCATAGCCATCTTGGTTGGGTTAATTTGCATACTCGCTCTGATTGGCTGGTGGGTGTGGCTGGTAGGCGTGGCTAGTTAGTGTGGTGGAGGTATGGTCAATTTGCATATTACCCTTTTATTAGATTATATATATATATATCTCAGAGACCAGAGGCCCGGTGCATGAGTTCGTGCATGCGTGGGGTCCAGCCAGGCTGGCCAGGAGTAGGGGACATGGGTTGTTGGCTGGCCTGCCTGCTAGTAGAACTCCTGGTTGGTTGAGAGGACAATTTGTATATTAGCCTTTTATTATATAGAATATACACTGAGTGGCCAGATTATTATACATTCAGAGATCATAACAATCTGGCCACTCAGTATATATCAGTGTATGTATATATATATATGTGTATATGTGTGTGTGTGTGTGTGTGTGTGTGTGTGTGTGTGTGTGTAGTTGTAGTGCATTCACCACTTTGCCTTTTGCCTTTGTATTAGTTTGCTCAGGCTGCCATGGCAAAATACCAAGACTGGGTTGCTTAAACAACATATTTATTTTCTAACAGTTCTGGAGGCTAGAAGACCAAGATCAAAGTATTGGCAGGTTGGTTCCTTTGGAAAGCCATTCCAGGGCAGTCTCCATGGCTTGCAGAAGACCACCTTTTTCCTATGTCTTCACATTATCTTCTCTTTGTATGTGCTGATATCCAAATTTCCTCTGCTTATAAGTACATCAGTCAGTCACACTGGATTAGCCCCAAGCTAAAGACCTCATTTTACCTTATCTCTTTAAAGAACCTATTTCCAAATGCAGTTACATTCTGAGGTATTGGAGGTTAGGATTTCAATATATAAACTTGGGGTGGGAGAAAATACAATTCAGCCCATGAGGTCTCCTTTTTTGGCTTAGTTTCCCCCCAGTTTCTTAATTTTAATATGTGAAATCCTTTTCTCTTCTGTAGGAAGCATGTTTTGATGGGAGCAGAGGGTTCCATTAGGTTGATGCACTAGAATGTGCTTATCCCGTTCTTTAATGCTGGGTATTTTAGACTGGTTCCAGTTTTGCTGCTGTTATAGATATTGCTTCATTAAGTATCTTTGTGCATATGGCTTTTTGCTTCTCTTCAATTATATCCTCAGGATGAATCCCCAATAGTGGGATTACTGGGTCATTTTTATGGCTCTTGCTACATATTGCCATATTGCTTTTTAAATGGGCTATGGCAATTTATGCAGCTACCAGCAATATTTGAATATACAGCTTTGCTATAATATCAGCATTTGGTGTTATGGTTTAAATTTGTTAGTTTTATAGGTGTAGAATGTTATAGCATTGCAGTTTTAATTTGCATTCCTTCAGTTACTACCAAGGTTGTACACTGTTGTTTTTCTATCACAAATTAGGTTGGTTCATATAAAATATCAGAAAACCTTTATTCAAGAATAAATTGCAGAAGTCAAATTAATTAAATTAATTTACTCACTAACAAATTCCTTTAGTAAACTTTTTATGGACAGCTTCTCTGTGCCAGGTATTGTGTTCTTTGTAAAATATTTAAAAAAAGATAGAATTCTTGTGTCTAAAATAGGAAGTGTATGTAGGCTCTTACTGTCTCTTGGAAGTTTTAAGAAAAAGAGAAGCTTAATTAGGGGCCAACACTGATATAGTTAAGCTAAAATGGATCAGTCCTTGTGTTGGGATCACACTAGAAAGAGATGACACAATTCAAGAAGGTTTTGGAAAATATTTTAATGAAAGAACTATTTAAAGGCAAAGTAACCAATAAGGAAGAGTGCAATGCTATAAAATTTAGCAATGATGGAAGCCTTGAAAGTTTTTTTAACCCTAGGCCTAAAGTGTAAATAGAAGGCAATCATTACTGGAGTAGAGTAAGAGCTGTAGAACAGTGGCCATCATATAGAAGCTGTAGCCTCAGGTAGCAGAATATAGCCACTGACCAATACTGATCCCTGTCAACTCACCCTCCTCTCTATCTCCAATATTCTGATAGTTCCTCTCAGCTGATGAATCCAAATGGAAGCCAGAGGATAAGGGAGCCTGAATGAGCCATCTAGTGATGTTAGTCTACCAGGACTTAAAGAAGGACAGAGGAAGGCAAAAAAAAATGCACCCTGTTGGAAAGACAGAGAATATTTGGCAGAGTTCAACCACCTTGAAATAAAATAATAAAAACTATTTCATATTCAAACAGGTAACTTTAAAACATCTACTCAGAAATGACCTCAGATAATTTGCTTGAAAATAATGATGTACAGCATCACTTGAGTCTGCTGCTAAAAAAAAGAAAAGAAAAGAAACACAAAAAACAAGCATTATTTGGCAAGAAGTGGGAATGTCAAGAGAGAGTCCATGAGCTCCTGACTAAGATATGTATCTTGATAATGTAATGCCAATTGAGATACCTTAGGTATTTTAATGAGAAAATTATAGACTAAAACAGATTACCCTGTCATGACATTATCTTGAGTTGCCATAGTAATTTGGCTCTGGTGCTTTGATTTTCTAGGTCACCAAAATGTCACTACTGTGAGGCATGCTCTCTCTCTTTTTCTTTCTCTCTCTCATTGCATCTTGAATTCTCTCTCTTTAATTCCAAATACAGACCTACCTCAGAGATATTGTGGATTCAGTTCCAGACTACCACAGTTTAGCCAATATCACAATAAAATGAATCACAGGAATTTTTTTTAGATCCCAGTATAATGTTTACATTGTACTGTAGTCTAGTAAGTGTGTAATAGTATCCTATCTAATAATAGAGTAATATGCACATTGACCATATCTCTGCTACACCCACAAGCCATGCTCACCAGCCAATCAGCAATGAGTATTCAAATTAACCCAACAAAGATGGCTGTGGCCACAAGAGAGCAGGAGGCTTGAGTTGCCCCCAGCTATAGAGGAAGCCAAGTTTCTGCAGCCCTGGCCTGCCTTGGCTTCTGCTTAAGGCTACAAAGTTTCAATTATAGAAGATAAATAAATCCCAACAAAAATGGCTGCAGCTACGGAGCTGGAGAGAGCAGGAGGCAACCAAGGCACATCTCCAGTGTGGGGCGTGCAGGAGGCGGCTGATCGATGTCTCTCTCTCATCGATGTTTCTGACTTTCTGTCCCTCTCCCTTCCTCTCTGTAAAAAATCAATAAAATATATTTAAACAAAAACACACAAAAAACATAAAACTTACTTATCTGAAACAGATCTCTCCCATATTCATACCAGTTAGGATTAATTGTTCCTTCCTATGGGTTTCCATAACATTTTTTACAAGGTTATAGAAGTTTAAATATTCTGTACATGTGTAAAGTGCAAAAGTTGATAATTTTGACGTATGCATACACTTATGAAATTATCATCCTAATCAAGATGATGAATGTTTACTTCCATATAAAAGGTTTTCTCTGTTATCCTGTGGAGGAATATATGATGAAGATCCTGTTCTGAAGGATATTAATGTCAAGTGAAAGACATGTAAAAAACTCACTTTAAATAGGTAGGCAAAATGAAATCAGAAATAGACACTGAACAGTATATAATATACTGTGCCTTTCTGTTCAAGGTTTTAAATTCTTGAAAGAAAGAATCTTATTTACTTGGTTTGGATCCTTTGACCACCACTGGATCAGCAGCTGTGCCCAAATGATTAAGATTCCATAGTATTAACATGACCATTGGTGGTCTATCACCCCTTCATATTGAGACCATTCTCAGAAGAAGGAGAATTGTAAATTGAGACACCACTCCAAATGTGTTTACTATAGGATAATAGATTTTAAGAAAGGTATCCAACATCAAACAAAATATAAATTGTAGTTCCCTCTTTTCTATTCTTACCACATTTACATTATACTGTTGAACATGCTGTCTGGTAGGAATTTTGATGGAGTGCTTTACCTTTTGCTGGGAATTGGAAAATGCTATTTTTCCATTAAATTTATATCACTAAATGAGCTGCCTTTAATTTCTCATAATTCATTTTTAAAATTTTCCACTTCAGAGTCAATGTCACAAAATGTCCAAAGGCAAATGGTTTCATTCACTCATCACTTACTAAGCACTTAATTCTCTGCTGTGCAGTGTGCCTGGTCAATTCTAACCCTTAATAAAACACACTCACACACGCACACGCACATACAACTTGCCTCTCTTCAGGATTTTTTTTATTATGTGTGTGTGTGTGTGTGTGTTTAAACCAAGCAATTACCTATGGGCAATTGTGGATATGATATAATGACTTTGTGGTTTGGATGATCCAATTTTTCTCAGTCTCCAATAGTTCTGAGAACCAGGAACAGCAAAAGTAGATTATAGCTGTTTCTATTTTGGTCCTTCAACAGGATTAAAAGGGAAAAAATTAAAGACTGAGCATGGAATGAACTAGATTTTGTCTAGCCTGGAGATTATGAGGATCAGAGTAATCTTATTTACGGTTGTAAAGGGCATGAAACATTTCTACAAAAGGAGCAGGGATTAGTTGTTCTGTTTGCAGCAAAATATCACTATACAAGGACCTGAACTTATATCAAAACAGAAAAGTTTTCCTTAGTTATAGGAAAAACTTTTTGCTTGTTGATGTGTTAAATTGTCTGAATGAGTAATCAAGGATTATGTGGCATTTCTGTTTCCTGGATGCTATAGAGCAGGGAAAATAATCCTACATTGTATCCACATTATACCAAACTCTACTGATCCTACACTGTACCATACCAGACATTTTCTCAAGCTTCTTACAACTTTTCAACTCTACTAGTCTTATGAAGGTTTCCAAATGCTACTTTGTTAGCAGCGATTATCTTATATAGACTTCTCTGGAAAGATACTTTGTAGTCTCTTTGTCAAGTAAACAGTCACTCAGTTGATATTTGTATTTATTTATTTATTTGCACAATGCATAAAAATTAGAGGTATTTTAAAACCTACTTTTATATAATTTCTTGGATTTAATTAGCCTAAACTTTGACCAAATAATAGCATTTTCTTTTATTGCTTTCTATCCTGGTGACTGTAAAATTATTAATAGCAACAAAGGGCTTTGATAGGGAAGATATTGGTTTAATAATAACTCAGAGTTCTTTAGGAAAACTCAGAGTCCACAGAGGCTCTTTCCTGCCCTCCCCAAAGTCATAAAATGGCACTAGGAAAGAAATTAGAGTGTAAAGAAATTTAAATTATTCTCTGGTGAAAAACAGAGATATAATTGTGGGTAGCTCTTGGATTGGAGTTTCTACAGTGCCATCCCCCATCCAAAAAAAAAATACACAATAAAATAAAATCATGCTGTTTGAGGCTTCTACCCTAAACTTCCACCATAGTTAGATATATTTCAAAAGATCTTGCCAGCCTGTGGGAACAAAGTATTTGATCTCTGAGTCACCATTTCAGTAGTGTTTGTAGGAGCTTGATAACCTTTTTAATCCTCATCTGAGGATATTTTTCCATTGATTTTTAGAGAGGGTGGAAGAGAGAGAGAGAAAGACAGAAAAATAAATATAGATGTGAGAGAAACACATCTATTGGTTGCCTCCTGCATGAACCCCGAACAGGGCCCGGGCCGGGGAGGAGCCTAAAACCGAGGTACATGCTTTTAACAAGAATTAAACCTGGAACCCTTCAGTCCACAGGCTGATGCTTTATCCACTGAACCATATCAGCTAGGGCTAGGAGCTTGATAATCTTAAAAACCATGCCACACATCAAAGAAAAAGTAAAATGGCATCTCTTGACAAAGCATTCTGATGAGAGAGTACCATGCAACCTTTAGAAAGGTAAAGAGCTTGACCGTGAGATCCTCAAGGGTAGAAAAGTTATTTGGTTTTCCTATCCAGAGAGAATTAGGAGTGAAACATAATGATTAAATTATAGACTGAGCAAAGCCCATTTTGTGAGATAAGGCTGCAGCCAACAAGGATGTACTTATGTTTTCCAAAGACAAATGGTTTCATTCACTCATCACTTACTTACTAAGCACTTAATTCTGTGCTGTGCAGTGTGCTAAAAACTGGGGATTCTATCCTGATTAAGTCATTATTCCTGTCCTAGAAGGTTTCACATACTTAGGGTAGGAGAGCAGGGCCTAGCTAGTAAACAGGCTGTTAAAATGAAGCTAGTGCTCAGCCAGCATACCTCAGTGGTTGAGTGTTGACCTATTCCTGGTCAGGGCACATGCCTGGGTTAAAGGCTTGATCCCCAGTGTGAGGCGTGAATGAGGTGGCTGATCAATGATTCTCTGTCATCATCGATGTTTCTGTCTCTCCCTTGCTCTCCCTTCCTTTCTGAAATTATATATATATATAAATGCAGCTATTATGGCATGGGAATTATGGGACAGTAGGATGGAGGAATAGTGAATGAATTTTCTAATGTTTATTTAATATTTAATTTAAAATTATGGTGCATTGCAAAAACAGAAAGGCATTTTTTTCTAATTCCTTATTCAATAAATAATTTACTACATGAATGAGATGGTGTCAAATGCAACACATTCATTCATTCAAAAAATTGCATGTTAATGCTCAGCAAGAATTTGAGCAAAAATTCACCAGACAGAACTTGGAAAATGCTCCACAAAGGCCCACTGAGATGCCCTTGCCAAGGCGAAGGACAGGTAATTTGCCATGACTGATTGAAAAACATAAAGAGTATTAATATGAAAAATTAAAGCATAACCCATAGTATAACAGACAGTGAAACCATTTGCATAATTGATTAGTGTTTAAGCTAATGTGCTCTTCCTCTCAGGACTCTTCTTTGTTTTCCCAGTCTGTTTTAAAAGCCTGCTAAAGTGACATCACTTGAAAGTTCACGGGAGCAGCTGTCTTTATCCTAGTGGTAATGATGTGTGCTCTATCGGAACGTATTAGCTGCATGAACTTGGACAAGTCACTAATCTCCAGGTGATGCTAGTGAAAGCTTTTAAATACACAAAGGTTAGGTCATATCATCTTATCAAAATGAATGGATGTGCATACATTATTATTCTTTTTTAAAATATATTTTTATTGATTTCAGAAAGGAAGGGAGAGGGAAAGAGAGATAGAAACATCAACGATGAGAGAGAATCTTTGCTTGGCTGCCTCCTGCATACCCCCTACTGGGGACCAAGTCTGCAACCATAGCATGTGCCCCTGACCGGAATTGAACCTGGGACTCCAGTCCCACAGGCTGACACTCTATCCACTGAGCCAAACTGGACAGCGCCATGCATTGTTATTCTTGAAGCTCAAAACACGATAGGGCAATTGGTGTCACTGTAATATGGAAGCCTTTGATCTTCTGAAGGCAGATAGCTCATGGAAATACTAAGTAGGCTATAGACAGAACCAGAAGCCAAAGCCAGGATTTCAGATTCCCTGTATGCAGACATCTTCATGGGCCAATGAAGGGAGTTTGGCTGAGGTGCCATGGGCCTAGATGGTTTCCCTCTTTCCATCTTCAGATTAAAATTTTGTGGTATTTTAAAACGGGCAACCCAGTGTAAGCAGAGCCATGTTTATAGTTGACATATCTTTTCAAAGCAGATGTGCAGTGTCACTTGCTGAGATATAATAGGTGTTTTTATCCCATCCTGAGTGGCAGAATTACATGTCAGTACTTCCAACAAAGATAGGTGATCGGCACCTGGCTTTTGCCTTTCTAATCAAGTTTTACCTTTATATTGCTAGAACACAATTATGCTTTCAAACTGCTGTTTTCATCTATTTGCAAAATTCTGGGACATGTTCCTCCTCTTGCTAGTCTGTAAAAACAGTATTTCCTTTGGAACTGCCACTGACTAGCTGTGTGACCTTGGGCAATCACATACCTCTCTGGACCTCAGTTTCCTCATGAATCTGACTGGGGATTGAACTAGTTAATCTCTGAGGGTCTTTCATTTTCAACATTTTTTACATTCTCTAGTTCCAAGATTCTAAGTCTACCTTAGAGCTGCCTTAACATTGAAATGGCACCGACATATATTTAAATTTGTTTGCTGTCGATTTGCAGTCTTTGGGATTCCTCTGTTCTGTTTATGGCTTCCTCAAAGCTTTCTTGCATAATTTGCCTGCTTATGATCTTGCTGTTTCCTACAGATGGTATCATGTTTGAGTGGTGAAGGTGAGGATATTCAGTGCAAGAGCCCAGCCACCAGACCCATCCCTTTCTGACACTAGAGCTATGTGTTTCTCCTATTTCTTATCCCCTGCCTTTCTATTGGATCTATTGCTGCATTTGGGTTTTACAAGTACAACTGCAATAACAGGCACAGATGTTGTTCTCATTCAATTGTATGGGTAATGGTGAAATGGATTTTTCCAGCAGATGTGTACATGTGGGTGCTATTCTTTTCTCTTCTGAAACATTCTCTATACAAACAGCAGATTGTGTGCCTGGTGTGCTTTGAGTCTAGCAAGAAAAGAATTCCAGCTGAATAATACTGGGCTGATTTTCAACCTCCTACAAAAGTAATGCGGACACTAAATTTGACAAACTCTTCATAGCACCCCTAGAGCTCAGATCCAGACCTATGCCTCTAGCCTTTGACAAATTTTACCCGAGGAGGATGAGAATATGCATTTGTCCTTTGAAGGGCTGCCTTATGAATGGAAAACAACATCAGATTCAATTTTAAAAGACCTGGATTCAATTGCTCTGTCAGTGTAATTTCTGAGACTCAAGACATGTTATTTAACCTCTGTTTCTTCATCTGTGAGATGAAACTGATAATATTAAAGCTGGTGCAGATCACTGAGAGAATTTTCAAGTAGCAGAAGCCTCTGATTAAGTCTTATCTGTGTCTACTACTGGGCATATGTGGCTAATTGGAGCTGACTGATCAGAAGTCTATTTGCACAAAGGTCTGAGAAGCCTCCAGGGAGGGTGGTAGATATGTGTAAGGGCTAAGCATTTGAGCTTAACCCAATTTCCAATAGCGCCAGGGTTTTTCAACTTTGGCACTATTGAAATTTTGGACCAGGTAATTGTTTATTGTGATGGCTGTCCTGTGTATTGTAGGATGCTCAGCGCCATCCCTGGCCCCAACCCAATAGTGTATCCCCAAGGTGTGACAACTGAAGTTACTTCCAGAGATTACCAGATGTGCCCAAGGGAATGGATCTGATTAAGAACCACTGCTTTAGAAGCACTCATTTCTGGCTTTAAATTCTAGCTCTAACACTTACCTAAAATTATGCAACCAGCCCTCTGTACTTCAGTTTCCTCATATGTAAAATGGGAGTCTTAGCTACTTTGCAGAAAGGATTGTTGAGAAAACTAAAATGGCAGAATCTACAAACCTTGGTACATGGCAACATACTACCTCCCTACCATTATGGACATTCACTTTTATCTTTACCCTTGTCTAGATACACTTTTTCTTTCACCTTATCCCTCTGTTTTGTTAATGCCAACTCATTCTCCAGACTGCAGTGAAACTCCATTTTCACAAAGAAGCCTTCTCTGATTCCTCAGACTATATCAGAGTCCATGACACTCACAGCACTTATTTTCGTGGTGTTATACATTATACAACTTGGATGATCATTTCATTAATATCTGTTGGACTGCTAGACTATAATAAGCTCCAGAGCTCAGGACAATGTTTGGAACAGAATGTACATTTAACAAAATATTACTGAAGGCAAAAAGGAGGGAAGAAATGAAGAACTCAAAACTACATTTCAAATATCATTATACTTTAATTCCCTTTGAATTACAGGCAGCTAATCAACCCAGTGAAAAGAATACAATGGCAAAAGAGAAGAGAATTTTTAAAGGAAGTCTCCCTGAAAACTCTCTCCACCCTAGTTGCCATAGACTGTGTGGGGTTTGGTGGGCCCAGTACATGAGTTTGGAACTAAAAGAAAAAATATAGTTTGAGATCAACAATATCATCTTTATTCCCCAAAACAGCTGGGTTTGGAGAACATGGTTTAGGTATACAGCAAAAATGAAACTCCTAATCCTGAACTTCAGAATTAGCTACACTTAACCTAGTCATAGGCAGCACTAAACAAACTTAGCATACCCTCTCCAATAATGGCCTGCCTCTGTAAAACTCATGGTGTGCAGAGCTAAGATTATTTGCTACCTGACAGTAGACCTGTCCCAAAGGGAAAACAAGAAGTACTAAACTAAGTGAAAATTTCGCTCCTCCTATGGAGAAAGGCTGGTGGTGTTACTCTACTGGGTCCCTCCATATAGGAACAGGATGCCATGGGAAATGACATCACTCCACCTCCACTCCTGCCAACAGAGATATGTCTGGGTCCAAAGGAAATGGAAAACCAGTGGGAAAACTGACATGTGTGTTTCATTAAAGAGCCTGAAATAATATATTGGGACCCAAGAAATCTTGCTTTGAGATTTCTCTAATTATGGTAGAGAGGATATCTTTCCCATTTTGACACAGAACTCTGTAGTCCTGGACCTTGAAGGGTCCAGTGCATTTTTCTCACCAATTGTTTCTGAGGAGATGGCAGCCCTCATATAAATAGTTGGCAGTTTTCAGAGGCTGGTGTACAAAGGCCAAGGAAATGATGAATGTACCACTATTTTAACTCCTGGGATATGTAAATCAGGGAAATTGATGCATGAGTAACAAAGCTTTGTAAACTATAAATTATTCCTTTTTATGGTTTCATTTGTGACAGTTCTAACCTAATATGCTTTTAGGACCTGAGATTTTTATAATATTTGGACATATTTACTGTGGGATGCCTACTTTTTAGGATCAATACAGATGGGTAGGTAGTGATAGTGACTTAAGAATAAAATAAAATAATCCATACAATTACCCAATGAAGAATTGGTGTTCCTGTATAGACAGAAATATTAAAATAGTAATTCATCAATGAGCAAAACTTAAAGGCATTTCCCTTAAGATTGGGAGTAAGACAGGGATGTCTGCTTTCACCACTCTTATTCAATACAGTACTAGAAGTCACAGCCATAGCAATCAGAAAAGAAAAATAAATAAAAGTCATCCAAATTAGAAAGGAAGAAGTGAAACTGTCGTTATTTTCAGATGACATTATATTGTATAAAGGGAACCCTAAATATTTTACTAAAAGTCTCAACTGATCAATAAATTCAGTGAAGTAGCAGGGTACAAAATAGATATCTAGAAATCATTTGCATTTTTATACACCAATAATGAACTATCAGAAAGGGAAACTAAGGAACCAATACAATTTACAATGTACCAAAAATAAAATAAAATACATTGAAATATTTTTAATTTAATTTTATTGTTTAAAGTATTAAAACAGTAGTATATACGTCTCCTTTTTTTCCAATTGACCTTTCCCCAGCCCCCAGTACCGACTGGCACATGCTCTCATCCCACTCCCAGTGTCTTGTGTTAATTGGTTATGCTTATATGCATGCATACAAGTCCTTTGGTTGATCTCTTACCTCCCCGCCAAAAAACACTCAGCAGCCTTTCCACTGTAATTTGACAGTCTGTTCAATGCTTCTCTACGTCTGTATCTATCTTTTAATTCATCAGGTTATAATGTTCTTCATTATTCATAAATGAGTGAGATCATGTGGTATTTTTCTTTCACTGCCTCATTTATTTCACTTAGCATAATGCTTTCCAGTTCCATCCATACTGCTGCAAATGGTTAGAATTCCTTTTTCTTATAGCAGTGTAGTATTCCATTGTGAAGATGTACCATAGTTTTTTAATCCACTAATCTGCTGATGGACATTTAGGCTGTTTCCAAATCTTAGCTATTGTAAATTATGCTTCTCTGAACATAGGGGTGCATATATCCTTTCTGATTGGTGTTTCTAATTTCTTGGGATATATTACTAGAAGTGGTATTACTGGGTCAAATGGTAGTTCCATTTTTAAATTTTTGAGAAAACGCCATACTCTTCCACAATGGCTGCACCAGTTTCCATTCCCATCAGCAGTGAAGGAGGGCTCCTTTTTCTTAGCATCCTCTCTAGCACTGGTCATTTGTTGATTTCTTGATGACAGCCATTCTGACCGGTGTGAGATGGTGCCTCATTGTCATTTTGATTTGCATCTCTGGGATGTGTAGTGACTTTAAGCATATTTTCATGTGTCTCTTTGCTTTCTGAATGTCCTCTTTTGAAAAGTGTCTTTGCCCAATTTTGATTGAATTGTTTATCTTCCTTTTGTTAAGTTGTATGAGTTCCCTTTAAATCTGAGATAACATTGGTAAATATGTTCTCTGATGCAGTGGGCTTTCTTGTTGTTTTTTGGATGTTTTCTTTTGCTGTTCAGAAGCTTTTTATGTTGATGTAGTCCCATTTGTTTATTTTCTCCTTAGTCGCTCTTGCCCTAGGATCTGTGACTGTAAAAATATTGCTACGACATAGGTCTGCAGTTTTGTTGTCTATGGAGTCTTGTAGTATTTTTATGGTTTCCTGATTTACATTCGAGTCCTTTAGCCATTTAAGTTTGTTTTTGTGTATGGTGTAAGTTGGTGATCTAGTTTCATTTTTTTGCATGTATCTGACCAAGACCATTTAATAAAGAGGCTGTTTTGGCTCCATTGTATGCTCTTACCTCCTTTGTCAAATATTAATTGCTTATGATGGCTTGGGTCAATGTCTGGGTCCTCTATTCTGTTCCACTGGTCTACATGTCTGTTCATGTGCCATCATCAGGTAGTTTTGAGAACTGTGGGTTGGTAATATAGTTTTTTAAAAATTTTTTCTTAATTTTTATTAATTTTTTATACATATCTCCCCTTTGCCCCCCTCCCTCCCAGGCATACCCCGACCCCCTAGTGTCTGTGATCATTGGTTATGCTTATATGCATGCATACAAGTCCTTTGATTGATCACTTATCTACCTCACCTAACTTTAATCTATCTGCTGTAATTTCACAGTCTGTTTGATGCTTTATGATTTTTGTCCTCCTTAGAATTATCAGTCTACTCCCTTTCTGTGCTCCTTATTCTATTATATTCACCAGTTTATTTTGTTGATCAAATTTTTAATTCACTTAATTTTTAGATTCACTTGTTGATAGATATGTATTTGTTCATAATTTTTTGTCTTTTACCTTTTTCTTCTTCCTCTTCTAAAAGAGTACCTTTCAGCATTTCATATAATACTGGTTTGGAGTTGATGAACTCCTTTAGCTTTTTCTTCTCTGTGAAGGTCTTTGTCTGCCCTTCAATTCTGAATGATAGCTTTGCTGGATAGATTATTCTTGGTTGTAGGTTCTTGCTGTTCATCATGTTCAATATTTCTTGCCACTCCCATCTGGCCTGCATCGTTTCTGTTGAGAAATCAGCTGACAGTCGTATGGGTGCTCCCTTGTAGGTAATGAACTGTTTTTCTCTTGCTGCTTTTAATATTCTCTCTTTGTCTTTTGCTCTTGGTATTTTAATTATGATGTGTCTTGGTGTGGTCCTCTTTGGATTCCTTTTATTTGGGGTTCTGTGTGCTTCCTGGACTTGTAAGTCTATTTCTTTTACCAGATGTGGGAAGTTTTCAGTCATTATTTCTTTAAATAGGTTTTCAGTATCTTGCTCTCTCTCTTCCTGTGGCACCCCCACAATTCTGATATTGGTACGCTTGAAGCTGTCCCAGAGGCTCCTTACATTATCTTCACATTTTTGGATTCTTTTCTCTTCTTGCTTTTCCAGTTGAATGTTTTCTGCTTCTTTATATTTCAAATTTTTGACTTGATCCTTGCCTTTCTCTAGTCTGCTGTTAGGACTCCGTATAATGTTTTTTATTTCAGTCAGTGTATGTTTAATTTCTAGTTGGTCTTTTTTTATCTTTAGTTGGACCTTTTCATCTCCTCTTGGGTCTCACTAAATTTATCCATCTTTTCTAGCATATTCTTGAAAAACCTTATAAGCATGGTTTTGAACTCTATATCCAGTCGTTTTTTTTCCTCCATTTCTTTTGTTTGTAATCCCTTCCCTTGTCTCGGCATTTTCACTATTCCGGGGAAACTTCTGTGTTGGATTCAGCCTTATGATACCAAACTGCAAAGCCGCAGAAGCCTCTGTTGACCTTGGGAGGGGTGGAGTCTCAGGGCTTAAGGGACCGCCTTGCCTTCCAGTTGGCCCCGCCCTCCACGGCCCCTGAGTCTCACGTGACTGGGTAATGGCTGGAGTGGTCCTTGTGCGGGCACGCACCCGAAGTGCCTCCAACCGCTGCCTTTCCGGCTCCCCTGCACACCAGGACCACACGAGTCTAGATCTCCAGGGTTTCACCCGAAACAGGGGCTTAGTGGAGTCAGAAGTGGCGCAGTTGGGAGGGTCTGTCTCCCGCCCACTCTGAAAGCCAGTGGCACAATCAGCAGTCTGTCCTGCGTGCAGTGCCGTGCGCGCCACCAGGCCTTTGATCTTTTGCGACTCCCCTAAATTTCCGTGCACTTCTCCCTTTTCACAGTCCAAACTCCCCCCGTATGAGTTTCGGCTGGATCTGGGGTTTAGTGTCGTAGGATAAGGGGTTCAATGCCTTTGAGAGTCTCTGTTTCCCTCCCACCAGAGAAAACCAGCCAGATACTCCGGCACCCGCTCTCTCATTGCGCGCATCTCTGTACCTCTGGGTCTCCGTGAGCCCCTCTCTTTTCCTCTAGTTGTAGAACTTCCTCTTAGCCAGCTTTCCTGTGGTTCTGGATGATGTCCGTTCTGTCTTTTAGTTGTAGTTTTGAAATTGTTGTGCGAGGCAGCAGTGTAGGTGTTTACCTATGCTGCCATCTTGGATTCCTCTTTTGGTAATATAGTTTGATGTCTGGTATTATGATCCCTCCAACTTTGTTCTTCTTTCTCAGGATAGCTGTGGCAATTCGGGGTCTTTTTTTTTTTAATTCCAGATGAATTTTTAGATAGTTTATTCTAGATCTTTGAAATATGCCATTCATATTTTAATAGGTATTACAATGAATCTATAGAGTGCTTTAGGTAATATGTATATTTTAATGATGTTGATTCCACCAATCCATGAACATGGTATGTTCTTCCATTTCTTTATGTCTTCCTCTCTCTCTTTTTCCAATGTCCTGTAGTTTTCTGAGTACAGATCTTTTAAATCCTTAGTTAAGTATATTCCTAGGTGTCTTTATTTTTTTGGTGCCATGATAACTGGGATTGATTTTCTTTTTCATTTCTTTTTCTGTAAGCTCATTATTGTTGTATAAAAAGGCCATATATTTCTGGATGTTAATTTTGTAACCTGCTACATTGACAAATTCATTTATTAGGTCTAGTAGTTGTTGTTGTTTTTGATGGAGTATGTGGGGTTTTCTATGTATAGTATCATGTCATCTGCAAATAAGGACAGTTTTACTTCTTCTTTTCCAATTTGGATGCCTTTTATTTCTTCTTCTTGTCTGATTGCTATGGCTAGTACATCTAGTACTATATTGAATAGGAGTGGTGAAGGTGGGCATCCTTGTATTTTTCCTGTCCTTAGGGGAAATGGTTTTAGTTTTTGTATATTTAGTATGATGTTGGCTTTAGGTTTATCATATATGGCTTTTATGATGTTGAAGTATGATCCTTCTATTCCCACCTTGTTGAGAGTTTTTATCAAGAAAGGGTGTTGGATTGTGTCAAATGCTTTTTCTGCATCAATTGATATGATTTTGTGATTTTTGTCTCTCAGTTTGTTTATGTGATGTATCACATTAATTGATTTGTGGATATTGTACCATCCCTGCATTTCTGGGATGAATCCCACTTAGTCATGGTATATGATCTTTCTAATGTATTGCTGAATCTGATTCGTTGAGGATTTTAGCATCTATGTTCATCAAGGCCAGTGGTTGGCAAACTGCAGCTCATGAGCCACATGGGCTCCTTGGCCCTTTTGTGTGGCTCTTCCACAAAATACCACTGCCTGGGTGAGTCTATTTTGAATAAGTGGTGTTAGAAGAAGTTTAAATTTAAAAAATTTTGCTCTCAAAAGAAATTTCAATCTTTGTACTGTTGATATTTACCACTGTTGACTAATGAGTTTGCTGACCACTGATCAAGGATATTGATCCTATAGTTCTCTCTCTTTTTTTTTCCTGTGGTGTCTTTATCTGGGTTTGGGATTAGGGTAATGTCGGCTTCATAGAAAGCACTTGGAAGTGTTCCTTTTGAAATTTTTGGAATAGTCTGGGGAGAATAGGTTTTAGTTCTTCTTTGCTTGATAGAACTCCCCTGTAGAGCTGTCTGAACCAGGGTTTTTGTTTGCTGGAAGATTTTTGATCTCTGTTTCAATTTCTTAGGTAGTTATTAGCCTATTCAAGTTTTTTTTATTCTTCTTCGTTGAATTTGGGGAGTTTATATTTTTCTAGGAATATGTCTATTTCATAATTGTTGTGCATTTTGTTGGAATATGGTTATCAACAATACCTTTTCATAATTGTTTGTATTTCTGTGGGATCAATTGTTATTTCACCTCTTTTATTGCTGATTTTGCTTATTTGTGTCATCTCTCTTTGCTTCATGGTAAGCCTAGCTAGAGGTTCATCAGTCTTGTTTATGCTTTCAAAGAGCCAGCTCTTGGTTTTGGTGATTTTTTGTATTATTATTTTTTTTTATTTTTTGATCTCTATGTCATTTATCTCAACTATGATCTTTATTTTCTTCCTTCTGCTTATGCTTGGCTTCACTTGTAGACCTCTTTCTAACTCTGAGTTGTTGGGTTAGATAATTTATTACCATTGTTTTCCTTTTTTTCTTTTTTTATTGTTTAAAGTATTACAAATAGTAGTTGATATGTCTCCTTTTTTTCCCCATTGACCTCCCTCCAGCCTTCCTTACCCCCCAGTACATGCTCTCACCTGCCCCCTCCCCCACCCAGTGTCTTGTATCCATTGGTTATGCTTTTATACATGCATATAAGTCCTTTAGTTGATCTCTTACAGCCCACCCCCCCAACCTCCCTTGCCTTCCCTCTGTAGCATGACAGTCTTTTCAATGCTTCTCTGCATCTGTTTCTCCCTCGTCCCCCGATTCTTTTCTTTAAAAACACATTGTCTCTGCAGACTAGAAATAAACCTATAGAAACAACAACAAAAAAAAATGTTTGAGTCCCATTTTCAATGTCCAACAATTCTGGGTACCAATTTCAATGTCAAACAATTCCTCATGTGCACACGTCAGCAATGGTATCTGGATGGTGGACAGATGGTGGCAATGAAGGTCCGATCCTCTCTCTTTTGATCCTGAGCAACCTGTAGTGACGCACAGCTGCTAACTGCTAGCATGGCAAGCCTTTGTCAGCATCTTCCATCTCTGGACTGTTTCTCCTCTTATCTTCCTGGTTGGAGCAGACCTGTAAATTCCTCTCTATTGCAGGAGTCCACTTGGTATTGGAGTTGGTTTCTGAAAGTATATAAACATATTTTAAACCAAAATTTAATAAAGGAGTATTTTCTACAAAATTGATTTGGGATCCTTTTTATTTTTGCCCAAACAATTTTCCTTTGGCTTATTTTGACACCATGTGTGTTTTTCATGGGTGTCTTGCTGTTAGCATTACAAATGAAAATTAATTTTCTAAAGTAAAAATTTTGTAGATGTGATTTCCTTAGCGGATATTTTTCCTTTCATGATATTATCCTACTATCCACCCCCCCCTTTTTTGATTAATGGAGACTTTTGCAAAGTTTTAATGCAATTTTGATAACTTTAAATTTTATTTTTTTGCACAAAAATAGGGCTGCTTTATGTTCATTACATGTTAAGCAATTTTACCATGAGATGAACTACCAATAGATATTTTAGTTAATACTTTAGAAGCAGCTTTTTGTCCAGTACAATTAAATTTTTTGAATACTCACTTATTTTAATTAGACAATTTAAAATAATCTGAAAGCTTGATTACTCTTTTAATGTCAAATTTAATACTCTACCAACAATCTTAGATTATCCTCTTAAATATTAGTAGAAAGGATTATTTGCATTCTTGAGTAGGCCCTGAGCATTCTTGGTGCTAGGCTGAATTTAGATATATGGCAGCTGCAGTTGGCCAAGTTTCTGTCTGTTAACTTGGTTCCGATCTGATCTGGGTCAAGTCTCTGTCTATTATCTGGGTCCCGATATGTGCTGGGCATGGGAAGCAAAGCAGACATGGGGGGCAGGAGACCTCCCTCAGAAGGGGTGAGGTTTCAGGCCTCTGAAAGTTTGGGGGGGTGAGGGTCTGTGCCCCACCTCTGTTGACCTCCAAGTTCTCTCCTGATAGCCCATCTGCAACTGTGCCTGTCTTAGATTGTTCCTTCCCTGAGGAATCTTACCCTTCTCTGGCTAACCAGTCCTCCTCCAGGGCCAAGCAGGGTGTTGTGAAGTTCAGTTCTGTCTCCTTGGTAGCCTATGCTCCCGTGGCCTCCATGCCCAGCACCTGCCTTGGGATCCCCTTGCCTGCTGGCAGGGCCCCGGCACTGATCACATATCTCAGGGAACTCAAGTTCCTTCTCCAAGGAAGCCCTAGCTCACACCATTGGGCAAGAGACAGATCCATTATACCAGCCACCTCAAAGCTTCAACCTCAGCATGAATAGAAAGGTCAGGCAACAGCTGAGGGCAATTGGATTGTGAGAAGAGGGTCCCTCTTGGCAAAAAGGATAAGAGGGTCCAATAAAGAATGCTCAAGTGCCTTCTCAGTGCCCTAATTCATTCTGAAAGGGATTAAATTCTTTCATGTCTTTTTTAAAATTGCTGCTAAACATTCAAAGAATTAGTTTGTAATTTTGTTTGGGAAAATTGTACAGTATGCTGTTGTGAGATATCAATAATTAAAATGACATTGTAGAATAATATCATGCAAGGATATTCTTTGCTCTAGTGCCTAGAGTCTAGGCCATGGCAATTCAATTTCAAACTAGTTATCAATTTCTTTTTTAATTTTATATAAACTTTGTCAGGGAGGCAAAAACACCAACTACTTACTTTAGTTTAAGAGGCCACATATATTGAGTTTCAATTACAATCCTTACAATATTTGAAGGAAAATTATATTTATTTCCTTCCAAAATAATTTTTAGGCTATAGAAAGTTTCATTTAAAAATCTTTGTCACATGAAACAATTTCCCTTAATGTTATGGTGACCACTAGTATGGGTTAGATTTAAGATTTTATTTTATTTTACTTTATTTTATTTTATTTTTTGTTTCATAATTTTTTTATTTTTATTTTTTACATGTGTCTTTATTTTTCCATTATCCCCGACCCCGAGTCATGCCCACTCTTCTGTTGTCTGAGTCCATTGATTAGGCTCATATGCATGCACACAAGTCCTTCTGTTAATCTCTCCCCCTTACTCCCACAGAACCCCAGTTTCCCTTAGGTTTTATGTTCTGATCAACGTTTCTCAGTCTAAAGGATCTATTTTTGTTCATCAATCTCTGACATTCATTATATTCCACATATGAGTGAGATCATGCGATATTTATCTTTCTCTGCCTGGCTTATTTCACTTAGCATAATGCTTTCCATCTCCATCCATGTTGTTGCACATGGTAGGAACTCCTATTTTTTACTGCAATGTAGTATTCCATTGTGTAGATGTACCACAGTTTTCTAATCCATTCATCTGCTGATGGGCACTTAAGCTGTTTCCAAATCTTAGCTATGGGGAATTGTGTTGCTATGAACATGGGGATTCATATATACTTTCTGATTCATGTTTCTAATTTCTAAGGATATATTCCTAAAAGTGTGATCACTGGGTGAAATGGGAGTTCCATTATTAATTTTTTGAGGAAACCCCATATTGTTCTGCACAGTGGTTGCACCAGTCTGCATTCCCACCAGCAGTTCACAAGAGTTCCTTTTTCTCTGAATCCTCACCAACACTTGTAGTTTGTTGATTTGTTGATGATAACCATTCTGACAGGTGTGAGATGGTACAGCATTGTTGTTTTGATTTGCATCTCTCTGATGATTTATGACTTTGAGCAGGTTTTTATATGTCTCTTGGCCTTCCTTCTGTCTTCTTTTAAAAAGTGTCTATTTAGATCAGTTTTTTATTTTTTGTTGATTGGGTTGTTTATCTTCTTTTTGTGAAGTTGTTTGAGTTCTCTGTAAATGTTGGAGATTAAAAACTTATTGTTGATATCATTGGCAAATATGTTCTCCCATGCAGTGGGCTTTCTTATTGTTTTATTGATGGTTTCCTTTGCTGTGCGAAAGCTTTTTATTTTGATGTAGTTTCATTTATTTATTTTCTTGTTAGTTTCCATTGCCCTAGGAACAGTATTAGTGAAGAAGTTCCTTCGGCATATGTCGGGGATTTTCCCTCCTGTGGATTCTTCTAGTATTTTTATGGTTACCCATCTTATGTTTAAGTCCTGAATCCATCTGGAGTTTATTTTTGTGTATGATGTAAATTGGTGATCTAGTTTCATTTTTTTTGCATGTATCTGTCCAATTTTCCCAAAACCATTTGTGGAAGAGACTATCTTGACTCCATAGTATGTTCATGCCTCCTTTGTCAAATATTAATAGGGCATAGTGCTTTGGGTCTATTTCTGGGTTGTCTATTCTATTCCATTGATCTACGTCTGTTCTTGTGCTAGTACTAGGCTGTTTTAAGAACAGTGGCTTTGTAATATAGCTTGAAATCTGCTATTGAGATCCCACCTATTTGGTTCTTCATTCTCAGGATTGCTGCTGATATTCGGGGTCTTTTTTATTCCAGATGAATTTTTGGAAAGTTCGTTCTAGGTCTGTGAAATATGCTATTGGTATTTTAATGCGGATTTTATTGAATTTATAGATTGCTTTGGGTTATACGAACATTTTGATGATGTTTGTTCTGCCAATACATGCACACAGTATGTTCTTCCATCTGTATATGTATTCCCCTATCTCTTTTTTCAGTGTCCTGTAGTTTTCCACGTATAGGTGTTTTACCACCTTAGTTAAGTTTATTCCTAGGTATCTTAAATTTTTGGTGTGATTGTAAATGAGATTGCTTTTTTAGTCTCTCTTTCTGTAAGTTCACTATTGGTGTATAGAAATGCCATAGATTTCTTGGTGTTAATTTTGTATCCTGCTACATTGCTGAATTCATTTACCAAGTCTAATAATTTTTTTGATGTAGTCTTTAGGATTTTCTACATAAAGTACCATGTCATCTGCAAATAAAAACAGTTTTACTTCTTCTTTTCCAATTTAGATGCCTTTTATTTATTTTTCTTGTCTGATCACAATGGCTAGTAGTTCCAGCACTATGTTGAATAGGTGTGGTGAGAGTGGGCATTCCTGTCTTGTTCCTGTTTTTACAGGAAATGGTTTTAGTTTTTGCTCATTGAGTATGATGTTGGCTGTGGGTTTTTCATATATGGCTTTTATTATGTTGAGGAATGGTCCTTCTATTCCCACCTTGCTGAGAGTTTTTATCAAGAAAGGGTGTTGGATTTTGGCAAATGCTTTTTCTGCATCAACTGATATGACCATGTGATTTTTATCTCTCAATTTGTTTATGTGATGTATCATGTTTCTTTATTTGTGAATATTGTACCATCCTTGCATCCCCGGGATAAATCCTATTTGGCCATGGTGTATGACCTTCCTGATGTACTGCTGGATTCAGATTGCTAGAATTTTGTTGAGGATTTTGGCATCTATCTTCATGAGAGATATTGACCTGTAATTCTCTTTCATTGTGTTATCTTTATCTGGTTTTGGTATTAGGATAATGCTGGCTTCACAGAAGGTGCTTGTAAGTGTTCCTTCCTCTTGAATTTTCTGGAATAGTCTGAGGATGATAGGTTTTAGTTCTTCGGTGAATGTTTGGTAAAACTCCCCTGAGAAGCCATCAGGCCCCAGGCTTTTGTTTGCTGGAAGCTTTTTCATGACTACTTCAATTTATTCCATAGTTATCAGCATACTGAAATTTTTAGAATCTTCCTGGGTGAGTTTTGGAAGGTTGTGTTTTTCTAGGAATGTGTCCATTTCCTCTAGATTGTATAATTTGTTAGAATAGAGTTGTTCATAGTATTTTTTAACAATCCTTTGTATTTCGGTGGGATCTGTTGTTATTTCACCTCTTTCATTTCTGATTGTGTTTATTTGATGTCTTTCTCTTTGCTTCTTGGTGAGCCTGGCTAAAAGTTCGTCAATCTTGTTTATTTCTTCAAAGAACCAGCTCTTGGTTTTGTTGATCTTTTTGTTTGTTTGTTTTTTGTTTTTGTTTTTGTTTTTGTCTGTATGTCATTCATTTCTGCTCTGATCTTTATTATTTTGTTTCTTCTGCTCACTGTGGGCTTTTCTTGTTGGTCTCTCTCTAATTCTCTGAATTGTTGAGTTAGATGATTCATTATCATTTTTGTTATTTTTTGAGATAGGCCTGTAGAGCTATAAACTTTCCTCTCAGGATTGCTTTCATTGTGTCTCATAGCATTTGAATTATTGTGTTTTTATTGTCATTAGTCTCCAGGATGTTTTTAATTTCTTCTTTGATCCTATTGATAACCTAATTATTGTTTAATAACATGTTATCAGCTTCCAAGTGTTTAAAATTTTTGGGAATATTTTTATTGTAGTTTATTTCTAATCTTATGCCATTGTGGTCTGAGAAAATGCTTGATATGATTTCAATCTTTTTGAATTTGGAGAGACTTTGCTTGTGACCCAATAGGTGGTCTATTTTTGAAAATGTTACATGTGTACTTGAGAAGAATGCATATTCCGTGGCTTTGGGGTGAAATATACTGAAGATGTCAATTATTTCAATCTAATCTAGTGATTCCTTTAGAATTACTGTTTCTTTGCAGATTTTTTTGTCTAGAAGATTTATCCAGTGATGTCAGTGGTGTATTAAAGTCCCCTACTATGATTTTATTGTTGTCAATCTCTCCCTTGATATCTTCCAGGATTTGTTTTGTTTTGTTTTGTTTTGTTTTTGTTTGTTTGTTTTTACGTATTTGAGTGCTCCTGCATTGGTTGCATAACATTTACCAGAGTTATATCTTTTTGTTGAATTCCTCCTTTTAGTATTATGTAGTGGTTTTTCTTATCTCTTGTTAAAGTCTTTACTTTGAGGTCTATTTTATCAAATATAAGTATCCCACCCTAGCTTTTTTCTCATTTTCATTTACCTGAAAAATATTTTTTCATCCCTTCACTCTCAGTCTGTGTGAATCCTTTGCTCTGAGGTGGGTCTCTTGTAGACAGCAAATATATGGGTCATGTTTTCTTATCCATTCAGCTACCCTGTCTTTTGATTGGTGCACTTAATCCATTTATCTTTAATGTTATTATTGACAAGTTGAAGTTTGTTGTCATATTTTTCCTTAGTGTTTCTGTTTCTTCTTGCCTTTCTCTTTCTACTTTTTACAGCAGTCCCTTTAGCATTTCTTGCATTGTTGGCTTGGTAGTGCTAAACTCTTTTAACTCTTTTTTGTCTGTGAAGTTCTTTTCATGTTGATGACATTTTCATTCAGCTCCTTATAGTTTTCATTGAGTTGTGTGTATTTGTCATTGAGTTGTTTGTATTTTTCATCCAGCCATTTAAACACCCTTAAAACCATTACTCTGAATTCTTTCTCTGATAAGCTGTTGGCCTCAATTTCATTTAACTCCCTTTCTAGTGATTCCTCTTTTTCTTTCTTTTGGGGATTGCTTTTTTGTCTTCCCATGTTTTCCTGTAATATTTTAATTGTAGATCCAATTGCTTTCCTACCCAGATTCTTTTGGGAATAGTGCTACTGGTTAATTCTCTCAATTCTCCTGTGTTTATTAATCTATTGTAGCTCCCTCCTTGAGCTCTTTGGCTTCTCTTGATGTAGACCTGCGAGCATGAGAGGCACAACTAGAAGTTGGCAGTCATGGAGGGGAGTGTCCCTAGTTTCACTGTTTTGCATCCTTAATTGAGATCATGTGTGCCCAGTGGGGACTCACAGTGGCACCAAGGAACCATCTATCAGGGTGATGTTGCTCAGGGGGCCTACACTCTGGAGAGGTGTGACTATGGTGCCCAGGGGTCTATAGTTGTGGGGTGGGAAGACTCAGCTTTTGCTGCTGCACTAATGGTGGATAGGCACTTACTCCCAGTGGCAGCTCACTGGAGCACCCACAATAAGTTTGCTAGCGAGGCACACTGAATCACCCTGAAGAGCCCTAGCAGTGTAGCTGTGTAATTGAAGTGTCTGTGGGCAGGTATCCAGGATGAGTGAATTCAAAATTTCTACTGCTGACGGGAGTGCACCCGTTTGTTCAAGGTCGCACCCAGTGGCTCCCAAGAGCCCCCTGTGGGTAAATGGGCTCAGGGTGCCTGCCTGTTTTAACTTTGCATCTGTGGAGGTACGTTTGCTGGGCACAGCACTCTAAGGTACTCTGTGGGGTCTTGCACTGCGGTTGAGCCAGTAGGGTAAATGTGGGTAGTTATTCAGGAAAAGGGAATTCAGAAATTCTACTGGGGCCTAAGGCACCCTTGTATGTGCCGAATCACACCCAGCAGAGACTCACAGCTGCTCTCAGAGTCTGCTATGGATAGATGAGCTCAGGTGTCCTGTTCCTTATGGAAGAGCCTTTGCCAGTGCAGCCCTCTGATGTGCCCTGAGCAGTCTTGGCACTGGGGTTGAGCCACTGGAATAAATGTGGGCAGTTATTCAGGAAGAGGGATTTCAGAATTTCTACTGAGGGGCCGTGTGTCCTTGTCTGTACAAAATCACACCCATGGGGGCTCCCAGTGGCTCCCAGGTGCTACCTAGGGAGTAGAGTGCCCTGGCTATCTGTGCGCTGGAAACGTGCTAATGTGGTCCAGAGTTCTGCCTCTGGGGAGGGGGAGGTTGCACTTCCTGCTGCCGAGTAGTGTACCTTGGAGGTGGAGGTCCCAGGGTCTGTAGGTCTGCAGCTGTGGCAGCATGATTTTGGCTGGAGTGGCTGCTGTGTCACGGGGCATTTTCAGGGCCTGTTTGTGTGATGGTGCTGATGAGTTCCTAAAGAAAGGCATTTTCTCCATTTCAATTTTATTCAATCCAAAATATGCACAAGTAATAATCTAAATTTATGCTATTACAAATATATTACAGTAGACCCAATTAAATTATTAAATAATCCTTCATTTTCTTGCCTCTTTGATTGACTCCATTTTAATACACTTTATCCCTGTATATACTTGTATCTGTTCTTTGATCCTTTGTTCCACTCACCCATTTGTCTATTCTTTTGTCAATACTACAGTCCTTTGATTACTGTAACTTCACAACATAATTTGATATCTGGTAGGTCAAGTTCATCTACAGTATCTTTCTTTCAAAAATTTCTTTGTCTTTCTTGTACCTTTCCTCTGTCATAAAAACTTCAAATTTACTTTTTATAACTTCAAAAAATTCTGGTGGATTTGGATTGAAAATAAATTAATATACTAATTTACTCTATTGTCCAACATTGCTATTATCAACTATCACTAAATAAACAATTCTTAGCTCTTTTAACTATAGAGATTATTATTCAGGTGAGAAAGCTATCTGGATTGCAAATCAAAATTTTAAATTCATAATGTGTTACCCTATGATTTGTTGCTTATATGCATTCTGTATCTGTAGCCACCTTTATATCATTACTGATGAGTAGTTAAACACGGATATCTTGTGCTTAGGTGTCAGTGCTCTGGAGGGTTCTTGTCTTATGCCTGGATGTAACTCTCAGAACCCTTCAAAATGATTTTCATGTAAGGCAAATAGTCTACATTTTATCTCATGCCATATTAAACATATTCTATATTTTAAAACATCTATTTGAAACACCAGAAATTGTGTTTAAATTTAGGCATATATTACAGTTTTATAATATTGTCTTTCTAAGGACCATAGTGTGTCTATCCATTTATTCAGGTACATTTATATGGCTTCAATATGTTCTTATACTTTTTCAGTATAACATTATTTCTTGGCATTTTATAGATTTTGTGGCCATTATGAATTGAATTGATTTTCTTTCAATTTTGACTTCTAATTGTATATTGTCAGTATAAAATAAAACTCATTTCTAGACAACTTCCTAAATTTACTTATCTTGATAGATGATTTGCATGGTGATTTTGTATTTTCTAGGTACACAGTCATAATATCTGCAAATAATATTCAATTGTCTCATGTTCTAAATTGTATACCTATATTTAATTGTATTAACCATGGTTATTTTATTAACCATGACTCCAAACAATAATTATAGATTGAGGAAAATATTTTTTATACTCATGCTCAATAGTTAGAGAGAAACTGTAAATACTGCCATTAATAATGACATTTTAGGAGAGCAATTAATGATATGAGAAGTGTTCCTTATGCATTAATTTTAAAAAGATACAAAATTGCCCTCGCTGGTTTTGTTCAGTGGTTAAAGCATAAGCCTGAAGAATGAAGGGTTCTGGGTTCAGTTCCAATCAAGGACACATACATTGTTTGCAGGCTTGATTTCTGGCCCTGGTTGGGTGCATGTGGGAGGCAACAAATCATTATGTCTCTCTCACATTGATGCTTTTCTCTCTCTGTCTCTCCTCCTCCTTACTACTTTCTAAAAATCAATAGGAAAATAAATTGGGTAAGAATTAAAAAAAAAGACACAAAATTGTTTTTGGAACATGAGCTAGTTTTAACACAGAGACAAAACACAGACACACACAGATATGCACACACATGAATACACACACATACACACACACACACACACACACAGACAAAACATACCTTCAAGATGGGAAAAAAAAACCTGGATGAATAAATACTGTCTAATAACAGAGTAACATGCAAATTGATCATAACTCCACTGTACCCACAAGCCACCCCCATCACCCAATCAGGAGTGAGTATGCAAATTAACCCAAACAAGATGGCTATGGCCACATAGAAAGCAGAAGGGAGTCTTGGGTTGCCCTGGCAATGGAGGAAACCAAGCTTTCCACACACCTTGGCTGGCCTAGGCCTCTGCTTAAGACTACAAAGTTTCAATTATAGAAGATAAATTCCAACAGAAATGGCTGCCACCATGTAGCAAGTAGAAGGCTTAGCTGTACTCCAGCTACAAAGTTTCAATTGTACAAGATAAACAAACCCCAGATACCAGGGCCTCCTACTTGGGTCGCCAGTGGGCATGGCGGGCCTGAAAACCACCACAAGCTCCTCACCTAAGTCACCCCACATCCCAAGGGAACCTCCACCCTGATCTGGGACACCCTTCAGGGCAAACCAGCTGGCCCACACCCATGTCGCAGGCCTCTATCCTGTCTAATAAAAGAGTAATATGCAGATTGACCATCACTCCAACACACAAGATGACTGCCCCCATGTGTACACTAGATGGCCACCACAAGATGGCCATTAGGGAAGGCAGCTGGGAAGGACCAGGCCTGCAAGAGAGGGCAGTTGTGGGCAATCAGGCCAGAAGGGGAGGGCAGTTGGGAAGGACCAGGCCTGCAAGAGAGGGCAGTTGAGAGTGATCAAGCTTGCAGAGGAGGGCAGTTAGGGGTGAACAAGGCAGCAGAGGGAAGTTGGGGGTGACCGGGCCTGTAGGGGAGGGCAGTTAGGGGTGACCAGGTCCACAGAGAAGGGCAGTTAGGGGCAAACAGGCTGGCAGGGGAGCAGTTAGTGGGTGATCAGGCTGCCAGGGGAGTGGTTAGGGGGTGATCAGACTGGCAAGCAGAATCAATTAGGGGCAATCAGGAAAGCAAGCAGGCAAGCAGTTGGGAGCCAGCAGTCCTGGATTGTGAGGGGGATGTCTGACTGCCTGTTTAGGTCTGATCCCAGTGGAGTCCCAGATTGGAGAGGGTGCAGGGTGGGCTGAAGGACACCACCCCTCCATGCATGAATTTTGTGCACTGGGCCTCTAGTATCAATATAAAAAGTGTAATATCTTGGCATGGTAGAATTTTTCATTTTGTTCATATTTATATTTTGTAATTTCCATGATAAGCATATATAGTTCTTATAATCACAATAAACCAATAAATGTAATTAAGAGCAATATAGCAACTTTTTAGGGGACATGATACTAGACAGTAGCCCAAGAGGGGCCTCCTTACTTGGTCTGCAAGTTCTAGTCATTAAGTTTCAAAATATTAACTGCAGAGTTTTTAATATAATGGCACTTGCTCAACATTCTGTATTTATATTTCTATGCCTCTAGTTGCTATCTTTGCAGATTTGTGGAATGCTGGCACTGCAACTCTCCTTCAAGTGCAAACTGGCCCTGCAAATGACATTTGTAAAATATATTTGCTGCAAAATATATTTGCAAAATGACTTCCTCATTGGATATAGGTAGAGGAAAGAAACAGTTTCTGCTGTGTCCTACCTGGAAGACTCCAGTTACTTAGAGTCCCTTTCTCCCTAGAGATCCTTTCCTGCTTTCTCTACCCTCAGTCATCTCCTTAGCTGACATGGTTCCAGTTAAAAGTTGTCCCCTTGCAGGTTTGCTGGTGCTTTCCTGTATTTAATGCAGGTTATAAAAGTGGTTGTACCTTTTGTACATGAGGGGAATTAAAAATATTTCTGTCTCATATTGTATAGCCTTTGTGAACTCTTCCTACAGAGATTTTATTTAAGGAAGATGTTCACCTGAATTTGCTATTAGCTGTGAGTCAGCCATTCTAAGCCACAGGAGCATCTTAAATTCTGAGAATGGAGGTTCCACAGGCTTTGTTGTCTGTGGCCTTTGATTTCTTTTTCTCCTGGTGGAAAGAGAGTAAGGGCAATGGAGATTAAGAAAAACACATAGAGTAGAGGCTGTCAAAGGCCCATTAGGTAAAATCTAAGACAAGAACTCCAAAGCTCACCATGTTGGAAACAACCTATAAACTTTCCTTGAAACATTTGGAATATGGATATATCCCTTAAGCCGTTCGTTAGAAAACCAAAACTGTTTTATCTTATTTTAATTTTTTTTTTCGTGGAGAGGAGGAGACAAAATGGTAGCAGAATAAACGGATGTGTCCCGAGCCTTGTCCCAGAGCAAATAGAATGAGCAACTGAAACGAATAATATCCAACTCAAATTGCCAAAGGAGACTCAGCTGGTGAGACAGCTTGCAGCCAGGAAAGGCAGAGGATCCCGGAAAAGGGTAAAATCAAGGATCAGGGCAGGAGAATCTGCAAGACTTCTGAACCCAGAGGGTCAGAGGGGATCTGCACAGCATCAAGCCGTGCCCCTGGGGACAGGCACAGTGTTTGACTGTGGAAAGAAGGTCCACAGGACTGCTGGACCGCAGGGGATTCTAGATCTGTGTCCACAGTCACAAATGGCTGAGCCCAGAGCAGGCAGCCTGAAGAGCTGATCAGATTGCACAGTTTCAGAAGAAGAGGAGCACACAGAGGCACAATCTTTCCCCTCTCTGTAGCTTGTGCCTTTCTTCACTGAAGCTAGTTCATAGGACCTTTGGATACAGACACTTACCCATGGCTGAGGTGTGAGAAAAGGTGTGTACTTGTGGAATATGGTGAAAGGGGGGGCGGTCCAGGAGAAGTGGCAGTAAGTCTGGTGCTGAGTCATACCTGAGCCCGAGACCTGGGCAGCCATTTTGTCCTGAATAGATAGCCCCTGCCTCTAGTCTCCAAGCAACCAATATAGCCACACCCAGATTCCACCCTGAATTGTACAAAGGATTAATATATATATAGATATAGATATAGCTATAGATATATAGATATATAGATATAGATATAGATGTAGATATAGATATAGATATATAGATATAGTGCCTGAGAGTCCAAAGGTATTGGCCTGAAAAGAGGCCTTCAGTCCCAGCAACAGAAAACTGAGAAGCAGTACAGAACAGAAGACTGGGATCTTAAGCCAGCCAAAGGAATGACACTTCACTTTTTCATTTTTATTTTTATTTTTATTTTTTATTATTATTTTGTTATCACTTTTTTCTTTATTATCCTGTTTTTGTTTGTTGCTTTATTTTCTGTTTCATTTCTCATTATTTTTCCATCACTCTATTTTATTTGCTATTTTGTATTTTTATAACATTTTAAATCATTTTTAAAATTTATTATTATTATTTTCTTCTCCTCTCTTCTTATCCACCCATCCACTTTATATTTCCTCTATACTGAACTGAGGGTCTCCCCATATGCATCCAATTCTTAACCTTATTTTCTGTATATAAGCTTAGCCTCTACAGATTCTGCCCTCAGCCTCTTTGCTGAGTGTTTGGTGTTTGTACTTTTGTTTGTTTGTTTATCTATTGGTTCTGTGGTGTTTTCCATCCAGTATATATAATCTCCTTTTCCTTCCTTCTTTTATTTTCTGTCTTTTTTTTCTCTTTCTTATATATCATGTGTGTTCTCTTTTCTCTTCCCTAATCCTCTTTTCTCAGGTGGTCACTTATACTGAGGTTATTGATGTTGTGAGTACATTCATGCTTTGTTTCCTTGTGTTGTATCTTGTCGAGGTGAATTTTATCCTGTCTAGGCAGGTGCTAGGGAGCGAACCACATAACCATAAACCCAGAGAGGAAACTTCATCCACGAATGGGTCAATAATATCCCAGACCCAACCACAGAGGCAGGAAGAAAGTGTCAGTGAGGGAGAGAGTGTGAGTGAGTCAGGGAGAAAAGGGGGAGTGTGTTGTCATATGGTGTGTGTGTGTGAGAGAGATAGAGAGAGAGAGAAAGAGAGAGAGAGAGAGAGAGAGAGAGAGAGAGAGAGAGAGAGAGATCCCACAGGACCTTTGGGGGCAGGCTAACAGGGCTCGCCTAAATAGGCAGTTGCTGCTACTATTGTAAACAGTACCAGGAGGCCAGCTCATCCTCAGAGGCCTAGACTTTTTGAAGGGGAGAGCTGCTGTAACTTGGAGCCCAGCCTCACCTTCAACCAGGGTGTTCTCAGATAATACTTGGACGTTTACAGCCACCCCTACCAGGGATCTGCTACCTTAGCTGTGATATCATGGTCAATGAGTCTCTAGCCACTGCAGGCAATGGTCCTGTGAGTTCTGAAGCGCGCTCCCCTCTGACCAGCCCAACACTTTAGCACAGGACACTGCAACCATGCAAGCAAAAGACACATAAGCAGTCTGTTCCTGTCCAAGGAGCAGCAGCTCCACGAGCAGCTCACCACAGGCTTAAGAGCAGCTGCTTCATGTTCCCTGCCCCTGTCCAAGGAGCAGCAGCTGTGTGAGCAGCCTGCTCCCCCATCCAAGGAGTAGCAACCACATGAGCAGCCTACCCCTTCCAAGGAGCAGCAGCCACATGAGCAGACCATCCACATTCGAGTAACGGCATCCCTGCATAGCCTACACTGGTCCTAGGAACAGCAGCCACATGCAGCCTGCACCTATCTGATGAGCAGCAAATGGGAGAGTGGCCTGCCCCTGTCCGAGGAGCAAAAGCCACATGTGCAGCTCACTCCTGCCTGAGAAGCAGCAGCTTTACAAGCAGCCTGTCCCCCATCTGAGGAACAGCAGCTGCATAAGCAACAAACACCCATTCAAGGAACAGCAGCCCTACAAACAATCTTCCCCTGATCAAGAAGCAGCAGCCTCATGAGCAGCATGTTCCATCTGAGGAATAGCAGCAGCATGTAGGCAGCCAGGATCTAAGGAGTAGCAGCCACATGAGCAGTCCGCCCTGTCTGATGATCAGCACCCACGTGCATCCTGCCCCCATCTGAACAGTAACAGCCTCGTGATGAGCACCCCCCACCCAAGGAATAGCAGCTGTGGGAGCAGCCTCCCCCACTAGCCAGAGGAGACACCACTGCTGTGAACAGCACCCACTAGAGGAGCTGCTGCCAAATGAGGAGCAGCCACTTTTGCTACCACCTGGGGAGCAACCACAGCCCGAGGAGCCACAGCTACCCAAGGAGCAGCCCCTGCATGACTCAACATCTAGATCAGTTGGTGAGACCAAAAATGGGGAGACAAAGAAACCCCCAAAGGAAAGAAAAGGACTCACTCGAAAAGTAGCTAAGTGAAACAGAGGCATGAATTATGTCAGAAAAAAAATCAGACTAAGGGTCTTCCAGTTCATAAACTAGATAGATGAAAAAAATCAACAACTTATGTAAGAATCAAGAAGAAATGAAGAGCGATATAGCTGCAATAAAAAAAAATACCATGGAGAGTTTCAAAAGTAGACTAGGAGAAGCAGAAGACTAAATTAGCGAATTAGAAGACAGGGAAGCAAAACACACCCAAATTGAACTGCAATTGGAGAAAATAAATTAAAAGACAGGAGGAGAGCCTAAGGAACCTATGGGACAACATGAAATAAAACAACATACAAATAATCAGAGTGCCAAAACAACAGGAAGAAGAACAAGGGTTAGAAAACTTACTTGAAGAAATAATGTTAGAAAACTTTCCTGATGTGGGGAAGAAAAAAGTCACACAAGCACAGAGAGTCCCAAACAAGATGAACCTGAAAAGACTGACACCAAGACACATTATTATTACAATGGCAAATGTTCAGGACCAAGAAAGAATCTTAAAGGCTGCAAGAGAGAGACAGGAAGTTATATACAAGGGATCTCCAATGATATTATCAAATGATTTCTCAATAGAAACACATCAGACCAGAAAAGAATGGTTTGAAATTTACAAAGTGATGCAAAGAAAGTGACTAAATCCAAGAATACTCTCTCCACCAAGGCTGTTATTCACAATTGAAGAGGAAATCAGGAGCTTCACAGTCAACAAAAGGCTAAGGGAGTTTATCACTACCAAGCCCAAAATGCAAGAAATGTTATGGGGAATGGTATAAAAATAAGAAATAAAAAGGTAAGAAAGAACACAGGCACAAAAAATAAAAATGGCTACAAACAAGTACCTTTCAATAATAACTTTAAATGTAAACAGGCTAAATGCTCCAATCAAAAGACATGGAGTGGCTGAATGGATAAAAAAAGCATGACCTAAATATATGCTGTCTATAAGAGACCCACCTCAGAATCAGGGACTCACACAGACTGAAAGTCAAGGAATGGAAAAATATCTTTCAGGCAAATGGAAAGGGGATAAAAGCTGGGATAGCAATGCTTGTATTTAAAAAAATAGATCTCAAACTAAAGGTCATAACAAAAGATAAGGAAGGCCACTTCATAATACTAAAGTGATCGATACAACAACAGGATATAATGCTAATAAACATATACACCCAATTCAGGACAACCCAAATACATAAAAAATGCCTGGAAGATATCAAGGGAGAGATCGACAACAATACAATTATTGTAGGGAACTTTAATACACCACAGACATCACTGGATAAATCCTCTGGAAAAAACAAAACAAAACAAAACAAAACCCCCAAAACAGTAAAGAAACAGCAATCCTAAATGACTCACTAGATCAGATAGGCTGGACATCTTCAGAACATTTCACCACAAAACCACGGAATATACGTGCTTCTCATATGCATAGGACCCTTTTTGAAAAACAGACCACATATTGGGTCACAAGCAAAGTCTCCCCAAATTCAAGAAGATTGAAATCATATCAAACATTTTCTCAGGCCACAATGGCATAATATTAGACATAAACTACAATAAAAACATGAAAAAAAATCAAATATTTGGAAGCTCAATAGCATGCTATTAAACAATGATTGGGTTACCAATGAGATCAAAGAAGAAATAAAAAACATTCTGGAAACTAATGACAGTAAAAACAGAACAATCTAAAATCTATGGGACACGTGAAAGCAATCCTGAGTGGGAAGTTTATAGCTCTACAGGCCTACTTCAAAAAACAAACAAACAAAATGGTAGCAAATCATCTAACTCTACAACTCAAAGAATTAGAAATAGAGCAATAGCAAAAGCCCAGATTGAGCAGAAGGAAGGAGATAATAAAAATCAGAGCAGAAATGAATGGCATGGAGATTAAAAAACAGTACAAAAGATCAATGAAACCAAGAGCTGGTTCTTTAAAAGGATACAAAAGATTGATGTACATCTAGCCAGGCTCACCAAGAAGCAAACAGGGAGGATCCACAGAAACAAAATCAGAAATGGAAGAGGAGAAATAACAACAGACCTCAGAGATATACAATAGATTGTTAAAAAATACCATGAACAACTCCATACTAACAAATTAGACAACCTGACATATTCCTAGAAAAACACAACTTTCCAAAACTAAATCAGGAAGAATCTAAAAATCTCAATAAGCCGATAACTATGGAAGAAATTGAAGCAGTCATCAAAAAGCTTTCAGCAAACCAAACACTGAGGCCAGGTGGTTTCACAGGGGAGTTTTAAAAAACATTTAAGGGAGAATTAAAGCCTATCTTCCTCAGACTATTCAAAAAAATTTTAAGAAAAAGAAACATTTCCTAGCTCAATCTATGAAGGCAGGATCACCCTAATACCAAACCAGGTAAAGACAAAACAATGAAAGAGAATTATAGGCCAATATCCTTCATGAACAAAGATGCCAAAATCATCAACATAATTCTAGCAAATGGGATCCAGCAATACATCAGTAAGATTGTACACCATGACCAAGTAGGATTTATCCTGGGGATGAAAGGATGGTACAATATCTGCAAATCAATAAATGTGGTATATCACATAAACAAATTGAGAGATAAAAATCAGATATTCATATCAATTGATGCAGAAAAAGCATTTGAAAAAATCCAACACCCTTTCATGATAAAAACCCTCAGCAAAATGTGAATAGAGGGATCATTCCTCAACATAATAAAAGCCATATATGACAAACCCACAGCCCAACACCATACTCAATGGACAAAAACTAAAAACATTTCTCCTAAGAACAGGAACAAGACAGGGATGTCCACTGTCACCACTCCTGTTCGACATAGCACTGGAAGTACTAGCCATTGTGATCAGACAAGAAGAAATAAAAGGCATTCAAATTGGAAAAGAAGAAGTAAAACTGTCCTTATTCACAGATGACATGATACTGTAAATAAAAAACCCTAAAGACTCCATCAAAAAACTATTAAACTTAATAAATGAATTTGTCAATGTAGCAGGATACAAAATTAATACCAAGAAATATATGGCATTTCTGTTCACCAATAATGAACTTACAGAAAGAGAGACTATAAAAGCATGTATCATCGCATCAAAAAAGTTAAGATAGCTAGGAATAAACTTAACTAAGAGATAAAAAACCTATATGCAGAAAACTACAGGACACTGAAAAAGGAGATACTGTAGAGGAAGACATAAACAGATGGAAGAACATACTGTGCATGGATTGGTAGAATCAACATCATAAAAATGTCCATATTACCCAAAGCAATCTATAGATTCAATGTACCCCCCCTTAAAATACTAACTACGTATTTCAGAGATCTAGAATCAACTTTCCAAAAATTCATCAGGAACAAAGAACGATCCCAAAGAGCTATAGCAATCCTGAGAAAAAAGAACAAAGTAGGTGGGATCTCAATACCAGATATCAAGCTATATTACAAGCCATTGTTCTCAAAATTGCCTGGAACTGGCACAAGATCAGACATATAGACCAATGGAATAGAATAGAAACACCAGAAATCAAACCAAACCACTATGCTCAGTTAATATTTGACAAAGGAGTCAAGAGCATACAATGGAGTCAAGACATGCCCTTCAACAACTGGTGCTGGGAAAATTGGACAGATACATGCAAAAAAAAAATGAAAGTAGACCACCAACTTCTCCCATTCACAAAAATAAACTCAAAATGGATAAAGGACTTAAACATAAGATGGGAAACCATAAAAATATTACAGGAATTGGTGGGCAGCAAAATCTCAGACATATGCCAAAGGAACTTCTTCACTGATACTGCTCCCTAGGGCAATGGAAACTAAAGAGAAAATAACCAAATGGGACTATATCAAAATAAAAACCTTTTACACAGCAAAAGAACCATCAACAAAACAACAAGAAAGCCCACTTCATGGGAGAACGTATTTGCCAATGTTATCTCCGATAAGTACTTAATCTCCAACACTTACAGGAAACTCATACAACTGAACCAAAAGAAGATAAACAACCCAATCATAAAATGGGCAATAAACCTAAACAGATACTTTTCAAAAGAAGACAGAAGGAAAGCCAAGAGACATATGAAAACGTCCTCAAAGTCGCTAATCATCAGAGAGATCAAAATTAAAATGAAAATGCGGTACCATCTCACACCAGTCAGAATGTCTATCATCACAAATCAACAAATTACAAGTGCTAGTGAGGATGTGGAAAAAAAGGTACCCTTGTGCACGTCTGGTGGAAATGCAGACTGGTGCCACCACTGTGGAGAACAGTATGGGGTTTTCTCAAAAAAACTAAAAATCTATCTTCCATTTGACCCAGTGAATCTACTTCTAGGAATATATCCCAAGAAACTAGAAACACCAATTAGAAAGGATATATGTACCCCTATGTTCATAGCAGCAGAATTTGCCATACCTAATATTTGGAAACAGGCTAAGTGCCCATCAGCAGATGAGTCGATTAAAATCATGTAGGACATCTACACAATGGAATACTGCACTGTGGTAAAAAAAAAAAAGAGTTCTTACCATTTGCAACAACATGGATAGAACTGGATAACATTATGGTAAGTGAAATAAGCTAGTCAGAGAAAGATTAATATCACATGTTTTCACTCATTTGTGGAATATAATGAACAGCATAAACAGGGACAGATCCAGAGACAGAGAAACATGGATCAGACCATCAAACCTTAGAGGAAAGGTAGAGGAGGGTGGGAGTAAGGGAATGGAAGAGATCAACCAAATGACTTGTGTGCATGCATATAATCCTAACCAATTGACATAGACAAGTGGTGAGGGCATGAGTGGGGGGGGTTAGGGAGTGTTAGGGGGATAAGGACATATATGTAATACCTTAATCAATAATAAAATTTAAAATAATTTCATGGAAATGTTATTTCCACAAAATGTTTGGGATTTTTTAAGTGCTTTACTATATACTAAGTATGTGCCCTTTGTTTGAACAAAGCAGGAACATCCCCCATTTTGATATATGTTTGAAGATTTAGGAGATATTTTCTTTTATTTCATAACAGAGATGCTGCTATTGAAAACAAACTGTTGATTTGTCAAATCCTATGTTCTGTTACATAGTGTAATTTATTCATAGCCTAATGAAACATGCTACTAATCAAAGGTGATACATACAAAATATTGTTTTTTCTTCTGGTGTTATGGACTATGGTAATGACCATCTGTCTATAATTGATATGTTGTTCTACAATCACAGAAAAACAAACAGAATCCACTATAAAAGACAACTATTTTGTTGTGATAGATGCCTTTTCAGCTTTTGTTCTTCATTATGTGTTTCATAATTTCTTAGTGAATTATTTAGTAGTATAATACTTTTCTGGCACTTAGGACTGTCACTGCATTCCAAATGGTGATTTAAGTATATTGGACATGCATAATGATGTATGTCTTCCCTAATATCCTCACTGTACAGCTGGGAAAGAACAATCAAGGCAATACATTTAAGACATATTGGGGCTAATAGTTTTTCTTTTGTTTTCACACATGTTGGAGGGTAACTCTTACTTTAGTTTTTCATAGTATAAGAATTAGTACTGCAATTAAAAAGTCAATCCAGGAAAAGGCAAAGTTAATGATTATAAGTGGAAAATCAATTAAGCCAAAGTCTCCTTAGATTTTGCATGTACAGCCCTAAATTAGAGGGAAAGTGATTTCTTATGTGGAAATAATCAACAACTTTACTCTCTATTATAATAAAAAGTTTCCTTTTGCTGTTGTGCTTCTAAGGATATATGGATATTTGCAGCAAAAAAGCATTCATGTGTGTGTAGAGAATTCTACTAACTACCACTAAATACTATGAAAATATACAAAAAAGTAAAAGATGTGAAATTTGCCCTAGAAAAATGTATGACACAATTGGGAGCTGTACTCTATAATTTAGAAACATTTATAAGCAAGGCATCCAAGGTAAATTGATAGAGGTTTACCCTGGACACTGTAGTTCAGTTGGTTGGGCATCATCCCTTGCATTGAAGGGTTGCCTATTCAATGTCTGGTCAGGGCACATTTCCAGGTTTCTGGCTCCATTCCCAGTGGGGAATTTGCAGAGATTAGCTGATCCATGTTTTGCTCTCACATATAGGTTTCTCTCTATCACTCTCCCTCTTCCTTCTTCACTAAAAATCAATTTAAAAACTATACTAATAAGAGGATAATATGCTAATTAGACCAGACATCTTCGGACAAAGCCATGGTGGCAGGGGCCAAGGCAGAGGCAGTTAGGGTTGATTAGGCCAGCAGGGGAGAGCAGTTAGGGGCAATCAGGCTGTCAGGGGAGGGCAGTTAAGGATGATCAGACTGGCAGGGGAGTTCTGGGGTGTTTTCCAGCATCTAAAAAGGGTTCAGGAATCTGGATAGGGGCTGTGTGTAAATTAATAAAGAGACTAGACATGAAATATAAATTTGGAATACATGAGGAGACAGAGGAGAACTAGCTTCAATAACCAAGTTCTCTGAATATCTGGACCACTAGCTTTTAACAGAAATTACCCTAAACCAAAGCAGATATAAAGGAAAGGTTTGGTATACAGTAGGCATTGTCAGGTAGGGGGAACTGCTTTCAGCTGTTCAGCTATTTGGTCAGTGGCAAGTAATAACATATAGATTGAAATGCCCTCAGCTGTCTGGCAGTAGGCAATAATATATTCTGATTTTCAGGTTTGGGGAATGCTTTCAGCCATTCCAGCAGGCAACAATATAATTCTTCAGCCCTTGTTGAAGGCTCAAGGTCTGCCAAATTTTTGATGAACTTCTTGCATTTATTATGACATGCTGGAATTAGCCTCCAGCAGGAAGGGTAGCTAGGGGCAATCAGGACGGCAGGGGAGGACAGTTAGGCACAATCAGGCTGGCAGGGGAGGGCAGTTAGAGGCTATCAGGCTGGCAGGGAAGGGCAGTTAAGGGTGATCAGGCTGACAGCAGAGCAGTTAGGGGGTGATCAGGCCAGCAAGGGAGCAATTAGGTGGCAATCAGGCCAGTAGGGGAGCAGTTAGGGGCATCAGGCTTCAGGTAGAGGGGTTAGAGGTGATCAGGCAGGTAGTCCAGTGAGCTGTTAGGAGCCAGTGGTCCCAGATTGTGAGAGGGGGGTCTGACTGCTGGGATCAGGCCTAAACCAACAGTCGGACATCCCCCGAGGGTCCCAGATTGGAGAGAATGGAGGCCAGGCTGAGGGACACCCCCCCACCAATGCACGAATTTTATGCACTGGGACTCTAATATTTAATAAAAATCCCACATGCTCATACCTAAATTAGTAGCAACCTTATTACTGTTTCTAGAGCATTCTCCCATCCTCTTCTAAACACTGTGAGTTGTGATTCTTTTTAAAAAATATATATTTTATTGATTTCTTACAGAGAGGAAGGGAGAGGGATAGAGAGTTAAAAACATCAATGAGAGAGAGAGATCTATCAGCCACCTCCTGCCCGCCCCCTACTGGGAATGTGCCCACAATCAAGATACATGCCCTTGACGGGAATCGAACTTGAGGACCTTTCAGTCTGCAGGCCAAGGCTCTATCCACTGAGCCGAACCAGTTTTGGCTGAGTTGTGGTTCTTATGTTTTCAGGCAAAATTACTCACTGTACCTCATTGTTGTAATTTCTAATGCCTCCCTCCCCCCACTCCACACGTTTACCATAGAACTTATTCCTTGGTGCATTGGTATTTTCTCTAAAACTATTCCTGTCTTAAGTCTTAGCAACTTCATAGTATACATAAATGTACTCCAACATTCCAATGTTGCAATTCCTTGAACCTTTCTTCTCCAATGATTTTCTCTTTACCCTCATTCAGATATTCCAATGGTCATAACCTTGGTTTTATCATAAGTAGCGATCAACTTCTCCATAATCTCAATTTCAGTCATCACTCCCTGTCCACTACCTCCTATCCGTCCATCTGATTCCTTCTCTACACCAACTCAGATAATTCTTCAACTCATCTGGACCTGAGTGGTTCTACTAGTTTTGCCACTGTCCTTCAATCCTCATGTTCTCTCCTTGACTGGGGAAATTCCAGGGTCAAACATTAAATCTCTTATGTGCATACACCCTCAATTCCTTATTCCTCTCTTGCTTTGTTCTACCCTCTTGCCAAAAAAAATAACCTGGTTAAATCCAACCATTCCCTATTGTGCTCTAGTATCTATGCAACTGAATGTGGCTGGGTAAAAATCACACAGCCATGCTTATTGGAATTACTTTAAATTCATGCCCAGTAATCTCAATTGGAAATTTAACATCATCTGTGTAATCTCTTATTCTCCAATGCTCATACTGCGTACTATATTCTCTCTCTTTAAAATTCTGAAACTGCCTACCCTGCCTTTACTCTCATCTGGTGAACTTGCTTACTCTGTCACTGAGAAATTTGCTGTGACTAGAAGAGAGATTCTACATACTCACGCCATCACATCCATTCATCTACCAGCATCTTTTCTCACAAACTCTATATCCCCACCCTCTACTATAGATCACCTATACATGCATCCTTCTCAAGCCACATAAACAAGTCTGGAGTTTAGGAAAGACTTGTTCTGATCTATGCATTACTTGTCATTGCTTCTCACTTATTCTAGACATCATTCCAGCAGTTCTCTTTTCTCTTTCCTACATTATTATTTTTTTCCACTATACTAGATCATGTCCTTCAGCCTACAGCCATGTCACTATTTCATCTGTTTTAAAAAAAATAATCCTGTCAGCATTTTTGCCCTCAAGGCACCACCCCATTTCCCATTTACCCTTTGCAGCATAACTTCTTGAGTTTTCTATACTTGCTATATCCAATGATTTTCTTCCGTTCTTTTTTCAACGTATTCACATCAGGCTTTCACTCTCATCACTTCATACTAAACTGATTTTGTAACTGGACAATCAGTGTGTCCAGGCTGCCTGTCACCAGTTGAGCGAAGTAAGCAGAGACAGGGTTGAATCATACATGAGTGTTTGTTCGAATAGGGCTGGCAGTATGGGAGAACAGCAGGTCATCCACAAAAACCTGCTTTGCCCCCCACCATAAACTAGATGCTTAGATTGGATGGAAGGACAAAGATTACATGGAGAAAGATGCAAAAGGGATAAGAATGTGTATGCAAAATGGGCATTTTAAGGTAATGTAGGCTGGGGCTTTGCAATGGCCTGCAGGTATGCAGAGGTCTGGAGGTTTTCAAAGGACTGGCGCCTCTGGTTTTTGCAACAAGGTTGTTAATCTTACCATGATAATAGGCAGCTCCCTGATGGGGAGGATGGGCTGCATGCATTTCCAGGTGAGCTCCCAGGTCCTGTGTGTAACTCCCAGCCTGGTTAGAATGTGCCTTCTTTAATCAGAACAAAACAATCCCAGGTAACAGAGCATGATTAATATTTCTTACAACTATAGCTGGTCCCCAATATTCTATTTCTGCCCCACCACTTTTCTCATGGCCACCCATGATGACCACATTAATATACCCAATGGATGAGTCTCAGTTTTCATCCAGCAAGAATTGGCAAAATGCTCCTTAAACAGTATTTGGTTTAAATATGTACTATGATATGTTTTTTATTCTTTTCCGCCTTTCTCACGTATTTTTCTTTCCATCTTCTCCTTTTCTTTCCAGTCTTTAAAATAGGAATAACCAGGGATCCTTACTCATAGTTCTTCTCTAAAAAAGCATATTCCCTTGGTGATTTCATCCAACCTTATGTTTTTATATAATATCTACATGCTAATGACTACCAAATTTACATCTCTAGCCTCCACCTCTTCCCTAAACTCCAGATCTGTTTATGCAGCTGCTTACTTGACATTTACAGTCTGATGTCTATTAGATATGTAATTGGTATCTCAAATTCAGAATTTCAAAACAAGAGCTCCTGATCTTCCCACACTAAAGCCTGCAGTCTTGCCCATCTCCCTTAATACATATTCTTTGGCTGTGCCTTAAAATATGTCCTGAACCTGCCCCTTATTGCCTCCATCAGTGCCACCATTAGACCCAAAGAGTAGTGCTTATTCTCTTGGCTCAGTTCTTTAGAGGGCCCTGCATATCTCAAACACACAACAATAAATATATTAATGAATACATGCACACTTTCATATGTGAGAACAAACATTTGGCATGATGTCAAAATGATCTATAATCCTAAACGTCCACTTTCCTCATGAATATCATTAAAATGCCAGAAAAACACATCACTTGCTCTGTATTCTTGAAAAAAACAAACAACAACACTATACACAAATGCTCTGAAGACTCACAATTTGTATGGCTGCTGAAATTGAAGATGGGCACTACATTAAAGTGTAGGAAAGATTTGGGAGGCAGAAGCTCATAAATAATGAAAAGAACAAGTTAATTTATCCAATTCTTCCTCTCTAATAGCATAAGTGAAGTAGAATCTTGAATAAGAAAATATCATTTCCTAGTAGTTCTGTTTTCATTTTATTGCCTCCCGTTGTATTAACTGCAGCGAGTTATGAATTAGTTCAGTATTAACAACAATTGAACATGGAAGCTAAGGAATGTTTTGTCATATTAAATGATTCATATTTGTTTAACTTTAAAATGTAAATTTCTTTAAATTTCTACGTAGCTTATGAGGAACATGATATCAAGTCTTTAAATTAAGGTATACATCTATATATTACTTTAAGTCTTTGTAAAATGTGTATAGGTCATAGATAACTGAATGATGAAATTTAAATATAGTGTAATATTTTCTACAATAATGAAAATTTGTCAAATGCATGTATTACACTATTTGAATGTGGTAGGTAAATCTGTGATTTATGAATCTAAGCATTGCTTTAACAATCTATACATATAAAAGTCTAAGCAACCAAACGACCAAACAACTGAATGACTAGTTGACCAGTTGCTATGATGCCCACTGACCACTAGGGAGCTGATTCTCAATGCAAGAGCTTCCCTCTGGTGGTCAGTGTGCTCCCACAGCCAACCTGTGTGGTACCTTCCCCCAGCCAGCTGGCCCTAATCCTGAATTTGCCTACATCTGATCGCCTCCACTAGTGCCACCCTTAGGCCCAGAGAGTAGTGCCTTTTCTCTTCGCTCACTTCTTTAGAGGGCCCTGCATTATCTCAAACACACAGCAATAAGTATATTAATGAATACATGTAAGATGTCCTGATTGACCCTGATCGCCAGCCAGGCCTAGGGACCCTACTACCCATGCACAAATTTGTGAACTGGACCTCTAGTTTTATTTATAATTTAAGTGGCTACTGCCTCACAAAGTTTTCTCAAATTGAAATTACTAATACTACAGTGATTCAAGAAAGAACATCTAATCTGGCATTGTCATGAATAGAATAAATATTATTAAAATCTTGATTATAATAATTACTTTGCTGAAATCAAGACAAAATTTATAAAATAGATAATAAAATGTGAATTATATGTTTTATATTAATAATGCATACTAGTACATTGTGAATCACAACAAAAGACCCAGACACAGACAATATTATGTAAATTTAGTAATATTTAATATTGTTCTTTCAGTTATATAAAATGTATATATTTATACATTAAAAAATTATTAGTATGCAGGCCTATTTGTAAGATAGGAAGGTAGAATATATTGTATTTAGCATGTGTGGTTTTCCATTTAAATTCTTTACCGAGTGCCACATATTTTAGGCATGGATCTAATAGTGCTCCTGTGGAGGTAAAAGCCACCCTCATTTCTGACCTTAATTATTGCAGTAATGTTGTAACTGGTCTCCCTGCTTATGTGTCATTTTACCATTTATACTTAACACAGTAGCTGGAATGAATCTGTTAAAATGTAAGTCAGATTGAATCATTCCTATTTTCAAAACCCTTCAAAGGTGCTTCATATCTTCAAAGCCAATTTTACAATGTCAAAGATTCCACCCCCTCATTTTCTCTCTGCTTCATCTCCTATAACCCCCTAGCTTACTGCATTTTAACCTAATATCTTTAATCTTTGTACTATTATGCAAGGTGATGCAGAACCTCTTCATTGGTCATCCCCTTTGCTTGGAATGACCCTTTTCCTCATTCTCCATCAAAGCTTTGCTCACTTTCTCAAATGGGGCCCTTTAAAAATTCCTTGTCATCCCCCCAGCTATCTTAATTTTCTCTCATCATCCTTTCATGTCTATATAGCATGATATACTATATAATACATATAATGTGTATATGAAAATATCACATATATATATGTATGTATGTACACAAATACACACATACACACACACACACACACACACACACACACACACATATATTCAGGCCCAGTGCATGAATTCAAATCCGTGCATGGGTGGGGGGTGGGGTCCGGCCAGCCTGGCCAAGGGGAGGGGATATAGGCTGTTGACCAGCCTGCCTGCTTGTCAAACTCCTGGTCTAGGGGACAATTTGCATATTAGCCATTTATTATATAGGATATACACTGAGTGGCCAGATTGTTATGCATTCAGAGATCATAATAATCTGGCTACACAGTGTATATATAATTTAGTATGCTCACTGTCTTTCTCCTCTTCCCCCATTCAAAATTAATAACTGGATGTGGTATGATCCTTCTATTCCCACTTTGCTGAGAGTTTTTATCATGAAAAGGTGTTGTTTTTGTCAAATGCCTTTTCTGCATCAATTGATATGATTATGTGATTTTTGTCTCTCAATTTGTTTACGTGATGTATCACGTTTATTGATTTGCATATATTCTACCAGCCTTGCATCCCTGGAATAAATCCCACTTGGTCATGGTGTATGATCTTTCTAATATAATGCTGGATCCGATTTGCTAAAATTTTGTTGAGGATTTTAGCATCCATGTTCATCAGGGATATTGGCCTGTAATTCTCTTTCTTTGTTGTGTCTTTATATGGTTTTGGGATTAGGGTAATGCTGTCTTCATAGAAAGAACTTGGAAGTGTGCCTTCCTCTTGAAATTTTTAGAATAATCTGAGAAGAATAGGTTTTAATTCTTCTTTGCATGTTTGGTAAAACTCTTCTGTAAAGCCGTCTGGCCCCAAGTTTTTGTTTGCTGGAAGTGTTTTGCTTCAATTTCCTCCTTAGTTATCGGCCTGTTGAGATTTTTTATTCTTCTTGATTGAGTTTTGGATGTGTTTTCTTTAAAGTTTATTGGCTCTTGTATCCCCAAAGTCTAGGATAGGTCTTGACACACAATAATAAATAAATGTTTGTTGAATAAATGAATGAACTTTTTCCACTTTAGCTTAAATTATACTTTTATCACGTAAAAATAACTCATAATCTCCTTGCTTAGAACCCTTCAGAGGTTTCTCTTTGCTCTCAGGGAAAAATCCAGACTTTTAAAGGCTAATCATATTTTGCATGTTCTTACAAGTCTTAAAAGGCTTGGCATTATCTCTTCACCTCTCCATTTTCATTTATTGCTCTTATCCCTATATTTTCCCCAGCAGACAAAATCACTCAAAGTTTATGGGACTTACTGAAGCCCACCTCTCCAGAAGAGACTATATAGACCCCTACATTGGCAGGCAATGACTCTGCACCCACTGAAAACACACACTGCTACACAAGAGTGACACACAGATATTTGATTTTTCTTTATACAATTGTCAGGATAGCTGAGTGTCTTCATGTTCTTCATTCATAGAAGAATTGCTCACTACTGCTAGTGGCATATTCTTTAAAAAAATTACATATATATAGATTGATTTCAGAGAGAGGGACTTGGAAACATCAGTGGTGAGTGAATCATTGATTGGCTGCCTCCTGCACACCCCACAGTGGGGAATGAGCCCATAACCCAGGTATATGCTCTGACTGGGAATCAAACCATGATCTCCTGGTTCATAGGTTCACGCTAACCACTAAGGCCACTACCCTAGTCTGGTGGTGTATTCTTTAAAAAACAAATATATATATATATATTATTGATTTTTTACAGAGAGGAAGGGAGAGGGGTAGAGAGTTAGAAACATCGATGAGAGAGAGACATCGATCAGCTGCCTCTTTGCACGCCCCCTACTGGGGATGTGCCCGCAACCAAGGTACATGCCCTTAACCGGAATCGAACCTGGGACCCTTCAGTCCGCAGGCCTACGCTCTATTCACCAAGCCAAACCAGTTTCGGCCTGGTGGTGTATTCTTAAAGAGACCTTCATGTTCCTGTCACTGAGTCTATATCTGAAAGCAGCAAAACTGTTACTATAAATAAGAAAAAAAAACACAAAAAACACCATAATTGTTCATGAACCTTAAAAATCATGAATGGGATAAATAAGGATAAGAGATGGAAAGGGTGTTTTTCTTTTTTTCAAAATAAAAAAAAATACAATACTCTTAGCTGAATAAACAGTACATAGTGTCATGAGTGGCCTGCTTACTAATTCTAAATGCCTTGTCAATCTCTTATCTTATTCATCATGTTTCTTATATAACTCATTTATTCAGAAAACCCTTGTCCAAATAAGGTAGAAAAATATTCTTGAAACATGTGGCAGACCACAAGAACAGAATATTTGAAAGAAAATGTCATGTTGTGCCTACCTGGGTATATTTTTATATATCTCTTTTCCTTCTGAGTCAACCAGTGTGGACTCAACCTGTCTTCATTAGCTGTTTGAAGAGAGTAAAACAGGTTTAGACACCACTATATCTCTATGCCATCAGACAACCTAAGGAATTGGTTGAGAAAGGCAAGTCTGAACATGTGCTGTAAGGTATTCACTAGAAGATAAATGGGAATTTCAGAAAACAGACTGATCTCGACAGCCAGTCTTTCTCCTACAGAAATCATTAATTGTGCATTACTTAGGAAAGACAATAAAATTTTACACAAGGAGAAATTTTATTTTAGATCTTAGAGTAACTTGATGGGAAGTAGAACTCCTAAAGTCTTATTAATTCTCTGATAAAATATGCTAATTATCCATATAAGTAATTGATTGAATGGCACAGTATGCCAGAATAGCGATACAGCATAGCTAAAGGTCTCCAAAATGGAGTGAACATTGTTCCCACACACAAGTATGCAGTCACCTTTCTAACTTAGGTTATATTAGTGATTTTATTTTCTTTTGTTTATTTTAGACTTATATAATTCATAAGGGCTTGACACTGTATCTGGAGTGGGGCTATGGGAAGATTGCTTTGTCAAATCAATTAACCAGTAATTAATGACTTATTGAGTGAATAAACATGCCAAGTTTTATTTAAAGTTTGGGAGAAGTGGTGGGTGATGTATGTGTGTGCAAATATACTTCTATAAAATATCTTCTCAGCTCCCCAGAAACCTAAGTGTCAAACTGTAACCCTGTAAATAAACTAAATAAAAATTGACTGCTTCCTGGACTATGGTTGTAATTTTATTGGTTTCTTTACATCCAGTTTCTGTCACTCAATCCAGCCCCAGTAAAATTGGAGTGATCAGCCTGTAACACATCTGTTTATTACATTTCACTGCTAAATGCCTTTAATGGCTATAATGTTATTGATAGGTAAATCCAAATGCTTTATTTTATTTTATTTTTTAAATATATTTTATTGATTTTTTACAGAGAGGAAGTGAGAGGGAGAGTCAGAAACATTGATGAGAGAGAAACATCGATCAGCTGCCTCCTTCACGCCCCCTACTGGGGATGTGCCCGCAACCAAGGTACATGCCCCTGACCGGATTCAAACCTGGGACCCTTCAGTCTGCAGGCCGACGCTCTATCCATTGAGCCACACCGGTCTGGGCCAAATGCTTTATTATGGTATGAAATGACCATAATCGTTAGCACTTGTCATAACTTCTTTTACCTACCTTCATATAATCAAAACATAAACCACACTCAACTATTCTCAGGAAACAGAATAGATTTTCAAATTCCATGCCTTTGAAAATTCTGATACATTCGCTTGGAATGCCTATGCCACATACTCCATAAAGTCTTATCACTAGTTGTAACCTGGAGCAGCTTTCAGTCTACTGTGAATGACTGACAACCAAAATAGACAATTAGACTTTGCAGCAAAATGGCAGATAAAGAGATTTTAAAATATTCCTGTAATGATTACCTACCTACGAATATTGAATTGGATATAACAAAATTCTTTCATGTATATAGTTGATATAGTTCCTGGTGTCAGAAGTGATTTACTAAGGATTACAATTAATTTTTAGAAAAGTTGATTTAATTTCAGCTCAACTGGGTAGTTCAAATTATATTTTTGATGGATAATAGAAATGTAATTTATACCATGAATACTTCTTCTTTAATACATATAATAAATTTTCCAGTTTGGCAATGCTATTACTATTTTTTTCCCCAAAGTGGAAGTTATAATAAAGAGGTCATGTGACTTACCTAAAATCACATGGCATAGCCAGCTCTGTAACTTAACTTTGCCATTATTATTCCCAGTGTTCTTATCATTATCTTATCATTATTGCTACCATTTTATAAGCTCTTTAAGGTTATAGCTGAAACAATTTCTCAAAGCCCATGGGAGAGGTTGGGCAGGTAGACCCCTCTTCTTTCACTGTGAGTTCATGCCTTCTTCTTGGCATTTCTCTCTTCCTACCATGTCAAGAGGAAGAAGCTAAATCCAATTTTTTTTTTTTACCAAAGAATAAACCTTTTTTAAAAATATATATATTATTGATTTTTTACAGAAAGGAATGGAGAAGAATAGAGAGTTGGAAACATTGATCAGAGAGAAATATCGATCAGCTGCCTCCTGCATGCCCCCTACTGGGGATTGAGCCCGAAACCCAGGTACATGCCCTTGACCAGAATCAAACCTGGGACCCGTCAGTCCTCAGGCCAACACTCTATACACTGAGCCAAACCGGTTTCAGCAATAACCCGTTTTTTAAAACTGTTTTCTTTTTCTGTTCCTTTTCCCCAAGGCCTGACAAACTGGGATTTTCAAAATAAATAGTTTTACTGATGCTAGAGGGAAGAAAAATGGAAACAATCTAAAAGAAAAGTGTCAGAAAATAGTCGTATCTGATCTGAATAGATTAGAATATGGTGAGAAGGTCCATATGTAAAATAAAAACTTAGCCCATAAAAGTCGCACATTTCCATCTGTAGGTCCGTTCACATAGATCTAGAGTAGACTGGAGGTGGGGTGAACATAATTTGATGGCCTAGACTCAAGTGCATAAGTCAACCCTATTCTTTTCTTGATACATGGCAGCAAGGTCGGAAATTATTGAAACTCAAAGCCATCCTCCAATCACTTCACTTGCTCCTGTGGTTATTTCTTCTCAAATGCCTACAGCTCCTTACTACTGTTATATTGTAAATCATTGAGCTAAAACAGAAGACTCCTTAATCAACAAGGCAAATTAATTTGGAATTTTTTTTTATTATACTAGCAGGCTCAGGGGAACATTGCTTCTCAAATTCTGGGCCCCCACATGGAGGAAATCTTCCCTTTTTATACTTTTTTCAGTTCTTTGTCTTCCAAATTTGGAATGAGACTTCCAAACCTTCTGAGAAAGGAACCCTGTATGCTGGGAAGGGGCCATGAGATCATATCTCAAGGCCTGGCCTGGTGCCAGCAGTGACAACTCTGTCTGCGACATGGTTTATGGCCTCTTTGGAAGGGCAGTAGTCTTATTTTCTCCATTATATAAGCAAGCAAGCGTTTACAGAAGCCAAGATAGCAGGGTTAAAATTTCAAACAGCAGTTTTTATATACGATGGAGGTTATTATGCTTCACTACTGGTATAATAGTAACTTTTACCTTCTACTTTTGTTAATGAAACAAGTCTATAAACTCTAGGCCTTAGACTTAGTGACCTCCAAGGATCCTTCCAAATCTAAAGCTATAGACTTTCAGTATTTGTCTTTCTCTCTCTGTCTTATTTCACTTAACATAAAGAATGCCCTCAAGTTTTATCCATATTGTCACAAATGGCAAAATTTTCTTCTTTCTCATTACTAATATTCATATATGTGTATATATATATATTTTTTTCTTTATTAATCCATTGATTGGAACTTAGGTTGTATGATATCACTTACATTATGTGTAATTTAAATAAGCCAAGCTCTTAAAAACAGAGTAGAATGATGGTTACTGGGGCTGAGGGTTGGGGTAGTAGGAGAGATGTTTAAGTGTACAAACTTGCAACTGATATATGAGTACTTGAGATTCAATGCACCTTATAGTGAATATTATAATAATAAAACTTGCTAAGAGAGTAGATCTTAATTTTTCCTATCACAAAAAAAGAAGTTATTACATAATGATGATCATATTAGAATACATAAACATATCAATCAACATGTACACCTTAAATTTACACAATGTTGTGTGAAAAATATATTTCAATAAAAACTATAGGCTTCCATGAGATGATGAGGCAATGCATTTCCAAATCATTTGAATACCTAAAAGCATTCCTTTGTTACAACTGTGGTGAAACACAATGTTAACTTAAATGTCTTTTGCCTCACTTCTTACTAATGTTTCAGTTAAGTCACAAAGGTTCTTTTGCCATTGAGCTGCTCTAATGAGATAACAGATCTCATCACAACACAAGTAACATACAGGTTTTGTCTTGAAACTGTCCATCAAAAATGAGTTTCCAGCCAAGACTGGTTTGGCTCAGTGGATAGAGCGTCGGCTTGCGGACTGGAAGGACCCATGTTAGATTCCGGTTGGGGGCATGGACCTTGGTTGCGGGCACATCTCCACTGTGGGGCGTGCAGGAGGCAGCTAATCGATGTCTCTCTCCCATCGATGTTTCTGACTTTCTATCTCTCTCCCTTCCTCTCTGTAAAAAATAAATAAAAATATTTTAAAAAATTAGTTTCCATAGAGTGTTCTCTTATGTTTTCAGAGGTAGGTAGTAGAGTTGATTAATGAATGTTAATGGCAATGCAAACTTTAATTTTGCCTTCAGTGATTCCACCCTATTTTCTCTGCAAGCCTAAGGATATGCTATTTGAAAGTTATGATTTATCATTGTCTGCAGCAGTTGTTTTGGAAAGTCTGATAGAGTGCTAGTTTGAAAAATCATTATCAGTTTCTACTACTTCGTATTTTATCTCTTTGTTTACAATGAATAGTTCCTCTGAAGAATCACTTACAACAGTTATTCACTGAAACAATGTGCATATCTAGTTTAATTTGCTATTTGAACCACTAGTGCTAAATACTCCACATTGCAATTTTGTTTTACTTTGCCCACAAAATGGGACCACCTAAGTCAACAGTTTATTGGCCATTCTTTTTTGAATAGCAAAATCAGGCTTTTTAATACAGAGAAGCTGAATGCTTTTTAGCTTCATTTTAGTCATTTCTTTCTGTGTAATTTTCTAATGTCTTTGAGGCCAAGCAAAATAGCATTTCTTAAATTAAAGGAAAACCATATCTCACAGGAAATTAGCTTAAATACCGTAGTGCTATCTCTACTTTTTTGCTACATTGATCATGTCTAAGAGTCTCTACCAGGCTGCTAAAATAAATCTATCCAGAACTAGCAGATATATTACCAGGTTTTCACTGGTGTGAAAATCTATATGTGGACACTAATATTCCCCCGCTTCCACTCTGCCTCAGGATATAGTCTAGTGTCTTTTAATAAAAATAAATTGATGTAAAAACTCTCATTTCAAATGAAAAAGTTCATAGATTGGGTACTTACCTAATAAATGTCTTACAAATAGTTTATTCCAGTCTGTGGGTTGTCTACTCATTTTATTGATAGTGTCCTTTGAAGCATAAAGGTTTTTAATTTTTGTAAAATCCAAAATATCTTTTTCTCTCTTGGACATTTGAGTATTTGATGTCATTTCTAAGAAACCATCACCATATACAAGGTCATGAAGATTCACACCTATGTTTTCTCTTTTAAGGTTTTAGCTCTTATATTAAGGTATTTTTTTCATTTTGAGTTATTCATATATTGTCTGAGGTACGAGTCCAACTTGATTATTTTGCATGTTATTGCCTTAGATGTGACCATAAATTTAGAGACAACAAAGTAGCACATTGAGACTCAGCCTAAAGCTTAGTTCTTTTCTTGCCATTGATGTGTCTAGTTCAATATTTAGCAATTAAATTTACTTACTATGATACTGAGAGTTTCTGTGTTTGATTTACTTTTTCAGTCCAATTGGATCTATCATGGACTGAGAGAAATGAAGTCAAACCTTCTCTACTTATATGTTTTTATCTTTCTCATTTTATTTCCTGCTATTTTTTGTTTTATGAAAATTGATGCAATATAATTTGGCACATAGATTTTCATAATTGTTGGATCTTTATTAAGAATTTCACCCTTTATCATTATAAATCATACCACATTTTTTTCTATTTTAATGTTTCTTGCCCTACATTCAAAAGGCGTAATTTTAAAATTATGCTCCCTACTGTATTTTTTAAAATATTTTTTTATTGATTTCAGAGAGGAAGAGAGAGAGAGAAACATCAATGATGAGAGAGAATCATTGATTGGCCACTCTACACTGGGGATCAAGCCCACAACCGGGCAGGTCCCCTGACCAGGAATCGAACTGTGATCTCCTCATTCCTAGGTTGATGCTCAACCACTGAGTGACACCAGCTGGGGCACCCTGCTTTGTTTTTGCTTGCATTTGCATGGTTTCACTCTTTCCATCATTTGATATTGATGTTTCTGAGTCACATTGTTTTGGGTACATTAAGTTTTCTATATGGTATTTTTTGAAAGCTTTTCTCTTTTAAAAAGTAATTTACCAATTTTATTTATTGAAATGGCAGGCATTATGGACTTAGTTTTGCCAAATTGTTGTATGCTATACTTTCTGATTCTATTGCTTTTAATATATTTTATTTTATTTTTGTGCATTTCCCCTGATGCTTTAAAAGTATTACATTTTTAATCTAGTAGTTTTCCTTTAATTATAATGAACATATTTAATACTGTTATTTTAGACAGTATTTATTATCTATAATGAAGAGTGGTGGAATTAGTATATTTACACTTCCTTTATCTTTCTCTTCTACCTCTCCACTACACAAATTTTAGTTATTTTGTTTCTCTAATTGTTTACCATTATCTTTTAAAATATATGGAGATATATACAGTGGTACCTCGAGATAAGAGTAATTTGTTCCGTAACCTTGAGGCGTGGGAAACTATGAGATGCTCAAGTCGCGGTAAACTGGTGGGTCGGGTGCAGCCGGCCGATCCGCGTGATTACTCGTATCTCAACTGTTGGTCATATTTCAAAGCAAAAATCGCTCGCTCGATGGCTCGCATCTCAAAAATCTCGTATGTTAGGGCACTCGTATTTCGAGGTACCACTGTATGTATGTATGTATATGTGTGTGTGTGTGTGTGTGTGTGTGTGTATATATATATATATAGTTGTTATTAAATATGAACTCACTATGATAAAGAACATTAACCATTTTTCTCTGGTTCTTCTCTTTCTTAATTACTCATTTCTACATTATCAGAGTTTATTGAATTTACCAGTGGCCCAATGCAGGCGCATGGATTCATGCACACTGAAAGGAAATTAATTAGAAGATGGCTGGTAGGATGAGACTGGGCAAGATAGGCCAGACACACCCTGGAGCCAACCTCCTGAAGTCTCTCCCCGGTGTCTATGGAGTGATCAGGGTCCCTGTGGCAGGTGGGGTCCCTCGGACTAGCCTGTGGGGATTTTGCTGAAACCAGCTCTCTGACATCCCCTGAGGGGTCCCTGGTGTGAGAGGGCACTCTGAAAAGTTGTTGTCATACAGGTTGTGGAACGCAAATGCAAGTGTGCAGTAAACCAGATTCAGGGCCAACAGTGCTCCAGCAACAATATAACCCACAGCCAAAGATGGAATTGCACAGCTTTCTCCTCTCTGGTTTCAGGATTCATCACCAGAGAACCTCCACTGCCAAGTCACTGCAGCTTGGCAGCTTCTGCATTGAGCAGCTGCCACCTGGTGGTCAGTGCACCTCACAGAGACCAGTTGGAGGGGCACTTAGCATATTAGCCTTTTATATATTTTTTAATCTGTAACTATAGTCTCTGAACATGAAAGGTTAGCATGGTGGTGTGTGCGTAGGCTAAATAGCCATCTCATACATTGGTTTAAGAAAAATTGAATTTATATAGGGAAAAGGGGTGGAGGATGGGATATCCAAATGGAAGGAGTGCACAGCACCAAGCCAAGGGGACACTGGATCAATGATGACAGCAAAAATATACTTTAAAAAGGGGGTCTTGAGTACAGTTTTAGGGGTTAAGCCTGGGGCAAGCTGCCACTGCCCATTGCTCCCCTGGTTGCAAGACTCATGGGGTCCCTTAGAGTTTGGGAGATATATGCCATGGGAGAATGGCCTGGGCGTGCTCCTTGGAGGGAGAGTGCTTACTAGAGCCTTTGTCCAGAGCATATTTACCTCTTTCTTGCAGGTGGAAATCTTAGGGATGGTCTCAGGCAAGGGTCTTAATAGAATACTCATTAGCTTCCCAGGTATGCTCTTTCGGGTGGTCTGTACTGATTGGTCAGTGGCAAGGCAGGTGGTCATTAGTCAATGTAACAGCATCAGTTGTCTGGTTTTGCTGCTTTTTTGGGCCTGGAGCTGAAACACAACTTTAGCCTAGATGTTATCTTTAGGGAGGAAAAGGTCTGGGGCGGAGGTGGTCTAAACTGCATGACCAGTGATATGCTAAGGGAGGAAAGGTTACCCTGCTGGTGAAATTCTTTTTTTTCCCCCAGTTTTTCCCCTTGCTAGGCATGGGGCTTTGTGCCCTAATGAGTTACTGTATCTGGCCCATCATTCTTGCTCTGGGGGTCTAACATTCTGGGAGTTTGTCTAATAGTCTTCACATTTATATTACTTTTAGCTCTACATTTCAATGGTTTCAATACCTACTGTTAGTCTTTTTGCCAAATTATTCATTCATCTCCTCATTAGTTTTTCTAGATGCTAGTTTGGAGTGCAGGATGACAACTGTATTAGTTTTCTACTGCTGCCCATGACAAATTTCTACAAATCCAGTAGCTTGAACAATCAAATTTATTACCCTACAGTTCTGTAAGTCCTAAGTTTGACAAGTTTCTCAGTAGCAACAATAAATCAATAAAGCAGCATTCCTTTCTGTAGGCTCTAAGTGAGAATCATTTCCATGCACATTCAAGCTGTGACAATTGCAGAAATGAAGTTCCACTTGTTTTCTTGTTGGCTGACAGATTGTCCAGGATTCCTGCAGCCGTGGCTCCTGGCTCCCTTCCTCCATCTCCAAAGCTGGCCATGGTAGTTTGGAGTCTCTCACATTTGAATCTCTCTTGCATCTGGCTTATTTCTCTCCCTCTATCATCCATATTTAATAAGGGCTCAGCCCTGGCCAGTTTTCTTAGTGATTAGAACATCAGTCTGCATACCGAGGGGTCTGGGATTCAACTCCCAGTCAAGGGCAGGTACCTCTGTTGCAGGCTCCATCTTGGTCCCAGTTGGAGTGTGTGCAGGAGGCAACCAGTTGATGTGTCTCTCTCTCATGCCTCTCTCTCTCTCCTCTTCCTCCCTCCCGCTCTCTCTAAAATCAATGGAAAAATATCCTAGGATGAGGATTTAAAAAGGGGGCTTAGATGATTACACCAAGCTCACATAGATAGTCCAAGATAATTTCCCTATTTTAAAGTAACCTTACTAGTAGTTTCATCTCTGAAGTCCCTTTCACATGTAAGGTAATATAAGCACAGGTTCCAGGGATTGAACATCTTTGGGTGGCCATCCTTCAGCCTACCACAACCATCAAACTATTTTAAAGTTTTCTTTCTATCACAAAAGAGAAGCTAAAGAACAATTTTTCAGAATCCCCTTTTCTAAATGGTTTGTATTAAAGTTTGCCAATGAGAGGCACTTGCATGAGATTTAGAAGGTAGAACAGATCAGTTTATTTTATTCTACTGGCAGTTGCATCCAGATACATAGGCAGATGAGAGATTCACAAGAGCTTCCTGGTGAGCTCTTAAAAGACATCTGCTTCGTGTGGGTGACAGAGATAGATATTGGGAGCTTCCTAGAGATTCTTGAAACAACAGCTTCATATTACTTATGATATGAAACAAACATCTTTCCTATAACTTGGTCAATTATCATACTCCTTTCTAAACATGGGTCAGCTTTCAACATTTGACCTTCTGCACTTTAATATTTTGAACCTTCTTTAAATGTTTCTTTAATGTGAAGGGTTTTACCAATGTCACTTCTTCTGTGACATTTTCAATCTTCCCATTACAACCACTTTCCCATTTCCCATTTCATGTTTTTTTTTTGTTGTTGTTGTCATTTGTTACACTTTCATTTATTGGAAAATTCCATGTTTCTATTTATCCATTTTTGTAAAATGTCACCTGGCTTTGTCATTGAGAGGAAAATATACTTAGCATGCTTTCCTGTCTGTGTTTGAACTTAACATCAGATGTATAATGACCAATCACTGATAGACTGTGTAAGAAGTGATGTGATTGGTCACTTCTCATAATGCATATTTGTTATTTACATAGTGATATTGTGTACTGAACAGTTAGCAGCAAAATCTGTACTTTATGTAATTACTCAACTGATATATGGTAATATCTGACATTTGAACCATATATTTGGGCAGTTTTGTGAATTACCTAAACTGTAGTGTATTGGCTTGCTAGGGCTGCCATAAGAAAATGTCATCAATTTGTAGCTTAAGTAGCATAAATTTATTTTCTCATAGTTCTGGAGTCTTTAAGTCAAGATCAAGTTGTCAGCACGGTTGGTTTCCTCTGAGAGTCTGTGGCTTATAAATGGCTGTCTTTTCTTTGGGTCTTTACATCATCTTCCCTGAGTATGTAACTGTGATCAAATTTCTTCTTCTTAAAAAGATACCCAACATATTGGTTCATCATAATGAACCCATTTTAACTTCATTACCTCTGCAAAGTTCCTATCTGCAAGTAAGTTCACATTTCTGAGGTACTAGAGATTAGGATTTCAACGTATGAATGGGGCGGGGGGCAGGGGTGGTGAGAGGCACAATTCAGCTCACAATACAATCCAACTGAAATTAGTGCATATACAAGTTGTAGAAAAAGAACGTGTGTTCTGTTTACTCAAATGGATCCTGAGAAAGATAGAGCTAAAATTGGAACTTCAGAAGTATTTTCAAAAATGACTCCTGGAAAATATGTTCCGTTAGGTTTTTCCAAGTGCTAAAAATTTCTTGTGTCTTTATACTTAAATGCCAGATTTTTTTATTATTAGAATTATTGTGTCAGCCTTTCTTTTGTTAATGTCTTTGAAGATAATACTTCATAGTCTTCAATCCTTTTTTTAGTCTTAGGTACATGTACATGAATTAGGAGGCATAGATGTTAGGTGTTCAGTTGGATGAGTTTTAACAGTTGTACAGAACTATGTAACATCATCACAGTTAAGATATAGAACCCTTTCATGACCCTCAAAATTTACATTCTGTCCTTTTGCATATCCAGCCCTAGGCAACCTTTGTTCTGGTTTCAATCACCATGGAGTAGTTGTGCCCTGGTTTTGGAATTTGTAGAAATTGAACCATACAGGTATGTCTGGCTTCTTTCACTCAACAACGTGCTTTTTGGATTCATCTTTGTGTCCTGTGTATCAGTAGTTTGCTGAGTGGTATTGATTGTAGGGATGTGCCACACTGTGTTTTATTCATTCTTCTGTTGATAGACATTTGGGGTGTTTCCAATGCTTAATGTGCATTCTAGTAGAAATCTTTTGTGCATATATATTTTCATTCTAGGAAGAGAATTACAGGGTCATGTTTAACTGTATAAGGAATTACCAAACAATTCTCTAGAGTGGCTATACCATTTGACATTCTCACCGGTAGTATATGAGAATTCCAATCATTTCATATTTTCAACAGTACTTGGAATTGTCAGTTCTTTAAAAAATTTCAGTCATTCTAATGAGTATAAGATAGTATCTTATTATATTTCTCTTATTCTTATTCTAAGCACTTTTTCATATACATATTAGCCATCCTGTGTCTTCTTTTGCAAATTAGACTATTCAATACTTTTGCCCCCTTAAAAAATGAGTTGTCTGTCTTTTGTTTTAAATAAATAAACTTTATTTTTAGGGCAGTTTTAGGTTTACATGAAATTTGTATAGAAAGAATAGAGTTCTCATATTCCTTCTCAACACCCCCCCACACACACAAGTTCCTCCTATTATCAACATCTTGCATGTATGTGGTATATGTGTTATTATTGATAAGTCAATAGTGACACATTATTAACTAAAGACTATAGTTTACATTAGGTTCCACTCTTTATGTTGTACACTCTTACTCTGTTATACATTCTATGAATATTGGTAAATGTATCCATCCATGTGTCCATCATTATATTATCATATAGAAATATGATCATATTTCTCTCTAAAATTCCTTTAAAAAACTCTTATCAGTAAATACCAACAACTGCAATTGTTGGAAAGCATGGTGAGAGTATGTTTAGCTTTGAAAAGAACCACTAAATTGTTTTCTAATGCTTGTTTATATTTTTCACTGTTAATTTTTTAGAATCATTTACATACTAAAATTTTCTTGAAACATATATTCTATTTATATATTCTAAAATGTTTACCTGGCCTATATATTAGTCAACGGTATGGATACGTTCAGTGGCTTTTCTATTCATTTTCTTAACAGTCTTTTGATGAGCAATTTTTTTCATTTATGAAGTCCAATTTATAATATTTTCCTTTTATGGGTGGAAGTCTGCGATGTATCTCAGCTTAATGCTTATATGTGGAATGTTGTAAGGCTTAAGGTTCATCTTTTTGCCCATATGACTATATAGTTTTTATAGAAGTGAACAATCTATACTATCAATTGAAGTTTACATTCTAAACATGGCATCTTAATTTCTGAAAACAATTCTCCAATAAAGGCAATGAGGGCTCCTTGGAGAAATGGCTCATCCCTGAGTTAAAGCAGGAAAACTACAAGATGATTCTGGAATACTGTATTAAACCAGAAGGAAAGAGGGACAAGGTAACTATGTCAATAGGACATAGGAGCCAGCTTAAAGTAGGTTCCCCCTTCAAATAATAGAATTTTGAGCTTCAACATGAATAAGGATAGTAATAGAATACAATCTATAGAATAAAATAGGAATCCAAGGGTTTATACTGATAAAAATAAAGATATAAATAAAAGAGGATTAAAGAAACAATTTTGAATGGAATGTAAACTAGAATTAAATATTTCTTAATAAATACAAAATAATTATCTTAACTTTGGAGTGAGGAAACCTGGCAGAAACCATCTTAACCACTGGATAAAAGTTACCATCACCAGTAATGGACAAAAGGACACCATGTGATTTCCGGTATGCTACATTGATAAAAGCACAGTGATACTTTCATGGTATTCCTGCCAAAAGTGCTTGATATGAATCTAATAATGGAGAAATACCAAGAATTGAGGGACACTTTGCAGGGTTACTAGAAAGCCTGCATTCTTCAATACTGTCCTGAAAATGTATACATATACTTTGAGTAAGTATAAAGGGAGTGTTTACTAAAATACATTTCATTTTCAAAATGGAGCTATCAGCTGATAATGTATATATTTGAGAGGATACTTGTTTATATGTTGTAGCTTTTTCTAATTAATGACAGCTAAATTAGAATGGTTTGTGGAAGGATATGTTTCCTATCATTCTCTCTCTCTTTTTTTTTCTTTTCATTTTCTAGAGCTGGAATAAAATACCCATATTTTATTCCAAAAAGAATTAGCTAAATAATTTCAGGGGACTCTGGGGCAAGCTAGCTACAGGGATAAAGAGAGGCTGTGTGGAAGACTAGCAAGGCAGCAAACAGTTGTCTGATACCTGGCCCTTGGTTGATTTAGCGAAGGGAGAATGTTGATTTGATATGTGAGAGTTAGATAAAGGATATGGTTTCAGATAAAGGCTATGGATTGCAGGGGAGATATAAACAACTTTGGCTTTTGGCCTGGCTCTGTAATTAATGGATACCAAACAAACAAAAACAGAGTCTAAGAAACAGAACAGGATTGCAGATTCATAACATCATATTAGTTCTTTAGATATGGAACTATGCTTTTATCTGTAGCATATCCTGTGTTTTTCCATGTTTCAGTTCTCTACTGTCATGAAATAAACTATCCCAAAACTTTGTGGTTTAAAGCAACTGCCATTTTATTAGTTCATGATTCTGTCAATTTGGAAGTCACTTAGGGCTTACCTGGATTTCTTACTGTGGTATTGCACCACAACTTACTGCTTTTACGGGATTGGGCAAGGCTTTCTCTTCTGGGTCTCAGGCTCCTAAAGTGTCCATCCTTGTGCATGGTCTTTATTCAGAGTCAAGGAGGCACCCATGTCAATTGCTAGATCTGGTATCTGCCACAGGATGTGTGTTCCTGATAGAACTCTGGGTATTTTTTTTTCTGTAGAAGTGCAGCAGTATAATAAGAAGATAAGAAAATCCTTGGGAAAGTGGAATGGGGAAACTGAGGCAATAAAATTAAACAAGGCCAAACAGTTTGGGTGGCTTGCAGCCAGCTTGTGAATTGCAAGACCTTATCTTCCCTAATCAAGCATACTAGTACTTGAGAGCAAATGGCTCATACCCTCCTCCGTAACCAGAAAATACATATCTTAAATCACCCTGGCCTGGGAAAATAGAGAACAAACATCTAATTAATGCCATTTGTGCCAGCTAAACCCAAGGACCATATGAAGTCTGGGGAACAAATAATAAAAACAAAAACAAAACAAAACAAAACAAAAACATTAAAGCCAGACAGAACTAAGATAAAAGTAAAACAGACCAAAGAATAATCAATGTTATATTCAATAAAGGTTTAATCTCCAAAATTTATAGGGAACTCACACAACTTAACAAAAGGAAGATGAACAATCTAATCAAAAAATGGGCAAAGGACCTAAATAGACACTTTTTGAAAGTGGACAAACAGAGGGCCAAGAGACATGAACAAATGTTCAAAGTCACCAATTATCCGAGAGATGCAAATCAAAACAACAATGAGGTACCATCTCACACCTGTCAGAATGGCAATCATCAACAAATCAACAAATGACAAGTGCTGGTGAGGATGCTGAGAAAAAAGAACACTGGTGCACTGCTGGTGGGAATGCAGACTGGTGCAGCCACTGTGGAGAACAGTATGGAGTTTCCTCAAAAAGTTAAAAATGGAACTCCCATTTGACCCAGTGATCCCGTTCCTAGGATTATATCCCAAGAAACTAAAAACACCAATCAGAAAGGACATATGCATCCCTTTGTTCATAGCAGCACAATTTATAATAGCTAAGATTTGGAAACAGCCTAAGTGTCCATTAGCAGATGAGTGGATTAGAAAACTGTTGTACATCTACACAATGGATTACTATGCTGCTATAAAAAGAAAGAACTCTTACCATTTGCAACAGAATGGATGGACCTGGAGAGGATTATGCTAAGCGAAATAAGCCAGTTGGAGAAAGATAAATATCATATGATCTCACTCATTTTTGGAATATAATGAATATAAACTGATGAACAAAAATAGATCCAGAGAAATAGAAGGATGGAATAGACCATCAAACCTTAGAGGGAAGAAGATTGGGGAATGGAGGGGGGGTGGGGGGCCGTAAGATATCAACCAAATGACTTGTATGCATGCATATGAGCATAACTCATGAATACAGACACTAGGGAGGTGATGCATGTGCTGGGGTGGGGGAAGAGGTGGAAAGGGCTGGGGAGAGGTCAGTGGGGATAAAAGGAGACATGTGTAATACTTTAAACAATAAAGAATTTAAAAAAAGGAATAACCAAAACTCCCCTATACGCTCATTTTAATGCATCACCATATTAAAAATGCACCTGGAAAACTGATGAACATTCTACGGAAACCCTCTCCTAAAATTCTAGCCTGCAGAAAAAAAAAAAAGATAAAAAGCCCTCAGGACAAAGACTTAATGAGGGCTCACTCTAGAGCAGTGGTTCTCAACCTTTCTAATGCCACGACCCTTTAATACAGTTGCTCATGTTGTGGTGACCCCCCAACCATAAAATCATTTTCGTTGCTGCTTCATAACTGTAATCTTCTACTGTTATGAACTGTAATGTAAATATCTGATATGCAGGATGTATTTTCATTGTTACAAACTGAACATAATTAAAGCATAAAAACAATCACAAAAACAATATGTAATTATATATTGTGAAATATTTATTTCTAATTACAAATAAATGAAATTTTGTCTTGAATCGTGGTGTAGCATGGGCAACAGTCTTCATATGACAACAGTAAACTACACTGCTACACTGAGGAGCGGTCTGTTGGTTCCTAAGAGCATGGGAAATAGGTGTTTTCCGCTGGTCTTAGGCGACCCCTGTGAAAGGGTCATTCGACCCCCAAGGGGGTCACGACCCACAGGTTGAGAACCGCTGCTCTAGAGCATGCCCATGCCTCTTCCTGGCCATGAAGAGGGTGATTTTTTATTTCTAAGGGTCCCCAGGAGACTTGCTGCCAGGGAAGCAGCAACAGCTCCTCCCAGCCTCACCCCAGATCCTGTCTCCAAGGCCCCCTTTTCTCTGACTTCCAGGGAGCTAGCCGCAGCTCAGGCTGTGCTCACTTCTTTCCTATAACATTTCTAGAGAGCCAAAGCAGAGCACTGCCTAGGCTCTCTCCTGCTGTGTCTTCTACCCTAATTCCTTCCTTTGTGTCACTGTCCCCAGCATTAATAAAACACATGCTCAAATCCATCTGAACTCCTCTTGTAAAATTTTTCCTACGTGAAGTCAAGGACTCACACACTAGAGGCTGGCCTGAGGCAGACCTGCTCTGGGCTGTCCCTGTCCTATAACGGAAGGGTCTGGACATTGGAAGTGGAGCTAGACACTCACTGCTGCACCAGGCAGGGTCACCCTTCACCCTGTGAATGGGCAGGATGGCTGGAAACCTATCCCCGGCCTTTCCTGTCCCTTCATTCCATCCACTGAGCATTTATGGAGTACCTAGTAAACACTTCCAGAGGCTGAAGGTAAAAGGATAAGTGAAAGAGAGTCCCTGGCCTCAAGGGGATTCTCGTCTAGCGGGGGAACGCATGTCATAGCAGAATTCAGGGGATCATATTCTCTCTTACCTGCTCTTTTTTCCTGTCTACCCTCTCAGCAAAGGGATGGATCCCTCTTCCTCTCCTTGCTTGGATTTTGGCCCTCTTTTTCTTCTATCTCTCACCATCTCACTTCCATGGATGTCCATTCAATTCTATTGTAAAAGGACTAAAGGGTTTTTTTTTAAATAAATTCTTTAGCCAATTCTATCATGTCTGTCATTTTTTTACGATGGAGACTGATTCATGATCAGAGATAGAACATCCTGGACAGTGTGAAGAGTATTTTTTTATACAGCCACCACTTCTAATTTTTATTTCAACTTCTGTGCTATGAGATTGTTTCATCTACCAAACATTTATGGAGCTTTTTATTCTGGACCAGGCACTTTTCCAGGCATTAGGAATAGAGCAGCTAACAGTGCAAAATCTCTGCCCACATAGACCTTCATTCTAAAGTGGAGGCAGACTGACAAAGTTCTAATGAGATGATGGCTGCTGGTATGGTAAATGCTAGGTAAAGACATGAAGCATTGTAAGTGAGTATAGATTGCTGGCAGAAAGCAAGGTGCTCTGATAGATGAAATGGTCAGGAAAATCTTTTCCAAAAATAGTGGGAGAATGAGTCAGGCAGCGAACCAGGAGAGTCCTTGCTAGGCAGAAACAATATATAAAGTACAAAGATCCTGAGATCAGAGCTGCTTCTTGTGTGTGAGACTCAGCAGGGAGGACATTGTAATTAGAGCAGAGCAGGCCATGAACAGGGGCATAGAAAGTGAGGCAGGGCCTCCTGGACCATGACCAAGACTTTGCTGCTTTGGGTGAGAAGAAAAAAATGTTGGAGGGTTTTGAGCAGGGGAGTAAAGAGATCTAACTTCTGTTCTAAAAGATTCCTATGCCTACTCTGTAGAGAATATATGCATTGTAGGAAGAGGAGAGTGAAATTTAAGAGATATATTGCATCAATCAGGTAAGAAATAAAGGCTGTAATCTGGGTGGTTGGTAATAGCAGAAGTGACAAAAAAGTGATTAAATTGGGGATATATTTTAAAAGCCAAGCCAACAGTTGGCTCTAAGGGCTTGGGCACAATTCAATTGTCAGCAAATACTTCAATAATCACATTCTAAGTAGAAAAAAACAAAACCATTTAAAAACACAAGTCTTCATTGTTAAACAAAAATAACACCTAGTAGCCAAGTGACATAATATTCAGGTCATGAAATAGTCAACATCACAAAGATGCTTGCAAATGGTGCTTGGATAATTTTGCAGAACTTTTTATACTTCACTTTTTATTAAAATAAGAAAGGATAGACATACACAATATTATTTCCCACTGAAGAAAAATCCCTGTTTAAATATTTTGTTTTGTCTTAAAGACAGGGCGCCTGGAAGGGGAGGGGGGGGTCTTTCATAACTGAAACAATGACTCCCCTGGTTGTGGCCGATAGTGCTGATAGCTTCTGGATGTGTGAGATTTAAACAAGCGAGAAAATGTGTTCAACATCACACAAGCGGAATCTAATGGCCACAGGCCCACGAAGGGGTATTGAATTGTGTGAGTAGGCTGGGTCGAAGGGTAGTTGATTCTTTAAACTTGAGAAGGTTGGCCTTCTCCGGGACCAAGATGGTAATGCTTGCTAGATCCTGCCAAACGCAAGTCCCACCTCGAGGGCTGCGGCAGCCTAGGAACGACTTTATACGGGGCCTCAGCCACGCCCTGCCCCCGCCCTCTCTATTATGTCGTCTCAGCCCCGCCCTCCCCCTGTGGCCCCGCCCCGCGCCGCGTGGGCGTCGTCCCAGGACACGCCCCTCCCCCTCGGCCCGGAACCTGGGCGGCGCCTGCGCCTGGGCCTCAAAAGCGCCTCTGTGGGCGGGACTTGCGCAGCCGCTGGGACCTCTTCATCCTCCGCTGCTCTTCTCCCCGGGCCCGAGCGTCTCTGAGGACACGCACTTCCTGCGCGGCCTTGGTGCGCACCTTCTGGGAATCCAGCCGACCCCGAAGCAGCGAGCCCCGCCGTTCCGAGCTGTTCGCCATGGTGGACGAGTTGGTGCTGCTGCTGCAGGCTCTCCTGGTGAGGCACCGCGCCCTGAGCATCGAGAACAACCAGCTGATGGAACAGCTGCGCCTGCTCGTGTGCGAAAGGGCCACCCTGCTGCGCCAGGTACGTCCGCCCAGCTGCCCGGTGCCCTTCCCCCACACGTTTGACGGCGAGACCTCCCGTCTCCCCGAGTTTATCGTGCAGACGACATCTTACATGCTTGTCAACGAGAACCGATTCTGCAACGACGCCATGAAAGTGGCCTTCCTAATCAGCCTGCTCACCGGGGAAGCTGAGGAGTGGGTGGTGCCCTACATCGAGATGGATAGCCCCCTCCTAAGCGATTACCGGGCCTTCCTTGAGGAGTTCAAACAGTGCTTTGGCTGGGATGAGGAAGAAGACGATGATGACGACGAAGTAGATAATTACTAGGCCCTGAGACCCTAGGGCCTGGGGGAGGGGAGGGGTGAAGCCTGCAAGCCACCCCCCATCTTCCTCCGCCTCTCCCTGAGCCACCATGCTCACCCTAGCCCTCCCTTCTTATTTTCTACCCTTGCTCTCCGCTTCCCTCCCTCATCCCCAGTAGTGCTTGTCTTTGTTTCAAGAACTGTGCTCCAGTTTCCTGCTGCTGGGGCTGGGAGTTATCTCTGAAGCATGCTGCCACCCATTGTGGCCTGCCCCAGGATGCACGCCTGCTACTCTGGACTGTCATGAGCCCAGCTCTCTGGCGAATCCCTGTTACAAACTGGCCTATGCATAGCCCTGCATCGGCCCAGAGACTTACGCTGTCACTACACTACTATCCACTACATTCCAACAACAGACCGCCACCACCTTTGGAGATAAGGAGCAGCCTAGAAGATGCCTGAGTCGGCTACCCCTCCCTCCTTGGACATTGATTTGGACATCTCACCAACCCCTGAAGGGGCCAGTCTTTCAACCTGGTTAGTTCATTTCCAGAGTCCTCCCCTCCCCCACCAGATTGCTGCTGGAGTCTACTGTGCCTGGCAGCCAAATTGTTGACATTTTTCTCCTATACACCAGTTCTGCATAGCTGTCATTTTCCCTTAAAAATTGCAGTAATCCCACAGATGTGTGCATTTGGACAAAAATGCTAAAAACAAAGCCAATAAAAACAGGTACTCAGCCCAGCTTTCAATACTACCTGGAAAAAGCACTTGCCTTCTTCTCAATAAATATCAAGCACTATGGAAAAAATCATCAGTGTCCTTTAATGGTTAAGGGATATCACTGGCCTCTGTCTCTCTACCCTGACTTACATTATTCCCATTGAGATCAGGGGACCTAGTTGAACCCCATTCCCACTTTCATCTCTAGGTTGCAGAGGACAGGTAACATAGGACTTTATAGGAATTCTGGTGTTCCCCTGGCCAGGCATTTCTTACTGGTGAAAGGAGCGGCCTCCGGGGCCTCTAGGGTGGCATGGGTAAAGGGTAGCTGAGTGAGTAGCACACCATCCCAAATTGGGACATTTTTGAGAGGGAAAGAGGGCATTCATAATTAGACTAGGACAACAGGCATGAATCTGGATCCATATAATATTTCTACCTTTCCGAGCCTTTCATTTCCTTCCTCAACACTGCTAGGGGAATTCTGCCCATTAATCATTATTGCTTTTGGGGTGCTTTTGCCTTTAGGCTTTAATTAACAATGGAGAACATTATTTTATTGCCCCTTTCAGCTGCTTGAGCTAATATTAAATTATGCATCCTGGGGTAAATGCACCCATAATAAATAGAGCCTGATCTTAATTCATCTTCCTTGGGCTGACAACACACGTAGAATCCTCACCTACACACGTGCCCCAGATTCCTGCCTATGAAAATTGGCAAGATGCTGTGCTGTCTCCTGAACTTGATCTTACCCTGCTGAGCTCTGCCGAAATCTTGTGGGCCTGGGGGGCTTGGAGACATTGAGTGAGTCCAGTGGGTGCTAAGGAGAATCTGCATACCTTTGAGAGGTCATTATCCCAGGTTATCTAAAATTTAAATCAGAGACCCTTGGTTGAGGGGCTGTGGGGAGTAAGTACCTCTGCCAGCCAGGAACTTTCAGGAGGATTTGAGGAGTTCCAAGTTCTCATTCTTACCCATATCTGCCCAAATGTCCATTGTACCATACTTGGAGCCAACTATACCTTAGGACCTCTAGTGAATTGAGGAATACATTTCCTTATTGTTTAAGGCCTTTGGGGCTGGATTTTGTTGTTGTTTGTATTGGTAAACCTCACTGGATTCAATGAAATACCTGTCATACTACTGGTCACACCCATGAGATACTTAGAACTGTCCCTGCTACATAGTGAGCACATTCAGTAAACATTGGATGTTAAGTTCCTGGCCTGGGAGCCAAAGTTTTACTTGGAAGCAGGTCTCTTGCTATGAGCCTGGCTTTAGTTGCCATGAACAGGAGCAGAGCAGGCACAGGGAGAGTGCAAATGAGTATGTGGCCTCATTTACTCTTTGGGATCTGTCATAAAGTCACAGAGAAACCAGTGTACTTGAACAGGCAAACAGGCAGTTACTTCTTGGACTTAGGAAAATTGTTTCTAGAGGGTATGACTTAGAAAAGGAGGCTGAGGCCCCAGATGGGGGTTCATGTCGGAAAGTAGGCAACAACTAAAAGCTAGGTAAAGAGCCCAGCAAAACCAAAAATCACTCAAAAATTATCAGTGGTCCAGGTATATTAAAAGGAGTTAGAGATATGGCAGTAAATGAAAGGTGGTGGTAAACGAGAGGAGGCTAAACTCCTTATAATGAGTCTAGTTTGTTGTTTCTCTGGCGCCTCGCAGTAGAACTGGGAAGATAATGTAGCTACAGGCAAGGTCCAGAAAGAATCTAGACTGTGATTAGATCTGGGAGTGACCTTTCTGGATGGAAGTTGAAGATCAGTAGATGAGATTTACTCCCCACCATCAAACCAAGTTAGCACAAGCTCTATAGGGGAAGGAAAGGATCTCTGGCGAGTGAGGATACCATGCCAAGGCGGCATCTGAATAGCATCCATGAGAGCTAAGCCAAGGAGCTTCTGAGATCAAAAAGGTGCTTGCTCAGTGTGTGTGTGTGTGTGTGTGTGTGTGTGTGTGTGTGTGTGCGCGCGCGCGCACTGCAGAGAATCATAATGGGAGAATCTGGCTCTACCACTTAGGAAGGAATTCCTGACAGTGCCATAAGGCAAAATACAAGAGAATAGAGAAGTAAATCAGCATGTCTAAAGGTAAAAAGTACCACTTAGATGGAAACTATTAAGAGTGGGTGGAAATGTTGAAATAGCAAATGCAAACTTCAAACTCCTGAATTCTCATCTTGGGCTTTAATGGTCATTGAAATAATGCTATTAATGGAATGAAATTAATCATAATAAAGGTTATAATAATTTAATCGTATTAAATCTACTAGTGTATCTTTGGATTTTTCTAATCACTTGAACAGGTCAGCACTGCTACCCATTCTGTATTGCTGTTTTGCAGGATGGTATATAAAGCTAGAAATACATTATGTTTATTGTGTTTGGTTATTTTCTGCTATTACAACATAGTGAAAACTTCAGCAATCAGAAAATAGGCAGATAAAAAAGAAGGAATTCTTACCATTTGCAGCAACCTGGATGGAACTGGAGAGCATTATGCTAAGTGAAATAAGCCAGTCAATGAAAGAAAAATACCACATGTTCTCACTCATTTATGGATAATAAAGAACATTATAAACTGATGAACAAAAAGATAGATACAGAGGCAGTAAAGCATCAAACGGACTGTCAAATTACAGCAGGAAGGTTAGGGAGAGGTGGGGTAGATAAGAGATCAACCAAAGGACTTACATGCATGCATATAAGCATAACCAATGGACACAAGACTCTGGGGGTTGGGGTATGCATGTGAGTGAAGGGGGGATGGGAAGATATGTGTACATGTAATACATTAATCAAAATTTTAAAAAAATAGGCAGACTAGAGGAAGACTTACTGTTAAAATTAATGGGATATTTATTTTTTAACAAATGACCTACATTTTTTCTAGGTTCTTAGAGCAATTAAAACAAAGTAATAAAGAGATATTTATATGAGGTTCTGAGAATGTTTTCTTCAGTGGATCATTAGGGTGGGATAATTGTATGAAGCATATTTATTATTTGCTTTGAAATATGAATTTTGCTATAGTAGTGTTAAAAGTGGTTGTTTGTATTCTAGAGTAGTCTAAATGTAGTATTCCCTATAGTCTTATGTTCATTTAGTTCTAAAGGTAGATACAGTGAACTATTACCTATTTGGTGTCCTTCCACAGTGCTGCTATCTACTTCCTTTAAGGAAAATCTGATCACCCCCCCCCCTCCCTTGCATTTTTATCTTCCTGTCTGAAATGCCTCTGTTAGGATTTTTTCCTTTATCTTCAAATGTTCTATTGCCCAGAGACATACTTTGAAGCAATGTAATTGGCCTGGGATAGGTAATAGCTTGCTTGAAGTCATACTTATGAGTAGCATAGCAAGATCTGTTAATGGAGCAGAAAGCCTCTGCTGGATGAATTGGGGGAATTGTGGTGAGACACTACCAAGGGGTGAGGTTCAGAATAGCAATGTTTGTACACCTCCCTTTCTCTCTTCAGGACCTGCTATCTGATATAATCAATAAGAATTTAATTTTTCTTATTATGATATCTTCAAGATTTGCATTCTTCCTCCTCCTTCCTCCCCAAATGACAAATGATTTCATCAACAAAATTGCATTAATATTTTGCTTTTATTTTAGCCAAAGTCCACAGTCAGTTTAACTGAATTTCCAGTCAGTTCAGAGTAATTCAGTCAACTCAAGATTTAGAAAAAAAACAAAAACAAAACACTGTTACGTGACTATTTATATGCCTCATTTTAAATCTTTAGTTTTAAAACAAATATTACCAGTAAAAGAAAGTAAAACAAATTATATTTCACTGGTAAGTGGAGTAATTGTGATATTTTTTATTAGAGGCTGAGGTTTGCCAGCTGAAGGGAGGGATGCTGCCGGCTCCAAGGAGGGAGCCATGTCCACTGCCATACACCCTCAGTTCCCAATTCCAGCTCAGGACCCAAAGGCCCTGGCAGGGTCAGAAAAGGAGTATACGGTCATTGGGCTGGGTGCAGAAGGAATGGCTGCCGCCGCCACCCCATCACCCCATGGTTCCCTGCCTCCCTGCCTCCTCCTTCCTGCCTCCTCCTTCCCTTACCTCCATACCACCACTGTGGTGGATGGGAGGCCCCAGGGGAAGGGAGAGGACAGGAGTAAGACAAACTCTTATGTCCTTGTGTCGAGGGCTGACTTTCAATAGATCACAGTGAGGGATCTGCACTGCTACATATGAAACCCCCACCCAGAAGCCTGTCATCTACAAATGGTTAAGCACCAGGGTCCGATGGGGGCCTGCCAGGGCAGGGACCAAGGGCAGTTTACTGGCTGCTGGAGGTTGCCTGTGGGAGCACACTGACCAACAGGGGGAAGCTCCTACATTGATCACCTGCCCCCTGGTGGTCAGTGCATGTCATAGAGACTGGTCATTCTGGTCTCTCGGTCATAATGGTTGCTTAAGCTTTTATATATATAGACTAGAGGCCCAGTGCATGAAATTCGTTCATGGAGGGGGTCCCCTCAGCCTGGCCTGAACCCTCTCCAATCCAGGACCCCTCGGAGGATGGGGCCTAAACTGACAGTCGGATATCACTCTCACAATCCAGGACCGCTAGCTCTTAACCGCTCACCTGCCTGTCTGCCTGATTGCCCCAAACACTCTACCTGCCTGCCTGATGCCCCTAACTGCCTCTGCTTGCCAGCCTGAATGTCCCCTAACTGTTCCCCTGCCAGCCTGACCACCCCCTAAATGCCCCCCTGCCAACCTGGCTGCCACCTAACTGCCCACCTGCTGGCCTGGCTGCCCCCTAACTGCTCCCCTGCCAGCCTGATAGCCCCTAACCACTTCTGCCTTGACCCCTATCACCGTGGCTTTGTCCAGAAGGAAGCTGAACATCTGGAAGATATCTGGTCAACCCAGTCTAATTAGCATATTACCATTTTATTAGTATAGATTCACCTGTTCTATTGATACAGATAATTCCACAGCATATAGGAATTTTGCAACTGCTTATTTGAATGTTCACAATTAAATTGTTAACATATACAAAAGTAGAGAGAATAATAAAATGAGCCTTCATAGACCTATCCCTGTAATAAAAACTTGCTAACATTTTTGCTTAATTTATATCTTTGCTTATAATTGTTATGGAATATTTTAAATCAATCCTAGATATATCAATTTACTCTTCAGCACTTTGGTATGTTTCTCTACCAGGTAAGGGTTTAAAAACAATCCATAATGTCATAATCACATGAACTGAAATTAACAATTACTCCTTAATATTTAATACTCAATTTTATTCAAATATTCCAGTGCCTTAAAAATATCTTTATTTTATATTTTTATTATTATTATTATTTAATCCTCACCTGAGGATATTTTTCTATTGATTTTTAGAGAGTGGAAAAGAGAGAGAAAGACCAAAGGAAATATTGATGTGAGAGAAACATCAATTGGTTGCCTCCTGCATGAGCACTGACCAGGGACTGGGTCAAGAAGGAGCTTGCAGGTGAGGTATGTGTCCTTGACCAGAATTGAACCTGAGACCTTTTGGTCCAAAGGCCAATGCTCTATTCCCTGAGCCAAACTGACTTGGGCAAAAACAATGTCTTTGTAATTATTTGGTTGAATTATGTTTCAAAAAATGTCAACACATTTGGTTTACATATATCTGAATTCTCTTTTAATTGATAACAGTTCCCCTTAACCCTTATTTGCCCAGCAATTTATCTGTGGAGGAAACCAGGTCATTTGTCCTGTGGAATTTTATATTTTCTACTGGAAGCCCAGTGCATGAATTCATGCAGGAGTGGGGTCCAGCTGGCCCAGCCCAAATCAGCGGATCGGGGCCAGGCCTGTTGAGAGGAGGAGATGGCAGGAGGTTGGCCAGCCGGCCTGCCCCAATTAGGGCGGGATCAGGATCAGGATCAGGCTGGATCAGGGTCAGGCTGGCTGGGGGGAGGGGCCCTGGGAATTGGCAGGTGAGTTCCGCCCCCAGTTGGGGTTGGGGGGGAGCTGATTAGGGGTGAAGCTGGCTGGGGGGAGGGCCATAGGCTAATCAGGGTGGTGGGGCAGGGCTGGCTGGTGGGAGAGGTTGCAGGAATTTGGCTGGCCAGCCCTGCCTCCTGTTGGAGTGGGGGGGCAATCAGGGGCAGTTTGGCCAGGGGGTTGACTGTGGGCCAATCAGGGTGGGGCAGGCTGATGGGGATGGAGTCATCCAGGGGGAAGGGCCATGGAGGGGGCATTGGCCAGCCACCCTGCCCCCTGCCATCGATCTGAGTGGGAGAGATTTTGCTGGAGATATATATATATATATATATGCTTTATTCTCATATCCTTGCCCAAATTTCTTTTGGGTTATTGATGTTTCTTTTTCATTTTTTTAAAGTGCTTTATTTATTAAGTATCTGTAACAAATTAAATATTTATATGCATTTTGTCATTTTCCTTTTCATTTTTTAATGATATTTTAGGCTCTTATGAAAATATCTAATTTATTTCCATTTTCCACTATCTCCTCACATTTCTGTGTTCTTTAATTTATTTGCTTCAATTATTTTAGTGTTTATACATGTAAATACTGTATATACTCAATTTTATTCTTTTTATGATTTTTTATTTTTATTTTTTTATTATTTATTTATTTATTTATTTATTTATTTATTTATTTCCCCTATTGCCCTCCTCACCCCCCAGTACATGCCCTCATCTATCTCCCCACCCCTTCTGCCCCTTCTGACCTCCCCCATTGCCCTGTATCCACTGGCTATGCCTACACACACATGCGTACAAGTCCTTTGGTTGATCTCCTATAGGCCCCTCCCCCTCAACTTTACTCAATTTTAGTCTACTATTTTTCAGATATGAATGATTTATTTTGACTCTCAACCATGAAAGATGAAGAACTCAACATACACAGTAAAACTTTTCCCTATCAACTCTGTAAGTTACATTGTTGCTATGTTATCAGTGTTTATAATATTTATGGTTTCCTGTGAGCATACTCCCAATGTGTTTTATTCTTCTTAATACATTAGATACATGAATTAAATTACTATCTTATCCACTTTTCATTTAATTTTTGTTGTTAGCTTGTTTTTTTTTCTATTTTAATGGTTTCTTCAAAACACACACACACACACACACACACACACACACACACACTCCTAGAAGTTATATGCTTTGAGGTGAGTTCATGGGTCACATTTTCTTTTCTTTCATTGCTCCATTAACTTTTAGTGTTGAATGTTATTTTGTAGAAGTTTGAGGCCATTCTAATACGTTTTCACTCATAATTTATTTGATATATTATTGAGGTCTGGATACTTTTGAAATTTTGAATAGGATATATCTAAGTGTTATTCATTCTTTGTCTTTTTTTTTTGCCGATTTGAGACTTGAGTTATTTATGCAAAGCTTTCTTAATAATTTCTTTAAATATAAATAATATAGTTCAGTTGGCATGGCTCAGTAGTTAAGTGTCTACCTATGAATCAGATCATGGTTCAATTCCTGGTCCGGACATATGCCCAGGTTTTGTGCTCGATTCCCAATGTGGGGCATGCAGGAGGCAGCTGATCAATGATTCTCTATCATCATTGATGTTTCTATTTCTCTCTCCCTTTCCCTTCTTTTCTGAAATTAATAAAAATATTTTAAAATAAATATAAATTAGATATACTGATGTTTATGTTGAATGATCTTTACTTCCCTTCTAGACTTTAAATTTTCTCCAGCTTTTAAATGTTTTCTTCATTTCCAATTTATTGTGCTCATTTTTATCAACCCCATTCTCTATATCCTTTACAATGGATTCAGGAGTAACTGTCATTCTTTGTGTTGCTTCCAATTTGGCTTTATTTCTGTGATAGTTTCCTTTCACTTCTTGGCTAAGTGTTGCCAGCTCAGGTTTTAGCTCCTACTGACTCCTGCATATTCCTAAATCACCTACTAATAGTATATCTGATTTGTTCTCTTGCTGTATAACTATGATTCCTTTATGTTTTTAAGTTTATGGTAATGTGATATGTTCACATCTGTTTCCTGGCGGTACTTTTCTAAGGGAATGTTCTTTGCCATTTTTGCCCTGTTCCTTCACTCTTTGAGTGTTCTATGAACTACTCAGTATCTTGTTTACTTCCTAGTAATATTACCTTTTCTCAGTTAAGAACAGCTAAAGTCAGCCTTCTTTGTCCCTTTTAGTCCAGTTCCAACACCATTTATCTGGCAGAAATAACTCAATGTTCATCACTTGTACATTGCATGCTTCCCGTTTTCCAGAAATAAGAAAGACATGACCCATATTTTAACATTTCTTGGGTCATTTCTATAACATTTTCATTGTACCTGAATGTACCTAGATCAGCGATTTTCAACCATTTTCATCTCACGGCACACATAAACTAATTACTAAAATTCTGCAGCACACACAAAATATATATTTGTGCCAAATTGACAAAAATAAGTATAATTTTGACTCATTCACACTGGACAGCTGTTGTTGTGTTAGCTATTGTCATCTTTTATTTGACAATCTGGGCTTAATCAGAAGGAATAACAACAGCCTGTGATTATTGGAATCAAGAGTCTAGGTCAGTGGTGGGCAAACTGATTAGTCAACAGAGTGGCGAGCCGCTGTTTGCCGACCACTGATCTAAGGGAAGAGAGGTCAGTGCCCCTACCTAACTAGACAGGTATTGTATGTTTTAAAAATTCTTTCATACTAGTTGAAAATCACTAACCTACATCGATGATATCTGACATTATTTTCAGAGTCGATATTCTGTACTTTTGGTTCTCTCCCCTGCTGCTCAGTACTTCTGATGTATAAATCACCTGAAATAGTCTGTTCCTAGAAAATGTCAAGCTAACTTTTGAGAGAGATTGAATAAGACTCAGCTTTGGGATTGGAAGAAACTCTCTTTATCTCTTAAGTTTCCAAATTAAGGTCAATTTTGCCATCAGCTCTTTGGAACATCTTTTTATCCCCCGTGTAGCGAGAAGGAAAATGGAAGGGTTTTAATCATCTGTGGAGAACAGGAGCTGCTTATGGCAGAAATCAGATCAATATGTATATGGAAAAAGGAAATCTGTTGTTCATTAGAATAAAAAGTGAGGAGAGTGAAATTAGTATCGGAAAATGAACTTAAATGAGATAAACAAGTATATATGGAAAGATTCCTTTGCTGTGAATTGAGAATGGATTGTTTGGATTGTTATTTACACACTGTTTAAGTTCAATGATAATTTTGATACCTGTTGTGGCTTTTCCATAGATTTACTTTGCAAACCCCAGATTGCTACTTGACTATACTGATTATAAAATTCTGTACCTATATCATGGGGGGTAATTACATCTCAGGACTAATATTAAAAAAAAAACTACCTAGTACATTATATGATAATCAATAAATATTAACTTTATTATTTTCTTCAATAAATATTATTTAGTAAAATAGTAATGTAAGATTAATTGTCATACTAGACGTGTTCTGGTAGAAAGACACTGATATTGGGGGATTTACTGTGTTGGAAGAAAATATTTTCAACACATTAATATAAACAGTAATATCAGAGAGAAATTCATTAGAGTTCATATCAAGAACATGTGAACAGCATTTGACACTTTAAAAGTCACTTTCATTTTCATTGTTTTTATTTATGACTCATACCAACAGTGAAGAGGTATTTTTATTTGCAATTTTAACAATATTTTCTAAATATACTGTTAATTTATATGAAAATTTTATTTTTCAGTTCTTATAGTTTCAATTGGTTTTGTCTTATAATTGAAGTGAAGGTAGTGGCAGTTCTCTTTTACTCTTGTTAGTGACAATGCTCCTAATGTTTTCCTATCATATATATAAACACATTTGTGTATTCTGTGTGTGCATGATGTTATTTTATTTCACAGTGTTAAATTATGTACAGCCTGTTTTTCCCTTAGATTCATTAAAATGATAAGTAAATTAATTTTCTCATATTAAACCATTCCTGCATTTCTGAAATAAATCCCATTTTGTCATAATATCTTTTTGCTTTTAATGTGCGACTTGAATCTGCTTGCTAATATAATTCAAAAATTCTAATTGGTAGTTATGAGATTTGCCTGCAATTTTTCTGCTTATGTTTTTGTCAGGTTTATGTATCAATAGTATGTCTCTTTCATTAATAAAATGAAAGTTTTCCTTTTACTATGTCCTAAAAAAATTTAAGTAGCAGAAGATTAAGTCACATCCAGTTTCAATTTAAAATCTATGTGAACAAAATAATCACTGCAAGGTTAGTACATCAAAATTTTTCAGTGATAATAGTATATGCTATTTGAAAGTACTTTGTTTATTAAATAGTTTATAAAAAGTTTAATAATAGTTAATTATAGTTAATATTTGAATAGTTAATAATTAAATAAAATGTTTAATAATTATTTTTATATTATATGGTTTGATCTTTAATTTTATGAATCTATTATTATACCCATTTTATGGATAAGGAAACTGAGGTTCAAGAAGGATTAAGTAGCTTGCCCAAGCCACATACTAGTAAGCAGCGATAGAAGAACTCAAACTTAGATCTATTGTTTTCATAGACTCTGTTTATTCCATACTGCTTTCATGAAATCTAGTTCACTCTTTTATGACAACAGTTGGCTAAACAATGACACTACTGGTTCTCACTACAAGTAGTATCCATGAATGCATTGTGATAGAAGACAGAAATATATGTATGTCTGGGTAATCATTCTCTCTCTCTCTCTCTCTCTCTCTCTCTCTCTCTCTCTCTCTCACACACACACACACACACACACACACACACACACATCCTTCAGAGGAAGTCATGGGAAAAGATTACTTTGAACCATCAGTTCATAAAATTGAAATAACCTCTTAGCATACAGAGTTATGATTTGGGAAACATGGTTCTATTCATAGCAAATCCTCAGTTTACTCATCTGCCTAATGAAATAATTATATTGACTATAAGTCACCAGCCATTTTGAAGAAAGCCTATTAAAAACAAAAACCAGCCAGGCCAGTATGGCTCAGTTGATTGACCATCGCCCCAGGTACCAAGAGGATGCAGGTTCAATTCCTGGTCAGGGCACATGCCCACGTTGGGGGCTCAATCATCACTAGGGGGTGTGCAGAAGGCAGCCAATGATATTTCTCTCTCATCTATATTTCTGTATCTCTTTATCCCTCTCCCTTTTTTATGTCTAAAATTAATAAAAACATATTTTTAAAAATTAAGTAAAAGTAAAAACCAAAACAAATAAAATCTTAAATGAATAAAAATTCCAAACAACTGTAAGAACAGATTTTAAATGATGCCAGATGCTTTCTATAATGTATTATAATTCCAGGAACAACATAGTACATAATCGCTTGTATAATATTGTGACAACTTGCACTGAAGTAACTAGGAATGGGAAAATATAAGTGTAAACTAATTAATATAATATAATATAATATAATATAATATAATAATCTCTCTCTATAAAAGCCCAGATATCAAATGGCAGAACGACCAGAACAACTGGTTGGCCAGTTGCTATGACATACACTGACTACCAGGGGGCAGATGCTCAACACAGAAGCTTCCCACTGATTCTCAGCTGACTAGGATGAGTGGTGCTTAGAGGGTGTGTCCACGGCCACTCAGCTGACCGGGATGACTGGCGCTTTCATAGCAGGCCACTCTCTGCAGGCCATCCCCCACCCCACCCCCCGCCATGAGTGCACGAATCCGGGCACCAGGTCTCTAGTATAATCTATAATAATAAAAGCATAATATACTGATTAGACAGAATGTCCTTCTGGATGAAGCTGGAGTGGATGGGGGTTGAGACAGAGGTGGCAAAGGACCCTGGCTGCCTCGGCAGGTGGAGGCCAAGGCAGAGGAGGCAGAGGCCCCCGGCCATGGCCGTGATGGGGACTGAGCCTCTTGAGTGAATTTTGTGCATTGGGCCTCTATTATAATCCTATATAATAATAGAGGAATATGCAAATTATCCAGGATGCCCTCATGGGTAACAACCAGCAGGAGCGGGTGGGCATGGCAGCATGCTGCTCAAGGTTGTGGGACATGAGGCTGCATCAAATAAAATAAAATGCATTCACATGCCCTAAAGCACAAGCATCCCAGTAGATAACTCAATGCAGGTTATTGTGTAATCACAATGATTACATAGTAAATCACAATGATTATACAGTATTGATTACAAAATAAACTTATTGTCATTGAAAAAAAGATAACATCTTCATTTAAAGATGCCCAAGTAAGGCTGAGGCTTTCATCTGTCCCTTTCTACACTGAAGACAAAAAGGGTTCCAGGAGGACGGGCTCCAGTTTCATTTACTCAGCACCCAGCTAAGAGGCTTCCCAGGGGCAGCTCTCCCCTCCAAGCCATGCACAGGACGGATGCTCCGTTTCCGCTCAGGAGTCCTGAAGGGAGGTGGAGTGAAGTGCTTTCCCTCTGGAACCCCACTCTCCCTGAAAATCTGGAAATCTGCCTCCTGGGGCAACTGCACAGCTGCCAGGCCTGGTGAGCCACGGAGACGGTGACCTACCCATGCAGATACGTATGCTGGCAGAGGCTATGCAGCTGCCATAGTTGAAGTCATCCTCGATGGAGAACGGGGTAGTGGGTATTGGAGTCGGCCCTGTTGGCAATGGAACCCCATCTCCCCGCCGAATGACTGGAGTGCACAGACCTCAACAGTCCTGGGTCACTTCCTGAGCAACAGTTAGCCGTGACCGGGGATCAAATCCGAAACCTGTAGGTGCCCTGACAGAATGGAACCCAAACCTTTGCTGTGACAGAGGAGCTTTAGCCCATGGCAGGGGCCAGGGCACACCAGAGAGGTTTTGTTGAGGGGCCCTGACAGGCAGCCCATAGCACAGTGGGTTAGGACCTCCTCCAGATACAGCAAGGTTGGAGTTTGGATCCCTGGTCAGAGCACAGACAAGAAGCAACCAAAGAGAGCATAATAAGTGGAACAACATACTGGTGTTTTTCTCGCTCCCTTCCTATCTCAAATAATCAATAAAAATTAAAATAAAAAATAAACCCTCTGGCTTGCAGAGTTGCTAAAACAGTTAGAAAGCAAAGTTCCATTCCTTCCCATTCATCCAATAAATACATCATATGCTCCTTCAATAATCACTCTGGGAATGGGTGTTTGTTTTGGTTAATCCTCACCTGAGGACATTTTTGCATTTATTTATTTATTTATTTAATTTATTTATTTATTTATTTATTTATTTATTTACAGAAAATGTAAGGGAGGGAGAAAGACAGAAACTAATGAAAGACAGGCAACTAATTGGTTGACTCATGCTGAAACCCAGACCAGGGTCCCAGATTGAGCCTGCAAACCAGGTATGTGCCCTTGATTGGAATCCAACCTAGTACCCTTCAGTCTGCCTGCAGAAGCACTATCCACTGAACCAAGCCAACATTTTTGTATTCTTTTTAAGTCCTCTTCTAAGGATATGTTCTTCTCATTGATTCTAGAGAGAAAGGAAGGGAGAAGGTAAGAGAAAGAGAAACATTGATCAGTTGCCCAAGCAATCTGACAGGGATGGAATCTATAACCTGTGTATGTACCTTCACCTGGAATCGAACCCATGACCCTTTGGTTTGTGGGAGGACACTCTAACTACTGATCTACACTGACCAGGGCTTAGAGGTACACTTACATTTTTTTTTTCAGATATTCTCTGGCCAGGTGGCTCAATTGGTTGGGGTCTCAACCTGTACACCAAAGGATTTCTTGTTGGATTCTAGGTTAGGGCATATACTTGGGTTTAGGTTAGATCCTGGTGGGTCAGCAGGTGCAGAGGCAGCCAACTTGTATTTCTCTGTAACATGGATGTTTCTCCCTCTAAAAATCAATTTTAAAAACATCCTGAGATGAGAATTAAAAATATATAAATATTATTTTTTTAATCTAAAACTTGATTTGGTTCTTTTTTAAATTTTATTTTTCATTTACAGATTACATTCAATAATATCCTATCCTATCCTATCTAATAGAAAAGTAATATGAAAATTGACCATCACTCCAACACACAAATGGCCACCCCCATGTGGTCAAAGATGGCTGTCCCCATGTAGACACAGATAGATGCCACAAGATGGCTTGCAAGGGAGGGGAGTTGGGGGGACCAGGCCAGCAGGGAAGATCAGTTGGGGTGGGGGTGCCCGGCCTGCAGGGGAGGACAGTTGAGAGGGATCAGGCTGGCAGATGAGGGCAGTTGGGGGAGACCAAACGTGCAGGGGAGGGCAGTTGTGGGCAATCAGGCCAGCAGGGGAGGGCAGTTAGGGGTGACCAGGCTGGCAAAAGAGGGCAGTTGGGGGAGACTAGGCCAGCAGGGGAGGGCAGTTGAGAATGGACCAGGCCTTCAGGGGAGAGCAATTAGAGGTGACCAGGCCGGCAGAGAGGGCAGTTGGGGTCAACCAGGTCAGCAGGGGAGGGCAGTTGGGGGGAACTAGGTCTGCAGGGGAGGGCAGTTAGGGATAACCTGGCTGTTAAAGGAGGGAAGTTAGGATTTACCAGGCCAGCAGGGGAGGTCAGTTGGGGGAGACCAGGATTGCAGGGGAGAGCTGTCAGGAGTGACTAGCCAGCCGGGGAGGGCAGTTAAGGACAATCAGGCCAAAAGAGGAGCAGTTAGGCGTCAATCAGGCTGGCAGGGGAGTGATTAGGGGGTGATCAGGCTGGCAGGCAGAAGTGTTTAGGGGAAATAAGACATGCAGGTAGTTGGATATCTCCTAAGGGGTCCCAGATTGGAGGGGTGCAGGCTGGGCTGAGGGACACCCCCCACCATGCACCAATTTTGTGCACTGGGCCTCTAGTCCTATATAATAAAACCCTAATATTCAAATCAACCAGACGGTGGAATGATTGGTCACTCTGAACTGACCACCAAGGGGCGGATGCTCAACATAGGAGCTTCCCCCTGGGGGTCAGTGCACTCCCACAGGGAGAGTGCCACTCATCCAGAAGCCAGGCTCACAGCTGATGAGTGCAGCAGCAATGGTGAGAGCCTCTGCGGCAACACTAAGGAGCAGTGAGCTGAGCAGTAGGGAGCAGCAAGCAGGCAGGCTGTAAGGAGCAAAGACTCCCAAGCACAAGGGGGACAGGCTAGGTTGAGAGACCCCCTGCACCCCCCAGGCACGATTTTATGCACCAGTCCTCTAATACAACATAATATATAATTAATAAAATATGATATAATATAATATAATGTAATATAATATAATATAATATAATATAATATAATATAATATAATATCATCTATATAATAAAAGTCTAAGTGATCATTTCAGGGGAACAACTGGAATGACTGGTCACTGTGATGTGCACTGACTACCAGGGGCAGATGCTCAATGCAGGAACTGAGCCCTGGTGGTCATTATGCTGTGGGAGTGCTGCTCAGCCAGAAGCTGGGCTCATGGTTGGCGAGCACAGCAGCAGTGGCAGGAGCCTCTCCCACCTCTGCAGCTGTGCTGAGGAGCAGTGAGCCAAGTGGTAAGGAGCCTGACACTAAGGAACAGTGACCCAGGCAGTAAGATGTGAGGGATCTCAGAATGCAAGAGGGATTTCTGACTGGCAGCTTAGGCTTTATCCCCATGAGGATTGGACCTAAGCTAGCAAGCAGACATCCCCCGAGGGGTCCTGGACTATGAGAATGTGCAGGTCAGACTGAGGGATTGCCCATCCCCCCAGTGCATGAATTTTGTGCACCAGGCCTCTAGTCTAGTATAATATAACCCTATCTAATAAGGAGGGAATATGCAAATTGATCACAACTCCCCAACAAAGAGGGTGACACCCACAGCAAAAAGAAGGGAATATGCAAATTGACTGTCACTCTGCGACAAAGATGGCAGCGGCTGAGACACATGCTTCTGCCCTACTCTGCCGTTGGAGGTTCTCTGGGTCTGCTTCATTGCTGCTGCTGCAGTGACTGGAGGAGCAGAGACAGAAGCCCATGGGGAGGGCAGCCCCAAGCCCCACAGCTGCAGCAGTGCTAGAGCTGCTGGAACTGCAATGGAGACACAAACCTGTAGTAATCCTGTAGAAAGGGAGATAAATGATCATAACTTTATATCCCTTTCGACAAGATGAGAAAATTGCCTCTGGTTTATTTAGTGATGTGGCCCACACCTTTCTACAAGCACAGGGTATATTATGACCACTCCCAGGAAGGTCTGGTCAGAATACTGTCTCCAGGGAATAATGCTACTGTGGTAAATTATCTAAGAGAGGAAATAAGCTGTTATTGGCTTTATTCTGAAGGTCAGAGAACATGCCACTGCAACATATGCTGTGTTGTTATATTGATGATCTTGAGCTGCAGATGCTTGAAAAACAGCAAATGCAAGGAAAGGCTTTCACTGAAGTCTCCTGATCTGCCTAAAATCAGACCCTCCAAAAGGAGCTTAAATGTCATAGGTCTCCTCGATGGGAAAAGTGTCATCAGGCAGAGAAGGCTGACTCCTGTCATAGGACAGGAGACTAGATGTTAACATCACACCCAAACTTTGTTACAAACTCTCTCTCCTCACCCCCATTAATCTTTCCTAAAAATAATTTACTCTCCTCTAAGAGGCCTACATCTCCTGTCCCCTTTCCCTAGGAAGAAGTTATTTAAATCTGGATTCTAAGCCACCTTGAGGAGTTATTCATTTTTTCCTAGGATCATCCACATATACATGAGGTACACATGTTAATGAACTTTTGTTTTTCTCTTGGTGATCTTTCATTATAATGGCCTCTGCTAAGAACTCAGAAGGGTAGAGGAAAACCATTTTTCCTCCTCCATAATTCTATCTCGGGAAATCAAGTCCCAGCCTGAACAGTGAGTTTGGCTCAAGTGCCAAGCATTCCTGGCTGAGGGGAGGCAAGCTTCTAGGGGGATATCAATGATATTGGCATCAAAGTAGGACAGAGGGCACACACATGGTTGCTGTGGGAGTTTAAAGTGGTTCAGCAGTTTTGGAGGAGGATTTGACAAAATCGATAGAAATGTTCATGGTAAATCCAAGAGTCTTCTAGGAATCTCATCTGCTGAAATAAAACACAAGTCCATAATCCCTGGTAAGAAGCTAGGATTCTACTGTGTGCTTCCCTTCCATGATAGGGAAACCTGCTAACAACCTGCATTGTAAGGACAAAGGTGGCATCTATACTAAGAAAAGGGTAACATGCTAATTACACTGAACATCTTCCGGATGGCCTTCCAGATATCCTACCGGACGTCCTTCCTCACAAAGCCATGGTGGTGGTGCTAAGAAAGAGGTGGTTAGAGGCAATCAGGCAGGCAGGGGAGAGAAGTTAGGGTGATCAGGCCAGCAGGGGAGAGTAGTTAGGGGGAATCAGGCTGGCAGGCAGATGAGCAGTTAGGCTCCAGCAGTCCCAAGAGGTCCTGGATTTTAGAGGGTGCAAGCTGGGCTGAGGGACCTCTCTCCTGTGCACAAATTTCATGCACTGAACCTCTAGTAATAATATAATATAACATAACATAACATAATATAAATTGTAATAATAATAGTCCAGGATTGTAATGACCCCTCATGACCAAATGCTGACCATCCGGAAGTCAGTGCTGGGTTGTCTAACTACAGCCTGGAGACACTGCACTTACTTCCCAGGTGTCTGAGACCCAGAAAGTAAGTCAGGGTCTGATCTGCAGCCTCAGTGGAAGGAGTTGATCAGTGTACAGTGGTACCTCAAGATACGAGTTTAATTCATTCCATAACCTTGAGGTGTGGGAAACTATGAGACGCTTGAGTCACGGTAAACTGGTGGGTTGTGTGCAGCCGGCCAATCCACACGATTACTTGTATCTCAAATGTTGCTCGTATTTCAAAACAAAAATCGCTCGCTCGACGGCTCATATCTCAAAAATCTCGTATGTTAGGGCACTTGTATCTCGAGGTACCACTTTACTTACCTCTCTCTTCCTCTTCCTCTTTCTGATCTTCACCAGCAGCCAGGCTTTTCTTTCTCTCCTGGCCTCTGCAGGAGCTGCTGTTAAGCCCTGCCTCTTTGATCAGGCTCAGAAATAGGCCTGGAGATGGAGATGCTGACTGGCATAGGAACTGACCAATCATAACCAAAGTTGGGTGCTGTGGGAAGCCAATTGCTGCCTAGGAGGAAGAGCTTTTGATGCTGCTGCCATTGAAACTGACCAATCAGAACCAAATTGGCCAGCAAAGAAGGGAAGTTGGGGGTGACATCAAGCCTGCAGGAGAGGGCTGTTGGGGATGAAATCATGCTGGCAGGGGAGGGCAGCTGGGGGCAACCAGGCCAGCAAGGGAGGGCAGTTAGGGTTGAACCAGCTGGCAGGCAGAGGCAGTTAGGGGCCATCAGGCAGGCAGGCAGGTAAGCAGTTAGAAGACAATGTTCCCAGATTGTGAGAGGGATGTCTGACTGCCGGTTTAGGCCTTAGAATCAGGCCTAAACCGGCAGTCAGACATCCCATAGGGGTTCTCAATTAGAGAGAGTGCAGGCTGAGTTGAGGGAATCCCCCTCTGTGCATGAATTTTGTGCACTGGGCTTCTAGTCCTATCTAATAAAATAGTAGTATGCAAATTGACCATCACCCCAACACGCAAGATGGCCACCTCCATATGGTCAAAGATGGCTACCCAATGTGGACACAAGATGGCCACCACAATGGCCAGTAGGAGGAGGCAGTTGTGGGTGACTAGGCCAGCAGGGGAGGACAGTTAGGAGCAACCAGGCTTGCAGGGGAGGGCAGTTGGGGGAGACCAGGCCTGCAGAGAAGGGCATTTGGGGGTTACCAGGCGGGTAGGGAAGGGCAGTTAGGGGGATCAGACTAGCAGGGGATAGCAGTTTGGGAGATCAGGCCAGCAGGGGAGAGCAGTTAGGGAAATCAGGCTGGCAGACAGGTAAGTGGTTAGGCTCCAGCAGTCCTGAGGGGTCCCAGATTTTAGAGGGTACAGGCTGGGCTGAGGGACCCTCCATCCTGTGCATGAATTTCATGCACCAAACCTCTAATATAATATAATATGATATAATATAATCCTATCTAATAAAAGAGAAACATGCAAATTGACCATGCCTCCACTATGCCCAGAAGCCACGCCCACAAGCTACACCCACCGGCCAATCAGGATCAAGTATGCAAATTAACCAAACCAAGATAGTGGTTGATTTGCATATATCAGTGCAAAGTGAAGACTGAAGACAGTGTAGAAGAAAGCGAAATGCTGCAGAAGGGAGGGAAATTGCAGAGAAGCAAGCAAGTGGGGTGCAGAGAAGGGAGGGAAGCAGGTGGGGCAGGAAGCAGGTGGGGTTGTGGAGAAGTGAGGGAAGCAGGTGGGATGGGAAGCAGGTGGGGCTGTGGAGAAGGGAGGGAACCAGGCAGGGCAGCAGAGATAGGAGAGAAGTAGGTGGGCAGTGGAGTCTGCAGCAGGAGGCCCTTTTCTTCCAGGAATCTTCCTGCAATGGGCCTCTAGTATAATATAATATGATATAATATAATTTATAATATAATATAATATAATATAATATAATATAATATAATATAATATAATATAATTAATATAATATACTATGCTAGGTGTACTAGTTAATAATGATGGATTTTGTTGCTGGGATTCTTGTCCCAGTGTTACAAATGGTTCAGCAATCTGGAGAAAGGAGCTGTGCATACATTCAAGAAAAAGTCCAAGGACAAAAGATAATTTTGAAAGGCATTGGGGGTCAGAGGATCTTCAACTAAAGGAACTGAAGACTACCCTTTGTCTAAGGACCCCATGCTATTTATTAACACAATTTTCCGTAAGGCAAGGTGGAGACATACACTTCAAAGGGTAAGGCTTCAAAGGATAGAATGCAGAAACATTGTCACTTTGTGCAATAGCCTGCAGCTGTTCAGGTATTTGGCCAACAGGAAGCAATAAAATGCCCTGAGCTGTCTGGCAGCAGACAATCCTATTCAGGTTTGGAGGAAGTGCTGTTTAACCATTCCAACAGGTAAACCACATATGTGGCTCAGCCCTTGTTGAGACCCCAAATCCCATCAATCTTTGATAAAACTCTTGTAATTATTACATGTTGGAACTGGTGCCCAGCATTTTGTAATCAAATAAAACATGCGAATTTCAAAAGAAACATCAAAAGTGCTTTATTCAAATTAATGTCCATTGATAGCTACACATTTCCTCCATCTTTCAGGTAATGTGTGGATATCATCCCAATAGAACTTTTTTGTTTTGAGGCAAACTATTCAGAGACCCAATTTTTCACTACTTTGTTTGTTTTGAAGTGATACTCATAAACTGTGTGTGCCATTGATCAGAAAAATGTGATAATCTGAAGGAACAAGGTCTGGTAAATACAGTGGGTGGGTTAATACCTACCAGGCAAAATTTTTAACATATCTTTAACTGGTTTTGAAATGCGTGATGGTGTGATATCATGAAGCAAAATTTCTTTTCTGTGTCCTCTGGCTCATTATGGTCATTTCACAATCAAAGCATGGTGCAAATTAATTATTTATTGTTGGTAGCAATCAGTATTAACAGTTTCACCTGGTTTTAGAAGCTCATAATACACCACACCTCCCTAATCCCACCAAAGACAGAGCATTGTCTACTTTCCGTAGCAATTTGGCCTTGCAGTTGATGTTGATTGTTGACCTGGATCAACTCATGATTTTGTGGATTTGGGATTCTCAAAATAAATCCACTTTTCATTGCCAGTCACAATTTGATGCAAAAGACTTTCTTTTGTGTCATTGAAGTAACATTTTACTGATTACTTTTTGGTTTTCTGTTTGTCTTTTGTTCAGTTGATGACGCACCCATTTTCCTTCTCTTAAAATATTTCCCATTGCCTCTAAATGATCAGAAATTGTTTGCTGAGCAATGTTTAATCTTTCTGCAAGTTGTTTTTGAGTTGGATGTGCATCTTCATCCAATAATGCTTGTAATTGTTGGTCTTCAAACTTTTTCGGTTGACCTGGATGTTCTTGGTTTTTCACATCAAAATCAAGCCTTTTAAAGCATTTAAACTAGTGTTTACAAGTATCTTGAGATGGAGCACGTTCACCATAAGCTTCCTGAAGTATACAATAATTTTTTGTTAAAAATAATGTAATGAATTAAATCTTCCCACGAATGCTCTTTCTTTGGCAAAAAAAAAAATGACATTTTTAAGCATAAAAATATCTATGACGTTAATATCTTCAACCATTTTGACATATGCAGGTTTGAAGCTTGCTGTCAATACAAAAAAAAAGCACACATATCAAATCACATATACACTGAGTGGCCAGATTATTATGATCTCTGAACACATAATAATCTGGCCACTCAGTGTATTTATTCTATATTATAAAAGGCTAATATAAATTGTCCCCTTGACCAGGAGTTCGACCAGCAGGCAGGCTGGCCAACCACCAATGTGTCCTCCCCCTGGACAAGCTGGCTGGACCTCACCCATGCACAAATTCATGCACTGGGCCTCTAATACACACACACACACACACACACACACACACACACTCTGAGTAGCCAGATTATTATGTATTCAGACATCATAATAATCTGGCCACTCTGTATATTAACATGTGTGTAACTCCATTTATTGAAAAAAATCTGCAATATTAACTGGTACTGCTAGTAAAATCATATAATATAACATAATATAATATGATATAGTACAATCAACACTAATACAAGAGAAATATTCAAATTGACCACCACTTTGTGATGCTCAGCAGCCAATCAGGAGTTAGTATGCAAATTAACCCAACAAAAATAGTAATGGCTCTGCCCCCCAGCTGCTCCAGGCTTCTGAGCAACACCCATGCAGGCTTGGAGCAGCTGGGCAGGGCAGGATGCCTGCTATGAAGGGAAGGGCAGGGAGGCGGAGGGAGCTATAGGAGTGGTGCTCTGGCCTGAGCTAAGCCCTGGGTCCCAGGTGCCAGAGGAAAACTGGTGCCAGCAGCCATGGGAAGGAAACCCTAGTGCATGAATCTTCATGCAATGAGCCTGTAGCATAAGCCTATCTAATAAAAGAGTAATATGCAAATTGACCATACCTCCACTACACTCACAAGCCATGCCCATCAGCCACGCCCACCAGCCAATCAGAATGAGTATACAAATTAACCATCAAAGATGGAAGTTAATTTGCATACATAGGCACCCAGCACTTGGACCACAGGAATATCCTGGCACCCAGGTCACTCTGAGGTAGTCCCCATGTGGGCCCTGAGCAACCTCTGAAGGGCCAGGAGCCAGGAGCCTCCTGGGCAGGGCCAAACCTGCAATCAGAGTCAAGGGGACAGGGGCAGAGCTGGTGATCAGAGGGAGGGGTCCCCTGCCCAGAGGATTTTTGCCTGGGCAGGAAGGAGCTGGGAGTCTGCTGCCCAGGCCAAAGACCACAGGGCAGAGGCAGAGCTGGCGATCTGAGGGAGCTGGGCGGTCCACTTCCCAGGCCAAAAGCATTGGCCAGAAGCTTTTGGCCTGGGCAGGCAAGGACAGGGGCAGAGTCAGCAATCGGAGGCTATTGGTAATTGGTGTGAACTATAGAGGAAACACCTTTTCTGACGGCTCATTGGCTAAGCTCCTTGTGTTCCACTGCTAATATTCTTAGTAACTTGGGTAATAAGAATCCAAAAAAAGGTGATGTAGGGTTTTTCCACTACACTTCTGGAGAAAAAAACAAAAGTCTGCTGCTGGAGGGCTAAAAAATATCATATCCTGCCCTAGTAGGTTTGGCTCAGTGGATAATGTCTTGGCCTTCTGTTCAAGGGCATGTACCTAGGTTACAGGCTCCCTGGCCGGGGCCCAGGTCAGGGCTCATGCAGGAGACAACCAATCAAAGTGTTCCTCTCACTTTGATGTTTCACTCTGTGTTTCCCTTTATCTTCCACACTCTCAAAAAATCAATGGAAACATATCCTCAGGTGAGGATGGAAGAAAGAAAGAAAGAAAGAAAGAAAGAAAGAAAGAAAGAAAGAAAGAAAGAAAGAAAGAAAGAAAGAAAGAAAGAAAGAAA